>OZ024830.1:93162768-93762768 GCA_964016985.1 Anodontia alba | reverse complement strand
TTAAATTGTCTCAGTATTTAGGGTAAATATGGAATATGGTAATTTTGCATACATTGTATATTCTGATTGTTGCATTAAACACATGAAAAACATGTCTGAATGTAGTGATTTTATTTCAGTCACGCTACTATCCTACAGAAGACAGGCCAAGGAAATTGGTGTCCAGAAAGAAGGCTTTCAGTCAGCACAAGTCCAAACTACGGTCATCTATCACTCCAGGGACAGTTCTTATCCTTGTTGCTGGGAGACACAAAGGAAAGGTGAGCCAAGCACTTGTAAATGATATTTTTGGTCCTATTAGATATAAAGGCGCTTCACTGAGTACTTGTAACATACATTTTTATGGAGAAATGGAGAAATAGAGAAATGCCCTTGCAATGCTAATAAATTAAGATGTCATGCCCACTTCTGATTTTTATCCATCAGATTACTTGATCCAGGTTGTTGATAAAAGCTCACATACTTAATGACAAACAGTGCACATGCAAATCAGTTGGCTTCCAAAGAAGCCAGCTGATCTGAATGTACACGGTCTGCAAAGACCAGACATATCTGGGTTCAGCAGGACCAGGGATAATATCCCAAAATAATCACTAAATACTTCTAGAACCAGTTGAGGCTATTTCATCTTATGGACTTGCACAATTCATAACTCCAGATAAGGTGGGGTGATTTTTTTTTTTTTACCAAAAAGTACTGATAATTTCAGATGGGGCTTGCACTGTGCAGGTTTGTGGAATTATCAAATTTTATAACTTGTCCGTGGAAAAGTAAATGGTCAGAATCCACTTGTCAAACCAAGATTTACCTTCATGAGGCACTTCTAATGAGTACCACAACATATGTTTTCTTTGAGAAATAAGAAAATATATATATCATAATCTAGATACTCTTCTTAGCTAGAGGTATGAAGTCCTTGACCCAGGACGAGTAGATGTAAATTTCATACTTGTCCTCAGAGAAATGGGACAACTTAGACAAGTCCGGCATGGTATTTCCACACACCTGCACTGGGCATCAAAAATTGTTTTTGATGGATTTTTTTTTCTTATAATTTCTGTAGAAAAGCATGTGGATACTCATGAGAATTGTGGTTGAGGCCGTTCTAATATCTCCACAACCGTTGAATAGATTCAGTTCATACTTGCACTGATTCTTTATGCTAATCCAAAACAAATCGTATATGCATGTTCCATCCTCGTATCCTTTCATAGACCTTGAGATCAAGGTTATGAACTTAAAAAAATTTCACATCAGCTATAGCGATGATCCCCTGTTGTTTCATGGAAAATAAAGATAGATACTAACATGATTAACTCATAGCAACAGATAAGGAGCTTTATTTCATCCGAAAAATGCTGATATCTTTCTTATTTCTCGACGAAAACATATGTTGTGGGTACTCTTTAGAAGCGCCTCTAATGAGTACCCACAACACGTTTTCTTCGAGAAATAAGAAAAATAATATGTGGATACCCCCTCTTATCTGTAGCTATGTTAACTCATAAAGCACCATGAAGAATAACAGCAGAAAACATTCTCTCTTATTTTTTCAGGGAAAATAAAGATTAACATTTCATGTAAATTGTCAGCTGCCGAACTGATGATCCACATGGAATATTAAGCCATATTTTTATGCCCCTGCCGTTCAAAGAATAGTGGAAAGGGTATATAGAGTTACACCTGTCTGTCAGTCTCCATCTGCGTCTGAGATGGCATTAGCAATTTGCGTTTAAATTTTTAGGCTGTTAGCAATTTGTGTTTTAAGTTTTTCAGGCGGGGGCGGGGGCATCCATGTCTTTTGGACACGTTTCTAGATTTTCTAAAGAAAACTAATAAAAAGAAAACAGTTTGAATGTGGTCTGTTGGTGTTGGGATTGGTACTTTAAGAGTTAATGTTTTTTGGCCAAGAGAGAGAAAAAAACTTGATATTTTGTGTGAATCATCTTTTGGTGTTGTGATTGATAATTTCAGAGTTAATGTTTGTTTGTTTGTTTGATATGTGTCTAATCTGGAGCCCAGCTTCATTGTCTTTCATCTTTTTGGTTAACATTTGTAAATATATATATTTTCAGAGGGTTGTGTTCCTCAAGCAGTTGAATTCTGGTTTACTTCTGGTCACTGGTAAGTATAATGTAGCCAGCAACAAAACTTAGAACAGTGCTAATTCTAAGTCACTGGTCACTGAACAAATGAGCTAGAGATGAATGGTCTAAGATGTTTTGTAACATCTATAACTTACATGTTATCACCTTGGCAAGAGCTTTAAAAGCCTCCCTGCTTTTGAACTACTGCTTTGTAAGTGGGAGTTTGTGGATTCAAGTTATATCAAAAATGGTACCAGCTACACTTTCCCTTGGCACTCAGCATTTAGAAAATAGAGAGCCCTAGGAATGAGAACTGGTTAGCCCAGTGTCAGTATAGTATGATAACTAGATGGCATATCATGTCATGCTTAGGCATGATAGTCAGCACTCTAAAAGTAAGCATTTAGCTATCTGCCACATCTAGACACCATCCAGATATGACTTTAAGATTAATGAAAGTGACATAAAACCTGAATAAAAAAAAACAAAAAAACAAGAAGCTTTTCAACTTCTTTTTTTTTTAAACAATCATGGACAATTGGAGCAATGTAGTTCAGTTTATTAATTCAGTGACATCTGATCAGGGTCAGTCTTGTTTGCCACACATGTTGTTTTTAAACTGAGATGTTTCTAATGAGTACCTGCAACATATGTTTTCAACAAGTAATAAGAAAAAATATCTATACATTTGGGTTGAAAAACCATCTTACCAAGGGCTGTGGAAGGAGTTAGTCCATAGCTCCAGATAATGCATTTTTTTTTTTTTCAACAAAAAAAACTATTTTTTATTCAGTGCTTGCATTAAGGGAAGTCTGGGAGTCAGAGACACCCAAAAGTTACCCAGGAACTTCCAAAAATCATTGCCAGGAAGTCTGGGATTCCAACTTTTAAACATATCCCACCATTTTAAACCGGATTAAGATTGAATTTATGTATTATTTAGCTTGAAAATGGCAGTTTTATCTATAGATGGGAGCTTAAGAATATTTGGGTTGAATTTTTGGAAGTGAGTAAAAATATTGATTAGCAGTTTTATCTATAGATGGGAGCTTAAGAATATTTGGGTTGAATTTTTGGAAGTGAGTAAAAATATTGATTAGCTGGACTTCGGATAAAAAAGATAGGAAGTCCCAGGACTTCCTGATTTTGACGGTTAGTGCAAGCACTGTTTATTTCTCCACAAACACATAATATTGTAGGTTTTATTAGAATCGCTTCAGTGAGGTGCTTCTAATGAGTACACACTACATATGTTTTCATGGGGAAATAAGAAAAAATATTTTATCTAACATCAGTGTTAGAAATTAACTTTTTTCGCAAGTAGCAGGTAGTTGCTACCTGGTCTGAAAGTAGGTAGCAAAATGCATCTGTGTGGCAGCAAAAGGTGTAACAATGCCCCCATGCCATGGGTTAACCTTAAAATGCCAAGAAAACCTGCATCTTAAAATGTCGTCTGTTTATGTCGTCTGCTGAATATTCTTGCACACTTTTCTAACCTATATTTGCTTACAGGCAAACAGTGTGGACCAAGATCAGACTGCTCCTAAAGGTGCAGTCTAATCTGAGTCCACACTGTTTGCAGAAATGACTTTTTACAATCACAAGCAGATGACAAATTGTTGTGATTGGCAGTTTAAGGGTTAAACCTTCAAGCACTAAACATATTTAACAGACAGCATTTTCAAAGTATTTTTTTTCTTATTTCAGCAAAACTGAGGCCTGACATTACATGTGAATTGTCTGCATGGCAGATGATTCATATGAAATGTCAAGTCTAATTTGCACTGAAGACATTCACAAATCAAAGTTGATAGTGTTTGGAGCACTATACCAGGTAGCACCTTTTTGCTACCAACAGTTTGACCAGGTAGCAAACTGAATTTTCAGGTAGCAAATTTGCTACTTGCTACTGTTAATTTCGAACCCTGAACATCCTCTCTTATGTAGAGGTACGAGTTACAGTGTTGCAATATTTAGCGAAAGTACAGTACATGTGCGTCTCCTTTGTATTTTGTTTAGGGCCTTTCCATTTGAATGCTTGTCCACTAAGACGTATAAACCAGATTTATGTGATAGCAACTAAAACTAAGCTGGACATTAGCGGAGTTAAATTGCCAGACAGATTAAATGATGAATACTTCCGTCGCAAGAAGCTGAAGAAACCAAAACATGGTGAAGGGGAAATCTTCGATACAAAAAAAGAGGTTTGTTGGATTAATATTAGTCCCCTTGGCATAAATGGGTTAAGTTCGACTAATGCTCCAGGTAAAATGAGTAATCAAAATATGAGCCACATCATCAGAAAATGTACTTTCACACGTGTGTCAAGCGAAGATTCAGATCAGCCTGCTCATTCGCAGTTTTCGGCTGATTCAAGAAGGATAGATGTCAGTTTCTGGCAAAAGAATGTACTCAGATACTGGTTAACCATGCCCAGAAGAGGTGTGGTTAAGTAAACTGACTGCCTCTACATGACCCTTATGGTTTGACTGGGACTTAAAACCTCAGTTTGCACAGTCTGGTCAGAATCTTCACTGGGCAAACTTTAGATAGCCAAGGATGCTGTTTCTTCATGTGGACAGTGGACCTCGGTGGCTCAGTTGGATGTGCGTCTGACTGGTAATCAGAAAGTCAGGAGTTCAATATCTTCTGGGTCCATTAACATTCTTCAGAGGAGGTTGATCATGAAATATTTTCTATGGTCATTCCCTTCGCTGATTCAAGATGTAAGGGCACTTGTCAGTTTTATTTGCAACAGAATGTGCACAAGTACTGGTTAACGGCTTTAATAGAGGACTAAACCTACCCAATAAAAGTGGTTGGGTTAACTGACTCTACATTTCCTTAATATTGTTGACTGAGCTGTAAAACTCAGCCACCTTGCATGAATTGGAGTTCTGTTATAGCTTCAGATAAGAGGATGTATCAAGTAAATATTTCTCACGTACAGGTATTCACTAGAAGTGCCTCACTGGTGCTTCTGAGTACCCACAACATATTTTTTTTTTTTTTTTTTTTTTGTTAAAAAACAAACATCTTAATGGCAGCTATTGTTTTTTGCTATTGTTCAGTTTGTCAAACTTTTCCTCATCTGATACTTGCCATTCAAAGAGGAAGTGAATAGCAACGTGAGAAAACATGCAGCCAATGAAGTCTCAAAACAAGCCTGTGCATTCATGCAGTCTGATCAAAATTTTTTTGGCTGCATGAAGAAACTGCATTATTGGCTATGCAAAATGCACCCAGTGAAGATTCTGATCAGACTGGGCATTCGCCCAGTCTGATCAGAATCTTCGCTGGGCACAAATGTATGAAGGTACGTTTTCTGACATTGTAGATCAAATGTTGAGGTCATTGTATTAAGGTTCAAAACCTTCAAAATCTAATCATTGTGTGCACTCATCATTCCAGGAATAGGTTGCCATATTTATCCTAAATATTGGGTATCGATCTCCTACCATACTTGCTATACGAAGCGTCCTGGTGGCCGAGTGGTTAGCTGTCCCAACCATGGATCACGAGGGCCCAGGTTTGAATCCCAATGAAGGCTGAATTCAGCTCATTACTGTATGGCGCATCATTGCACAGAATCTTTCATTATCACCCTTCCGTCGTCTTGATATGACTGTTGACGTAAAAGACCAAACCATTGTCATTCTTTCTAGATGATTGACAATCAGTGTGGACTCTGATCACTTCGCCTGTTTCAGATTAATCATTTTAAAATAAAATTTACAAGTTGGAGGACTATTTAAGGAGTATTTGGTGAAAATTCTGTGATATTTTTTTTTGTTTCTCCATAAAAAATATGTTGTGGGTACTCATTATAATGTCTACCAACAACATATGTAATTATGGAGAACTGGAGAAATTTGTCCTTTCTGGTATTATGGTTTCCTTTTTCTCAATAAAGCAATGATGTGGACACTCATGAGTGGGTGGTTGGGTGGTGCGAAGGTGTCATGTATCTTATGTCACCCGGGGCGTCCAGCTGATATTGGCTGATAGTTGGGCAAGGCCTGCTATCCTTGTAGCAGGTAAGGGTAGGGAGGTGATGTTTTTATTTCTTCTGTTTCTTCACTTTCATTCCTGTTTCTCTTTCTTCCCTGTCCCTCCCTTTCATCTCTTCTGCTATCTCTTCTGTCTATTTTCTCCCTTTCTCTGGGAGACGACACAAAATGACCCACAAGGGTTGACGTGTCGTTAAACCCCAACTCAATCAATCAATGGACACTCATGAGAAGTGCCTTGCCAAGGAGTTTCTAATGAGAACATACAACATACTTTTATGGAGAGCTTGGAAATCTGATCCTTATCAAATCTGTTTCGGTTTTTAGCAAGTCCCCTGAATGAAAAGTTTGCTAATACCTTATAACCCTAAGTATTTGGACAGATAGGCCATTGCAAACAATGTAGACCCAGATCAGACGCCGCATAATGCGGCGTCTGATCAGGCTCTCCACTGTTTGCCATAGATACACTGATATTTTAGACACATCAAGAGGTAATAGAATGGACTATTTCAAATTTCAGGACAAGTATGGTAAGTAGATACTTAGTGTAAATATTTAGTGTAAATATGGATAAATATTGCAGGAGTATACAGTCAGTGATGAGAGAAAGGAAGATCAGGCAGCTGTAGATAAGCAGATTCTGGAGGTTATACGGCAGCACTCCGAGAAGAAGTTCATGTTTGGTTACCTCGGCGCCATGTTCTCATTACAGAATAAACAGTATCCACATAAGATGGTCTTCTAAATTAATGTTAACCATGCGGAACAAGGAAAATAAAGCTGGGAAAAAAAAAAAAAGAATAGTTTGTGTTTTGTTGCAAGATATAATGAAATGAATGCAATACTGTTCATACATGTACAGATCATTCAATGTTTTTTGTTCCTCCTCAACCCAACAGGATCTAAATGAGAAGGGTCGGCAGTTGACAGCTTCTGCCGAAAGAATGTGCACAAATACTGGTTACAGCACTTAGAGGACTAAGGCTGACCAGGAAAAGCATGGTTTGGTAAACTGACTGGTTCGACATGACCTTAATAGTGTTGAGCCATTAAGCTCCAACTCAACCAATCACACAAGCTTAACCCTTCACTTGCTAAACACGTCATGCCCAGTCTTAGCAAACAGTGTAGATCCAGATCAGCTGGCTTCTTCAGAAGCCAGCTGATCTGGATCTGCACTGTTTGTCATCAAATAGGTGAATTTCTATTAAAAACCCGGATGAAGTTATCTGATTGGCTGGAAATTAGAAGTGGGTGTGGCATCTTAATTTATTCAGCATAAGGGTTAAGCAGATGCAGTGTAACAGTCTGGTTTCCCTCCCTTCATCTGTCTAAACATTTGTGTCAGCCATCGCATTCAGGGCCCAGTTCAAAGCATCGTTAGCTTAACAAGCTGGTTAATGACAAACTCGTTAATTGTTGTAGCTCTGGTATTTTCAAATACATTGGTATTTTTGCTGCAAAAGCTTCTCACATTTTTTCAGCAAAAAAGTATTAATGTATTAACCATATTGCAAGATAGAAATTTTAACATTACGTTAGCTAACAAATTAAGTTTTGAACAACTGGTCCCAGGTTCCTTCGAATAACTGTTACAGGTACAATAATCTTCAGAGCAATGAAGACATGACATACCATAATTACCCTAAATATTCAGATAATTATAGTAACCATATATCCAAAATTTTGAGTGGGTTGTAGGTTTGTTTTTTTAGTTCACCCGTGCCAAAGGCTCAAGGTGAGCTGTTGTGATCACCCACACTCCGTCGTCGTCGTCGTCTGTCTGTCCATCCACAATCTTAAAACAACATCTCCTCCTAAACTATTGATTGGATTTTGATCAAATTTCACAAGAATGAACCTTAGTTGGTCCTCTTTCAAAGTTGTTCAAATGGTTCCGGTCCATTGCATATCTAGGTCACAGGAGCTAAAAATAGATTTTTTTAACTAAAAACTTAAAAAAATCTTGTCAGAAACCACTGGACCAATTTCAATATAATTTTTGCAGAAATGTTCCTTTGGTGATCCTCTACCAAGATAATAGTTTGTTCAAGCCATTTGGATTCGTCAAAAAACATGGTAGCCAGGGGGCTGGGCTTATTTTCCCTATATATCTGTATAGAAAACTTTAATGATCTTGTCAGAAACCACTGGACCGATTTCAATATAACAGCAGAAATGTTTCTTTTGTAACCCTCTACCAAGATTGTTCAAGCCGTCATGATTTGTCAAAAAAAATGGCAGCCAGGGGGTGGGGCTTATTTTCCCTATATATCTATATAGAAAACTACAAAAATCTTCTTGTCAGAAACCACTGGACCAATTTCAATATAACACAGCTGGAATGTTTCTTTTGTAACCCTCTACCAAGATTGTTCAAGCCGTCATGATTTGTTAGAAAAAATGGCCGCCAGGGGGTGGGGCTTATTTTCCCTATATATCTATATAGAAAACTTTAAAAATCTTCTTGTCAGAAACCACTGGACCAATTTCAATATAACACAGCTGGAATGTTTCTTTTGTAACCCTCTATCAAGATTGTTCAAGCCGTCATGATTCGTCAAAAAACATGGCCGCCAGGGGGTGGGGCTTATTTTCCCTATATATCTATATAGAAAACTTAAAAAATCTTCTTGCCAGAAACCACTGGACCGATTTCAATACAACTTGGCAGAAGAGTTTCCTTTGTGACCCCTACCAAGATTGTTCAAACCGTCATGATTTGTCAAAAAACGTGGCCACAGGGGGGCCGGGCTTATTTTCCCTATTTATCTATATAGACAGCTTTAAAAATCTTCTTGTCAGAAACCACTGGACCAATTTCAATATAACTGCAGAAATGTTTCCTTGGTGACCGTTTACCAAGATTGGTCAATACGTTATGATTTGTCAAAAAAACATGGCCACTAGGGGCGGGGCTTATTTTCCATATATATCTGTATAATAAACTTTAAAATTATTCTTGTCAGAAACCACTGGACCGATTTCAATATAACATTGCAGGAATGTTTCTTTTGTAACCCTCTACCAAGATTGTTCAGGCCATCATGATTCGTCAAAAAACATTGCTGCCAGGGGAGCGGGGCTTATTTTTCCTATATATCTATATAGAAAACTTTAAAAATCTTTTCAGAAACCACTGGACCAATTTCATTGTAACTTGGAGGAAATGTTTCCTTGGTGACCCTCTACCAAGATTGTTCAAGTAATTGTGGTTCGTCAAAAAACATCGCTGCCAGGGCCCAGGGGGCGGGGCTTATTTTCCCTATATATCTATATAGAAAACTTTAAAACTCTTCTTGTCAGAAACCAATGGACCGATTTCAATATAACTTGGCAGGAATGTTTCTTTGTTGACCCTCTACCAAGATTGTCCAAGTAATCCTGATTCGTCAAAAAACATGGCCGCTAGGGGCGGGGCTAATTTTCCCTATATATAGAAAAATTTAAAAATCTTGTAAGAAACAATTGGACCGAGTTCAACTTGGCAGGAATGTTGCATTGGTGACCTTCTACCAAGATTGTTCAAGCCCTCATGATACGTCAAAAAACATGGCCGCTAGGGGGCAGGGCTTTTTTTCCGCATATATCTGTATAGAAAACTTTAAAATTCTTCTTGTCAGAAACCACCAGACCGATTTCAATATTAATTGGCAGGAATGTTGCTTTGGTGACCCTCTACCAAGATTGTTCAAGCAATCATGATTTGTCAAAAAACATGGCTGCTAGGGGGTGGGGCTTATTTTCCCTATACAGTCGAACTTCGATGGCTTGAACCCCTTTGGGACCATGAAAATTTGTTAGAGACAGCAGTAGTTCGAGCCACGAAGGGGTTACTATTAGTGCCATACCAGGTTGGCTATCTTTTCAGTGTTCTATATTATAAACATGTTGTGTGTACTCATTAGAATTGCCTCATCGAGGCAATTCTAATGAGTGCACACAGCATACATTTGCAAGATAAAAGAAGAAAACCTCCCTAAATTATCTGTATATCATATTTGGAGGAAATCCCTGCAGACTCAAGAACGTATTCTACTCGTCCATGATAAACGAGCCATCGGGATTCAAGCCATTGAGTTCTGCTGTATATCTAAATAGAAAACTTTAAAAATCTTCTTGTCTGAAAGCACTGAACCAATTCAGTATAACTTGGCAGGAATGTTCCTTTGGTGACCATCTACCAAGTTTGTCCAAGCTGTCATGATTCATCAAAAAACATGGCCATTAGTGGGTAGGGCTTATTTTCCGTATATAGCTATATAAAACACTTCAAAAATCTTTTTGTCAGAAACCACTAGACCAATTTCAATTTAACTTGGCAGAAATGCTCCTTTGGTGACCCTCTTTCAAGACTCAGTTCAATCTGTCATGATGCATTAAAAAAACATGGCCGCTGGGGGGGTGGGGGGGGGGGGTAGGGGGGGGGGGGCAATGCTATAAAATTTATACAAAAATATTAGAGCAGTGAACTTGGCTGAAACTTCCAACAGTAAGTATGCAAATCTGTTTGCTCAGGTGAGCAATATAGGACCATCATGGTCCTCTTGTATTCCGGTTTAATGTTACTTTCAACAATCTTTCAGTCATACTGAAACAGTGTCTGAATGTGAGAGGAAGCCCAATGCTCACCTTTAGAGTGCTGCCCAGCTCTACATTCTTAATGTGGTGGGTGTGCCAATTAAAGTCTTTGGTATGACTCAATCCGGGACGAATGCACAACCTCCCAGTCACAAAGCAGGTGCTCGCTCTACCAACTGATTGGCTGTGCCACTAATTGAATGGGTGGTAGAGTGCAAGGTAGGGTTGCTGTTAGGGCTAGCTAATCATCAATTATCAGTCCCAACATTGTGATCGAAAATTGATCAGTAATCACTGAAGATTTGGTCATAATTTTACCTGTCTCAGAGGATGACTCTTCCCATATGTTTACTTTATTATGCCCCCGCCATTTTCAGTGAGGGTGCATATAGTATCACAGCTGTCCATACGTACATCTGTCCCGTCCAGTCCCGTACATAACACTTTTGGTTTCCGTGCGATATCTTTTGAAAGGATTGGTGTATTGGATTGAAATTTTATACACAGGTATATAATCATAAAATGTAGGTCAAGTTCGATTTAGGGTAAAATCCACCAATTATTTTGGGAGTTATGGCCCTTTTCAACTTTGAAAAATTTTCACCTTTGAAAAATGGTTTCCGTGCAATATCTTTTGAAAGGATGGGTGTATTGGATTGAAATTTTGTACACAGGTATATAATCATAAAATGTAGGTCAAGTTCGATTTAGAGAAAAATCCATCTGTTACTTTGGGAGTTACGGCCCTTTTTCAACTTTGAAAAATGGTTTCCGTTCCATAACTTTTGAAAAGATTAGTATATTGGATTCATATTTTATACACAAGCATATAATTATAAAATATAGGTCAAGTTCGATTTAGGGTAAAATCCACCAATTATTTTTGGAGTTATGGCCCTTTATCAATGTTGAAAAATAGTTGAAAAATGGTTTCTGTTCGATATCTTGAAAAGATTAGTGTTTTGGATTCAAATTTTATACATAGGTATATAATCATAAATGTGGGTCAAGTACGATATAGGGTAAAATCCACCAATTATATTTGGAGTTATGGCCCTTTTTCAACTTTGAAAAATGGTTTCCGTTCCATAACATTTGAAAAGATTAGTGAATTTGATTCATATTTTATACACAAGCATATAATTAGAAAATATAGGTCAAGTTTGATTTAGGGTAAAATCCACCAATCATATTGGGAGTTACAGCCATTTTTCAATGTTGAAAAATAGTTTAAGTTTGATGTCGTTTGAAAACATTAGTGTATTGAATTCATATTTAATTTACAGGTATATAATCATAAAATAGAGGTCAAGTTCCATTTCGGGTAAAATCAACCAATTATTATGAGAGTTATGGCCTTTTTCCACCTTCAAAAGATGTTTTCCTATCAATATTTTTTTTAAAAAAGATTGATTTGTGTATTGGATTCATATTTTATACCCAAGGTACATAATCATAAAATATGGTCAAGTACGATTTAGGGTAAAATTTGCCAATTATTATGAGAGTTATGGCCCTTTTTTCAACTTCATTTTTTTGGGTGAGGATGGCTCTGGGCGGGGGCATACTGACACATTTCAAGTTTTACATATTTGGCCATACAGGCCTGAGCAAACAGTGTAAACTATCTTTAAAGAATAAAAACTGTAGAAGAGTTGGCCAGAAATAAACCATCAAAATTTGGTGTACTTCAACCTGTAGGAGATAGCCAGATATGAAGTCAGCCAGAAATGAAGGCATATCTGAACAACCATTACCTTTAAAGAGTAATGACTCTACCAAAATTTGGTGTAGTGTAACCTCGAAATAATATGTGCTGTGCCATCTTGTTGTCTAACTGTCCACCAAATTTCCTCAACCTCATTCAATGAAAACTGCAGGAAGAGTTATCCAGAAACAAAATGTCTGAAAAAAATCTTTCAAAAAGAGTGATAACTCTATCAAAATTTCAAAATAATATGCACTGTACAAACTCATTGTAGCTGTCCACCTAGTTTCAACTGCATCAGATGAAACCTGCAGGTTCAGGAAGATCCAAACAAAACTGAAAGAGTTATGATGATGACAAATTCAAACAAGCTTTTTTTCAGCAATCATGGCAATGTTACATTAAGATTAATGATCCAATCTGACAAGTTTTCAAACTCATCCATGTCTACCTTATCTGCAAGTTACAGGAGAATCCAATCAAAACTGAACAAGTTATCATTCGGACAAGGTCAAATATTGGCATTTTGAGCACTCAAGGGCAAATAACTTGGATTAATGATCGGATCTGGCCAATTTTCTTAATTACATCCATGTCCCCCTATCTGCGAGTTACAGGAAAATCAATCAAAACTAAAGAAGTTATCATCTGGACAAGGTCAAATATGGGCTTTCTGAGCACTAAAGGGCAAATAACTTAACCCTTGTCCTGCTGAACCCAGATATACCCTGCCTTTGCAAACAGTGTAGATCCAAATCAGTTGGCTTCTAAGAAGCCAACTGATCTGGATCTGCAATGTTTGCTATTCAGTATGTGAATTTAGATCAACAATCTGGATCAAGTAATCTGATTGGCTGAAAATTAGAAATGGGTGTGGCTTCTTAATTTATTCAGCAGGACAAGGGTTAAGATAAATGATCTGATCTGGCCAGTTTTCGAACTCGAGATTTCATCCATGTCCAACTCATCTGCAAGTTACAGAAAGATCTGATCAAACTCATCAAAGATTTCATCCATATCCGCCTTGTCTGCAAGTTACAGAAAGATCCGATCAAAACTGAACAAGTTACTGTGCGGACAAGGTCAAATATGGGCTTCTTCAGAAGAGCAAATAACTCTTTAAGATTAATGATTGGATCTGGCCATTCAAACTCGAGAGTTCACCTATGTCCAACTTATCTGCGTTACAGGAAGATCCGATCAGATCAAAACTGAACAAGTTATCATATGGACAAGGTCAAATACGGGCTTTTTGAGCACTAAAGGGCAAATAATTTAAGATTAATGATCCGATCTGGCCAGTTTTTGAGCTCATCCAGATTTCATCCTTGTCCTTTCCATCAAGTTTGATCCACTTCTGATAAAAAAGTTGTAAGTCAGACAACATTTTCCCCATTAAAAGTCTATGGGAAAATTTTTCAAGGGGATGTAAGTCTGAAATAGTTCATCCATCTGACCCAAAATCGATCTTAGTCGAGATTTTATATTTGTCCTGGATACCTGTAAGTTAAAAGATGACTCAACAAAAAATAGACAAGTTATCGCCCGGACAACATTTTCCCCTTTATAAGTCTATGGGAGCTTTCTGTTGCTATGGAAACCACAGTTTTGTTCCACTCTGCCCAAAAACATTATGCAGTCAATCCCTCAAGCCAACCATGCTTCATATGAAATGGTCTTGGAGATATTCAAATTTGAAAGTGAATGATGTACAAAGTATCCAAGCCTATACTATCAGCTCACATGAGCTGTTGGCTCAGGTGAGCTAAAAACTATGTATGACATAGGTATAATTATTAACCCATTGTAGTCGGGAGACCCGCAAAAGGGTAATTGGCAAACAGTGCAGACCCAGATCAAACGCTGCAGAACATGGCGTCTGATCATGGTCTCCACTGTTTGCAAATAGTATAGCCATTATTCTCTAGGAATATGTAAATCTCATAGCCAGGTGTACCTAAAATTGACATTGGACACTTCCAATATAAAGTGTGGGAGAGTCTATTCAGTAAACAAAGGGTTAAAAGGTTCATTTGGATTTAACCAAAACCACAATAAAAACTGGTTGTGATATAGTTTATTTAAAAAAAAATACAGCCAACAAAAATCAGCTAAGAGTCTTCTTTTTCTTCTCTTGTCTTTTAGCCTTCTCAATGCTTTGTCTCTTCTCTTTCAGAACCCTGGCCTGAAAATGTAAGAAAATTTGTTTAGATTGATTTATGTTACACTAGGATTTCCTTAACACAATCAGACCTGTTGTAATTGTAATCAGTAATCATGATTACATGTAATCGATTGCAAGTTTTGAGTAATCGAAATGTAATCTGTAATTGTTGATTTTTATGATTACAAGTAATTGTAATTGTAATCGAATACATTGCAAAACAGCATGTAATCGTGATTACTTTGACGATTACAATACGATTACAATATGGATATTTAAATAAAATAAGTCACAAGAAATAGAATTGAAAAAAAAAAAAAGTTCATTTCTGGTATGACAACTTGACAAGAAACAAGAATATTGGAGATAATTATTTTGATTTGTATACATTTAATGACTTAATGACTCTGTATTGGTTTGTTAAAAACAATCAATACATCTTTGAGATAAAAGAAAATTTAAAAAATACATCTTCGAGATCAAAGGAAATTGAAGTTTCACACATGGATTAGCTGATATGGATTAGCAAATAATCAAAGAAATTAAATTGGCAAACTTTTTTTTTTTTTTTTTTTTTTTTTATTTGGGTTTTACGGCCCTTTCAAGAATATTTCACTTATGATGAGCCGATCGTTCATCGAAGGTGGGCGAAAACCGGAGAACCCGGAGAAAAACCACCTGACCATCCGTAAGCAGAACTTGGCTTTCCCACATATGACCCGAGCCAGGCTCGAACCACAGCGGTGAGAAACCTAATGGATCTATAGTCTTTTATCTATATATCTCTACGTTTTTGTTTGGATATAACATGGTTGTTTAACAGTGTATTATACTTTCGGACAGACAGATCAAGGCAAACATTGCAGATCCAGATCAGAATTGACTAATCCATGTGATAATGGTAAAGGCATGTGCCAAAAGAGGCATTTCAGGTGCAGCTTTGAATTTGTGCAGTCCCACCAGAGCCTTCACTGTCCACACATGTAATATGGAAAATGAAAATTTTAGTGTTTTTACAGTAACTTACTGACTTATATAATTCATGTTTATTGTGTGCATGCTGTCAACAATATCTCTCATGTCAGATGACCTACTGTAAAAGTTATATACATTTGGACAATTGTTAAGTGGCTAAAATTGACCTGTCATAATTTATAGTTGGAGTGTGGTCTTGTCATATATTTCTGCATCTAAACAATGACATTGGAATTTGAAAGGGTGTAGACCCTGATGTACTTTTTCTTCATTGTTTGCCTATTTATCAAGTATCCAAAAACTTGAATTATTTATGGCATTTACTAAAACTGGCCCAATTTTACCCTTCTGCAAAGAACCTGTGTTGAGTTTTGACATATTGCCTGAGGACATTGACAGGTTTTGAGCTGGTTCTTTCACACAGGCAGAGGACCAAATAAGAGGAGTAAATAAGTGATAATTCACGGATAATTTTTCTTATCAATGAAAACATATGTTGTGGGCACTCATTTGAACCATCTCGATGAGACAGTTCAAATGAGTACCCACAACACATGTTTTCATTGAAAGATAAGGAAAATTATCCTTCAGTTATCAGCAATTTACTCCTCTTATCTGGTCTACTGACAGGTAAAGCAATGTCCTAACAAAACTTATTCACTGCAAATTTTAAACTGTACAGCCCCGGGCCAAGATTGATTTTTTTTACCCCCCCCCCACCCCCCCCCACCCCCCCCCCCCCCACCCACCACCCGATCAACCACCACACTACATTTTTAGATAGAGAAGGGATTGTTCTTTCCTTTGTTCCATGGAGCTTTATAATGCTGCTTATGCAAATTAAACTTATTTATAACAGATGAAAACTTGATTTAATTCCATTGTTGTTTTCATTTTTATATATCAATGCTTAAGATGAACAGCCTGACAGAATTATATTGCACCCCAGGGAGTACAACAAAAGCCAGGCACTATAAGTCTTTGAACCAGCTCATGGTACCAAGAGGAAGAGTAAAAAATAACCATAAGTCATAGAAAATGTATAGTAAATGGAATATCATGAAAAAAAATGAATATATGGTATAAAGAATATGAATAGCATCTTGTCAGAAGATATAGCATGCCATGCATGAAGCTTTGAATGAACAATAAAACAGATTATTAATTTAAACTAGAATTTTTTTAAACACGAAACAACAAGAAAGTAATTGTAATTGTAATCAATTACATTACAATGTAATTGTAATTGTAATTGATTACATTCAGGAAAAGATGTAGTTGTAATTGTAATCTGTAATCATGAAATTACATTTGTATGTAATCGGTAACAGGTCTGAACACAATTGACAGAGACCATTTCTAGCCTTGTTCACTATTGCATACATGTATTATACCCATCATTTTAAGCTAAAAACTGCCGAAACTGCAATGGGTTTTGCAATTCTTAACTCCCCAATGCAATCTAGAAAAGACTATTCTGTGTTCTTTGTTCCTTTGCATATGTTATACAGCGGAAGACGGTTTCAAATTTTTTTTAAATAAAAAAAACCAAAATGGACCTAATTTTAGACATGCACTTGAGGACGGTCTGTGTAATTTAATCCTGTTTACTCATTCTCAATAGTAGTTATAATTTCAAAGAAACAAAACTGGGTAGAAACTATACCAAGCTAGATCATAAGTGCTGACCATAGTATTTATGATTCCTTGTTTTCAAAATAACCTCTACAAATGGTACACAGAATACATACATGATTTCTATACACATAAGGCCACATGAAACTCACATTGCATGTCGTAATGGTATCTCTGAATACCCCAAAGCAACTTCATACTAACACATACATAAATACTGATAGAGATGACATGCAATGTAAAACAATCAGAATATCTGGTTTATGCATACTGTCAAAAGTCAAGGCATCACTAGCTTAATAAGCTCCTTTATGACAGACTCGTTAACTGTTATAGCTAAGATATTTTCAAATACATTGATATTTTTACTGCAAAAAATGTGAGTAGCTTTTGCAATGCAAAAGCTACTCACATTTTTTCAGCAAAAAATATCAATTTATCTGCCATATTTCAAAATAGAAATTTTAACTTCACGTAAGCTGACAACTTTGTTAAGTTTTAAACAACTTGGTCCTGAAAATCAACAAAGTCCCAAATCGGAGCATGCACATGTGTAGGCTGATCTAGGCATTTGCTGTTTTCATATGTCACGAAGACCACTTTACTCATGGCATGGCTAATTCATAGCTCTAGATAAGATGCTTTCTTTCAACCAAATGCAGAGGTCTAAGCCGAGGCACTTTTAATTAGTACTCACAACATGTATTTTCGTCACGAAATAAGAAGAATATAGATATCTTTTTGGTTGAAAAAAGTGCCTTATCAAGAGCTATGTAAATGTGATCTTTTTCTTATTTCACCTAAAAAACATGAGTACTCATTAGAAGTGCCTTGGCGAAGTACTTCTAATGAGTACCCACTACATGTTTTCATGGAAATATAAGAAAAAAAATTACCTGGATACTACTTTTGTCACATCACTTTGCATGCTGGGTAAAAAAATTTCAGCAGATGACATTTTGAAATATTTTTCTTATTTTCTATTTTTCCTGGAAAATAGGATTTAACATTTCAAGCAAATTGCCTCCTTGGGAGACAATTTGCATGGCGTGTCAGATACTATTCTAGGAACAATAAGAAAAGTGTCATCAATTTGTCAGCTGAAGTTGCCCATAGCATGTTATGATAGAAAGGCATACCTCCTGGGCCTTCTTTTTCTTGGAGTACATAATTTTCTGGTAGAGGCGTTTCTTCTTCTTGGGAATCATCATTTCTGCGAGCCGTTTTTCTTCTGCTAGCTGTTTCTGTAATCTCTTCTCCTTGTCATCAACTTCAACCTGACCAGCTTCCACAGACATTGTACTGGTATTTAAATCCTGGTAGAGATGAAGACAAGTATAACAGTTACACTATTAACTATTAACCCTTGTCCTGCTGAACCCAGATATACCCTGTCTTTGCAAACAGTGTAGATCCAGATCAGTTGGCTTCTGAAGAAGCCAACTGATCTTGATCTGCACTGTTTGCCATTCAGTATTTGAATTTATATCAACAACCTGGATCAAGTAATCCGATTGACTGAAAATTGGAAATGGGCATGGCATCTTAATTTATTTGGCAGGTCAAAGGTTCAGGGGAGCTGATGCACTTTCAGGGGTGGCAACTCTTTCAAAATAGTTTTTGTCTCCCTTCTGAAAATGGTCTATTTTAAAAAAAAGAATTTGCTTCTTTGCAAGCAAATTCTTTCCTTTTAAAGGACTCCTTCTAGAAGGGTCTATGTGTGCAGGAAAGCAAACTAATTTGTCTCCCCTCTGAATAGGGGTCTACTCTAAAAGGAAAGAATTTGCTTCCCTTGCAAATTACACTTGAATTTAAGTCCTGACAGAAATGACAAGTATCACAGTTGTAGTTTTAAGTATTTCACCCACGAGTTTCTGAAGTTTAACTCCTCCATCTTTGAATTTGGAAACATCCACTGTTGCAAATAGGGCTGTCAGTCAAAAATCAATAATAGAATGGCAAAAAATGTAGATCCTGATGAGATGGCTCTACAAGCCATCTCATCTGGATCTACATTGTTTGCGTAGGTATCTATTATGATCTGTCAAGCTGAAAAAGGTTAAGGGACAAACTTTCTGGGGAGTCTGTCTCCCTTCTGTAAAGAGTCATTCTAAACGGAAAGAGTTTGTTCTTTGTTCCCCATAGAAAGATAGGCCTGAGGAATAAGTGTGAAGTCAGATTGTATCATATGGTGCAGAATTAGGGATCTGAGTGGACTTGCCTAATATTGTAGACCTAGATCAAAGCAGCAGAATGTGACTTCTGATCAGGTTCCACACTGTTTGCTACGAAACTATTTGGAGTGGTAAATTAAAGTTTTGTAAAACACCCCTTTTAATATTAAACGGATCAACTTCTATTAAAGATGGATGAATCCACTAAGTATAAATAGCTTAACTGTAAATATAATGTATAAGATGATATATGACGCTTGGCAGGAAAAAAACCCTTATGCCAACAACGAAGGTGCAGATGAGTGTGCACATCTATGCAGTCTGATCTGGACATTCTCTATTCATCCACATATACATGTACTACAGTATCCATTGATCAGGGCCTGCTTTGTCCGCTAATTGCATATGGATTCTTTTAGTGTGTTGTACATCATGTGACAATACATGTAAGTTGACTGAGAATATAATGTACAAGACATGTAAACACCTGGGCCCAGTTGTTTGAAGCACTGTTAGTTTAACAAGCTCATCAATGACAAACTCGTTAACTGTTGTAGCTAAGGTTAAGGCAAATACATTGATATTTTTTGCTGCAAAAATGTGAGTAGCTTTTGCAAAAGCTACTCACATTTTTGCAGCAAAATATATCAATGTATTTGCCGTAGTTCAAGACAGAAGTTTTTACTTTACTTTAGCTAACAAGTAGCAACTTCATTTAAACAACTAGACCCAGAGACCCAGGAAAAAAAAAACAGGAAGTCAAAAAAGTTGACTTCTATGTAGAAAATGTTGGAAAATCTATCCGGTCCCCTCACACAATGCATGATAATATTTAAAATCAGTAAATTTAGTTTTTAACTACTTACTGTTGACTTCCTTTTTTTATTACTCTTTTCTTCCACAGTTTCTGACTTTCTCTTTCTTTTACTGGGTAAAGATGGTTCTTAAATAAACAAAAATTAGTTTTGGACATTAAAGGTATGTGTATACACATGTATAAAATTTTGGTACTGTAGTATTTTACCGATCATAAAATGTCTCTGTGAAAACCTCATGGTAAACAGTATAGGCTATCTATCTCAATACTGCAAAGCTAAAGATGAAATCTCAATAAAGATTACATAACCATTACAGAAATGAATTTTATTTTTGTGGATACTGATGTGTTGACTCGGGCAGATCACTCACAAACTGAATAAGCCCCAAGTTTTTGAGTGATTCGCTGGCACTCAAACATCAATAAAATCCACAAAAATAATAATTCATCCTTTATAATTAATTCCAACTTTGTCATCAAAACATTACAAATGTTGCCAAAAAAAGTCAATTTTTTGAGACAGCGGAAGGAAAATAGATCCGACAGATTCCTGCTCTGGACTTTATTGAAGTGTAAAACTTCTTCAACCAATCAGATTGCATGAAATGTGCATAAAGACGAGGAGTTAGAATTATATACATTTTTAAGGTATTCTGGAATTCTGACAAAGTGCAAATTATTTGTCATATTTAGAAATTTTCTGGTCTAGATAAGAGATTTCCAGATATCCTATGTACTCTACTTGTTGCTGGTGATGTGTCTAAAATACTGCTGTGTGAGTGGCAAACTGTAGACCCTGATCAGATGCGGCATTCTGTGGCGTCTGATCGGGTCTACACTGTTTGCTCAGGCTTCTCTATCTCAGTAATTAGGATTATTAGGATAATATATCTGGGCTGCGCCATGCGGAAATGTGTCTTCAGGCACATGCGGACAGCTACCGCCCAGAACAGCCTGCACATTCACGCAGTTTGATCAGGGCTTCACTGTCCGCTAACATAATCATTGGCTACTACAGAATGTCAGAATCATGAATGGAAAGCAAAGGCCAAGATGATACTTTGCACATGTGCAGGATGATCTGATCTGCACATTTTGAATATGTTCTGAGGCTCTTTCTGCTCCATGGTCCATTTCTCACAGTATTTTCTCACCGGAACAAGTTGTTTACCTTCATCACTATCCACTTCCTCCCCGTCCTCTTCTGACTCACTGCCTTCCTCATCCTCATCTTCTTGACCTTCAGCATCATCATCCTGTTCCTCTTCATCTTCATCACTGCTCTCTGGTTCCTCCTCTTCTACTCCTGTCAATTATAACAGATGAGCTGTAACTCATACAGTAGTACTGCAATTTTTAACATTCAATACAGTGAACCCTCGTTACAACGACAGCATTTGTTCCCAAAGATGTTGCCATTAAAATGAATTTACTGTTGTAAAGAAGCCTTAATGTACAGAACGGTAAGTAAGAAAGACCTTGTTCTATTCTTATTTTCTCTTAGAATATACGTTTTAGATATTTGTTAGAATTGCCTCAGTGAGGCGATTCTAATAAATATCCAAAACATGTTGCTTGAAGTTATAATGCAATATTCTTGCATAATTTCTCATTAACTGTCACCTCTTGAGTGAAGGTTTCGTGACATTCAAATTGTCATAATAATGAATTTTGTTGTTGTATCTAGTGTCAGTATTAAGAGACTGGCTACATTTACATGCTTGGTGATGTCTCCTTAACCCATTCATCCTGCAGACCAATAAAGATACTTTTGCAAACAGTGCAGATCCAGATGAAACAGCTCATAATGAGTTGTTTCAACAGGATCTACACTGTTTGCCATTCTATTATTGATTTTTCTTTCAAACCCCTATATGCAACAATGGAAGAGTCCAAATTCAGAAATGTAAAGAGTTTCCTTTACAAACTCAGAATGAAAGGATTAAGGAAGGATTACATTCTTATGTTTCATTTCGCAGTGAAAAACAACAAAGAATATTGCTTGTGAATATCAGCCAATAACATTCTTTGTTCACTGACATTATTCTGATGTCGCACACATTATTGCCTTGACATAACATGCAAGTTCCACCTTTCGACAGTTCCAAATCTGACATTATGCAAACTTTAAGCCTAAATATTAAGAGAAATATTTCCTGTTAGGAAGACTACTACTGAACATTGGAAGAATAAAACAGAAGGTAAATACAAGAACTGAAATTTAGATTTTTGCTTGCACTGGATAATAACATTAGGCTATTTTAATGGTTCCAAGTAGGCCTTGCTTCACAGACATTAAAATAGCTAAATGTTTTTCACAATCACGTGTTTGCTAAAAATCAGGGCCCAGTTGTTCAGAGCATCGTTAGCTTAACGAGCTCGTTAAGGGTCATTTCATTAAATGTTTTAGCGGATTCAATAAACAATATTCTGATATTTTTTGCTGAAAAAAATGTGAGTAGCTTTTGCGCTGCAAAAGCTACTCACATTTTTTCAGCAAAAAATTTCAGCATATTTGCGTATCACTCGATGTAAATTTTAACGAATCGTTAACTAACAACATTGTTAGTTTTGAACAACTAGGCCCAGAATTTCAATTTCAAATGAAATTCAAAACATTTTGAAGTATCACATATTTTCTTGACAGAAAACATCCACAGAAAATATATACACTACCACAATTTCTGACAGTTTATATGTTTACATTCATTTAAAACAATAAACTCACAAAAATAGTCTAATCTACCAGTATGTTTTCCTTTTCTTCAAATCATACCTGAATCACTGCCTCTTTGTCGACTCATAAGGGCTTCTTTCTCGGGTGGAACATAATCTCCTTCCTCTTCGTCAACAAAAGGTGAAAGGTGAGGTGGTAATACAGCTCCAATAAAGTAGTCCTCAGGTGGGAGGAGCACCTGGGCATTAACACAGTCAAACACCCACTGGGGCTGAACATAGTATCTGTGAATCAATAATAAAAGGATACTGCAGATTAAACAAGAAACAGTGTCAATAAGCGTGGCTTATTAAATACCCCCACAATAAAGCAGTGCTACGGACAGTTGGACAGACAATGTGAAAATAGTATGCTCATAAACATGGTTTGTGGGGATATAGAGATATTGTGAACACAATGATAATTTCTCAACACCTACCTCCTAATAATGACCACTTTCAGTGGGACCAGAATGGTAAAATGTACATTCAATTATAGGCAAAAATTTATACCTAACACTACACGTATCAAAATACATGTAAATATGGGACATTAAAATCTTGAAAACTGAATCTGAACTAGAAAATTGTTTTCAGAGAAAAGTTTGAACAGGTCTACACTGTTTGCTCAGGCCTGTCTTCATGTATCTGTTTACCCTAAGGACTCCACATCAGAACCCCTCCTAAATTTTGAATCATCTCCCCTACATTTGAACCATCTCTGAGAAGATTCAGAGTAGCCACAATTGAACAAGCATTATGGGCAACTGGATCTATCAAAAACGTAACAGTTAGCCTTGCTGAACTGAACGACATAGAATTGTCGCCCGATGTAATACCTAGCTCATCAACAGATTGTTTGCCTAGATGAAAATGCTGTTCTTGGAATACCACAACTAAAAGCAGAATTTATGGAACATTTTCAAGTAATAAGAAACGTTAATTTAATTGAACACTCATAATGATAATGATAATGCTGTTTCATCCACAATATCTTGTTTAACTTGTATATGTACTTTTGATTTAGATTTCAATAACATTAGCAACAACAGTCAGACAATATCATTGCATCATAATGGACTTCTACTATTAGTTTAAATCACATGACAATTTTGACCAGGAAAAGTGTACTTCCACGACAGAAATTATTCCAAGTCCTGATAACTTGATAAAAGTTGTGAAAACAAAACCAGTTGCAAGTACTTCACGTTGTATCCCTGCTTTTCCTCTAGTTATCTACCCTAAGAATTCGGCCTACTTAATTCCTTACCATAATATCCTAAAATTTGAACAAGTCCATTTTAATACCTCTTCCTTTGTATAAAAAAGAACAATGCTAGATGAGAGGCAATTAGAGTAGGCCCTGTTCAGATATCATATTCTGTGACATCTGATCAGGGTCTACACTTTTGGCTTCAGCCTGTCTGTCAGGTATTGTATACACCCCTGTCAGGTACTGAAT
Source organism: Anodontia alba (assembly GCA_964016985.1). NCBI lineage: Eukaryota > Metazoa > Mollusca > Bivalvia > Lucinida > Lucinidae > Anodontia > Anodontia alba. Next base: position 93,738,437 of record OZ024830.1, on the reverse strand, counting down.
ACGCCCTAAGTATTCAGACATCTAAACACCTTATCCTAAAATATAAACATTTTATAACCTGTTTTTGTATCTAAATTGCTGGGCCCAGTTGTTCAAAGCTTAACAAGCTTGTTAGTGGTCAAAATGTTAACTGTTCTAGTAAGGACAATATCTAATTCACAGGTATTTTTGCTGAAAAAATGTGAGTAGCTTTTGCAAAAGCTACTCACATTTTTTCAGCAAAAATATTAGCATTTATGCCATATTTGATGATCAAAGTTTTAATGAAATGTTAACTAGCGACATCGTTGGTTTTGAATAACTGGGCCCTGATGAATAGCAAACAGTGCAGAACCTGATTAGATGCCATATTCTGCTGCATCTGATCTGGGTCTACACTTTCTCTTGGGCTTGTCTGAGACAAGCCTAAGCAAATGTGTAGACTGAGATAATGTCTGTCTGAGTACTTAAGGTAAGTAATGCATATATATTCTAAAATAACGGTATCCAATGATTCTCATACCTCTAGATAAAAGGTGTATCCAGGTACACTTATCGTTTCTTATTTCTCCACAAAAACACCAGCTGTGGCAAGGCACTTTTAGTGATTACCAACAGCATATGTTTTTGTGGAAAAAATAAAAAAAAATATAAGTATTTTTGGTTGAAAAAAAGTGCCTTATTGGTAGCTATAATTCTGTATATTACAAAGCTCCAGATAAGGTGCTTTTTTAAATAAAAAAGTATTGATATTTTTCCTATTTCTCCATGAAAACATGTTGTGGGTACTCATTAGAAGTGTCTCTCTGAGGCACTTCTAATGAGTACCCACAACATATGTTTTCATGGAGAAATAAGAAAAAATATTTTACTGATACCCTCTCTTCTCTAGACCTAAAGTATAAAGATATTAAAGATGTTGGTAGCTCTACTAGTTTCTTCACATACATTGTAACATGGGTGATACTGTGATATGGGCTATTACCTTGAGAGGTACTGTTTCGTCATATTTGGTCTGTCTACTATCTGATGTGTTATTTTCTCATCTGTTTCTGGATATGTGGCTCCTACTGCCACTGACTCATGCCAGGAAACGTCACCACCAAAAGACCTATTAAAGAAAACAGGCAAGTAATACATATATACATAAATATATATAAACCTCAACATTAACTGTATAAAAGGATACTATTTTAATCTTTCAGCAAATCACATTTGACACAGATGACACTCAGAACTCTTTTAATTGTTAATTTTCTAGAAAATAGAGCTTAGAATTTCATATCTGGGCCTTCACTAATCCAGTCTACACAAACTCCACTGGACTGTCAGACATGTCACACAAAAACTTCTGTTGCTGCTGTTTGCATGTGTCCCAAAGACACCTTTGCACATGGCACAGCCATGTAAAACTTCAGTGACTCTAGCGACAGCTTGTTTACCATGGCTAATTCAAACTCGTTTTTTGGATCGAAAAGGCATTCCTTAATTTTCCCCTTTTGCCTCCTGACCTGGCACTATGATTACCCCTCAGTGGCTCGAGCTACCCATATCTAGAACGAATTAGATATTCCATTGAAGTTTGACTGTTCATGTATTCAATTTGATTGTGTTGGGGTTTAACGACACGTCAACCCTTGAGGGTCATTTTGTGTCGTCTCCCAGAGAAAGGGAGAAAAGAGATAGAAGAGAGAGTAGAGGAGATGAAAGAGAGGGACAGGGAAGAAAGAGGAACAGGAATGAAAGTGAAGAAACAGAAGAAATAAAAACATTCCCCCTCTACCCTTACCCACTACAAGGATAGCAGGCCTTGCCCAACTGTAAGCCAATATCAGTTGGACGCCCCAGTGATGTAAGATACAGTATTCAAACATTATGCATTTAGGTTTTTCGCTATTAACTGCCAATTAAGATGCTAAATCACCTTTGAATCACCAACAAGGTGTGTAACATTAAGCAAAATCAATCTTTGAGTTTTTGATAATTATGTATCTATTTCCAACATATCATTTTCTGAAAAGTTGCAGATGAAAATATTCTCATTTTAAATTTGACGCATACAGAAATATTTAGCATATTAATCCTTTCAGTCCTGTAGACCAGAACAGATACTTTTGCAAACAGTGTAGATCCAGATGAGATGGCTCATGACTCATCAGGACCGACACTGTTTGATTGATTGATTCAGTTATGGTTTTATGGCCCAGTCAACCCATTAGGGTCATGTCAAGTAAATAAGTTTACCTAACCACACTTTTCCTCAGCAAGCCTAGCCCTCTAAGCAGTTAACCAGTATTTGTGCCCATTCTTCCTTTAGACACTGACAACTGCCCTTTTTGAATCAGCGGAAGGGAATGAATGACCACTGAAAATATTTCATGAGCAATCTCTACGAAAGAAGGTTGCTGGACTTGGCTGGGATCAAACCCACCACCTACTGATCACCAGTTGGACGTGCATCCATCTGAGCCACCGAGGCTGGCTCCTATCCACACAGTTTGCCATTATGTTTTTGATTTTTAACTTACACCCCTATTTGCAACACTGGGTGTGTCCAAATTCAGAGATGGAAAAGTTCATTTCATAAACTCAGGGGTGAAAGGGTTCAAGAAACTATGACATCCAATTAACCTACCTTATAATGAAAACTAAAGTTTCTCTTGGCACTTCTCTGTTCAGAAAGAACTTTAAACCTTTAAATAAGTTCTGAAATTTCTTTAGTTTTTCTGCCTCCATTCTGGCCTGCTCAATTCTATCAGGGTCATCCATCTGCAAGACAACAATTATGGTGTAGTAAGGGAAACATATGCCATCTGCATTAGTGGCATATTCATATGAATAAAGCAATTATTCCTTAAGTAATTGCCAACACAAAACAAGACAGCTTTATCAAATATTTATTTACCTCTGATGCTGGAAACTCATCTATTTGAACATCCTCTTCCTCACTTCCTTCACTCAGTGACTTTAAGGACTGTGTCAATGCAGCAAGTCTCTGAAACAAAACAAAAACAGGAAATTATTAAGTAGTACAGATAAACTTTCAAACAAATCGGGAGTGGAGGAGCAAAGCTGGCGAGGGTGCAACCAGTGTCAAAATTGCTCTGGCCCTCTTTTGAAGAGGAGTCTACTCTAAAAGGAAAGAATTTGCTCCCCTTGGGAGCAAATTCTTTCCTTTTAATGTAGACTCTTTTTCAGAAGGGACTGGTGTGCAAGAAAACCAACATGAAGTCTTCAGATATATGAATCCAAAGAAAAAGCAAATCAGGCTGTGCATCCTTCCCTAGCCACTATGTGCCAAGTAAAGATTCTGACCAGGGCCCAGTTGTTCAAAGCTAACAACATCGTTAGTTAACGATTCGTTAAAATTTACATTGAGTGATACACAAATATTCTGAAATATTTTGCTGAAAAAATGTGAGTAGCTTTTGCACTGCAAAAGCTACTCACATTTTTTCAGCAAAAAATATCAGAATATTGTGTATTGAATCTGCTAAAACAGTTAACGAAATGACCCTTAATGAGCTCGTTAAGCTAACGACACTTTCAAAAACTGGGCCCAGACTGCCAAATGCACAGGCTGATCTGAATCTTTGCTGGACACACCTCTGAAGGTACATTTATTGACGTTGTGCCTCAAATGTTTTTCTGCAGGAAGATAATTTTAAGTGGAATATTCTGTTTTAAGTAAACTTAGTAATGAACAGTTTATTAATTCTAGCATTTACTCCTGGAATGCAGATACATGTACTGCACTGATTCAAAAAGGATCTAATTCAATTACTTTCATATTTAAGTATACACTTTCAGTGGTGGTTAGTCTTATCAACATAGATTTTGCCTCCTTTCTGAAAAGAGGACTATTCTAAATAGAATGAATTTGCTCCCTGTGGGAGCAGTCTATCCTTTTAGAGTATGGTAATTGTCCTACAATTTGTGTGCCAAAGTTGCTGACAAAAAGGTCTATGCAAACAGTGCAGAGCTAGATCAGGGTCTACACTTTTTGCCATTCCACTTTTAAAGTGTTTTAAGAAACAAGTACATAAAAAAATAAAATTAAGGCCAAAATAATACAGAATAAAATGTTTGAAAATCTTCCATGTTTACTGAGTTCCCTTTACCAAAACAGATATTCAATCATGGGTTTATTACATCATTACCTCTTCCACAGATTCTTTCTCTGTAAACTTGTCTTTTTTCTCTAATCCAGAGGATTGTGTGTCTGTCTGAGGCTCTGTGTCTAGTGCAAGCTGTAAAAGAACAAAATGACAGCGATGATAGCTGGTATTTTATATCCCCTTTCAATATTACACCACAACCTCTTTATAACACTATTGTTGGGGTCCATAGCATAAACCGTGTTAGTTAAACAACCGTGTTATATCCAAACAAAAATGTATAGATTATACAAAAATGTATAGATTATATTGAAAAATGACCATAAATGGTCATTTTTCAATATAATCTATACATTTTGGGATATATCTTTGAAAAGTGTTATATCCAAAACTGTGTTATAACGAGCCATGTTATAAAAAGGTTGTAGTGTATTTAAGTCATACTGAGATAATGAAAGGGTGATAATGAAATGCTCTGTGCAATGAAGTGCTGTACTGTCATGAGCTAAATTCTGCCTGCAGCGGGATTCAATGAGGATGAAGGTCTGGTGTTTTACATCTCTTTTGACATTGTATACTGGAGACCCCTAAAAGGGTAATTGGCAAACAGTGTAGACCCAGATCAGATGCTGCAGAATGTGGCATCTGATCAGGGTCTCCACTGTTTGCAAAAAGTTTAGCCATTTTTCTCTAGGATTATCCAAATATCACAGCTGGACATACCTAAAATTGAAAGTGGACTCTTCCATTCATAATGTGGGGGAATCTATTTAGTCTATAATGGGTTAAATCATATCGAGACAATGGAAGGGTGATTCTGAAAGGGTTTGCGCAATGAAGTGTGGTACAATCATGAGCTGAGTTCAACCTCCAGTGGGATTTAAACCCAGGACCTTGTGGTCCGAAGTCAGGAGCGCTAACTATTCAGCCACCTGGGCCCAGTTGTTCAAAGCATCATTAGCTTATCTAGCTCGTTAGTGGTCAAAATGTTGACTGTTCTAGTAAGTACAATATCAAATTCACAGGTATTTTTTGCTGAAAAAATGTGAGTAGCTTTGCAAATGCAAAAGCTTCTCACATTTTTTCAGCAAAACTATTAGCATATATGCCGTATTTAATGATCAAAGTTTTAATGATACCTTAACTAATGATATTGTTAGTTTTGAGCAACTGGGCCCTGGATGCTTCAAACGAACAAGACTATCCTGTGTAAGACAGGAGCTGACAAGCAACTGCTGAAATGTGTATGAAAATCTGAAAGCTAAATGGAGCAAGTACTATTTATGCACCCTGGCAATGATGAATGGTAATGCAGTCATTTTTTACAGTAAGTACTGTTATGCTAATGTATGTTTTCTAAAAACTTTACAAACTATGTTGTTTTTGTTTTAAGCCTTTTCAATCAAGAAATTAAAAGGTCATTAAGAAGTGCTTATTAGATACCCCCTGGCTAGGACCAAAAAGTAACAGACGGACAGACAAAAAAATTCCTTAAATTATTTAGCAAGATAAGAAGCATAAAGCAAAATGCCTTTTGAAGAATAACAAAGGAAAACTAGGTGCAGTTGTAACATGGCTAAGTTAAAAACCCTGCCATTTTGTCAAAAAGTACATCTTTACTATGTCTGTAACATATGTGTAAAGTTTTGAAAAGATCCAACGAAAACATTAAGAGGAGTATGCACTATTAACCATCACTGACTAGGTGCAGTGATAAATCCTGCCATTTTGTCAAAAAAGGAATTTTAAGCATCAAACTTGCATATGTACATCTTCAATTAATATGTCTGCAACATATATGCAATGTTCTGAAAAGATCCAACAAAAAGTGTAAGCTAAGTTGATTTCACAATGTATATCATTTACTAGGTGCAGTTGCTGTAAAATGACTAGGTTAAAAACGCTGTCATTTTGTAAAGAAATATTTTTCAGCATCAAAGTTTCACATGCCCATCTTCAACATGTCTGTAATATACATGTATGTGTAAAGTTTTGAAAAGACCCAACAAAAGATCTAAGAGGAGTTGATTTCACAAAGTATGCACTTTTAACTATCACTGACTAGGTGCAGTTGTCATAAACCATATATTAAAGTTAAAATAAACGTCAAAAAGACCCTTGTAAAAACCCTGTCATTTTGTGGGTAGGGAACTGTAGAGTTTGAAGTTTACAACAACTAAACCTCTCTTCTGTCAATAGATTTTATTGATTTCTTCATTAGCACGATTACACAACCCTGGGTAAAATGTGTTTTTTAACCAAAAACATAAATAGTTTTCTTATTACTCAAAGAAATGAGCCACATTGCGGGTTTCTTCAGGCTTTCCATTCAATCAATCTTTCAGTGTGCATGCCCGGCCCTGGCTAGACTATGTGGATGCACAGGCTTGCCTGAACCTTTGCTGTTTGCATACCCTATATCAGTTCTTTTCCCATGTCGCAGCTCAAATAGTTTTGTGGGTACTCATTAGAATCACCTCACCGCCGTCCTTTTGATAAGTACCCACAACATATACTTTTTACAGAGAAATAAGAAAAATATTCATCTCCAGGACCCTCTTTTCTATAGACATGGAAATGAAATCTTCATTGTACACTTAGACAGAGATTAATAGCCCTTCTCATGCTGAATGAATTAAGATGCCACACCCACTTCTAATTTTCAGCCAATCAGAATACTAAAATCTAAATAGTGAATATAAATTCACATACTTAATGACAAACAGGGCAGATCCAGATCAGTTGGCTTCTGAAGAAGCCAACTGATCTGGATCTACACTGTTTACAAAGACAGGGTATGTCCAGGGTTCAGCAGGACTAGGGTTAATACAGTTGACTGTGAACATATTGACATACCTTTGGTGGGTAGTGTAAGTTTAGAGAACTGTACAGCTTAAAGTTGACAAAGCCTAGCAGGGTGGTATAGAACTCTACAAATGTCTGCATGATCTTGTAGTCAACATCAACTGGATGCTGAAAGTAAACGGAACTTCATACACAGAGTTGATAATGTTAGTGATTTTTTACAGTTATCCCTTATCATGCTGAATAAATTACGATGCCACGCCCACTGAGATTTTGATTGAGTTGGGGTTTAACGACACATCAATCCTTGTGGGTCATTTTGTGTCGTCTCCAAGAAAGAGGGAGAAGAGAGATAGAAGAGATAGTTGAGGAGATGAAAGAAAGGGACAGGGGAGAAAGGAAAATGAATGAAAGTGAAGGAACAGAAGAAATAAAAACATTCCCACCCCTACCCTTACCTGCTGCAAGGACAACAGGCCTTGCCCAACTGTAAGCCAATATCAGTTGGACGCCCTGATGATGTAAGATACACGACACCTTTGCCTCACCCAACCACCCCCCATGCCCATTTCTAATTGTCAGCCAATCAGACAAACCAGATTGTTGATATAAATTCACATACTGAATATACAAACAGTGCAGATCCAGATCAGCCGGCTTCTTCGGAAGCCAACTGATCTGGATCTATACTGTTTGCAAAGGCAGGGCATATCCGGGTTCAGCAGGACCAGGGTTAAAATGTAGAAATTTATTTTTCATGTAAAATTTCTGTGACCTTTACCAAAAAGGTCAATGACAGATGGGGCTTGTACTGTATAAAACTAACAGTCAAAGTGTCAGCTAAATCCACCAAACATTCTAGAAATCAAGAACTTCAGATAACCTAATCTATTTGAACATTTCAACACCAGTGCCAGTATGGACCTGACAGCTAAACTATCTTTTTCACAGAACATTCTTATCTCAAACACAAAAGGGACCAGAAATTCTGGTTTCAGATAGCAGTAGTTTGTTGCAGAGATAAAAGGAGATGAACATGATGATAATATATAGGTAACTGACCCAAAGTCATCCTTTTATTTAGTTTGATTAAAGCAGTAGTTTGAATTATCAATGTTTGAGATAATGAGAGTTAATTGCATGTCCTTACCTCATAGCCAAGCTTGTGTGGGACCACCCAGGTTACTGTCTGCCCAAATATTTCTGCTTGATAATAAATTCCTTTTATTGATATAAAAACCTGAAAAAAAGCAATTTGAAACAATTTCCTACCACACTATCTGTGTCCTCCTCACTCTGCATTGCCTCCCTATTTCAGAAGCCCATGTACACTGAAGCTTATTATAATGATACATTATAGAGTACCAGATAAGAGGGTAGCCATATAATATTTTTTTTAATTTTTCATGAAAACATATGCTGTGTGTACTCATTAGAAGTGCCTCACAGAGGCACTTCTAATGAGTACCCACAACATGTTTTGTGAAGAAATGAGAAAACTGACAATTTGGCATTGTACGTATCTTTCAATATTATTTAAGTCATATCGAGATGATGGAATAGTGATAATGAAAGGCTCTGTGCAATGAAGCACCATACAGTTATGAGCTGACTACTGCCTCCAGTGGGATTCGAACCCAGGAACTTGCGATCCAAAGTCGGACACACTAACCACTCAGCCATCCAGAAGTGGCAGTTTGAAATGATTTCCTCCCACACTGTCCCTGTCTCCTTCATTCTGCATCTGTGTCTCTCAGAAGCTCATGCACACTGAAGCTTGCTACAATGGTACATTATCAAAGCTCCTGATAAGAGGGGGTACACATAATATTTTCTTATTTTTCCACGAAAACATATGTTGTGGGATTCATCAGAAGCGCTTCGCCGAGGCACTTCTAATGAGTACCCATAACTTAAGTTTTTATGAACATATAAGAAAAATATCAGTTCTTTCTGGTTGAAAAAAAAAGTGCTTCATCTGGAGCTATATGCATTATACCATTATTTTAACCCTTAAAGCGCCAAGCAAAATTTGTAGCAGACGACATTCTAAAAAATTCATTTTTCTTAGAAAATAAGGCTTGAAATTTCATGTGAATCATCTGCTTGGCAGATGATTCACATGAAATGTCAAGACTTATTTTCTAAGAAAAAAAAAATATATTTAAAAGTGTCGTCTGCTGCAGTTGTGATTGGTGCTTTAAGGGTTAAATATATACCAAAACATATATATCAAGTCATGGTTACCAAAGTTTTTTTTTTCCTGTGAGTTATACATATTCATAGCTCCAGAGAAGATGATAACTGGTGATAATTACCTTTGAATACTTCCCCTGTACATTTTAGCCTTATTATAATACTATTCATCATAGCTCCAGAGAAGATCCTTTTTTTTTTTTCCAGCCGAAAAGTACTGATATTTTTTCTTATTTCTCCATGAAAATATGGGTTATGGAGGGTTCAGGAGTCATGATAATTTCAGCATTTTTTGTTTTTGTTGATTGCATTGTTATGATTGTAATATGTATGCCAAATGACGGCATCTGTCCAGTTCAAATCATTACGCTTGATGCAGATATGGCTGAAAACATTATTTTAATGGGTAAATTGTCCAAAAATGGCACTGAATTAGGAACGCTTGTTGCCAGAATGAAACAAATTCCAGGAACCATAGCTACATGTATATTCTGATGTAAATTTTGGTGCTGGGTTGTATGGAATTTAATTACTCACAGTATAGCATTCTCTGATTTTTAAAATAACACCCTTCTAGACGACAAAAGCCCCAGATTGTCGACAACCCACCTGAAACAGCCACCTTTTAACTCTGCTACTCATGTCCGGATGTTCACGTCACTTATTTCTTTGCATAACAATTGGCCATGAGTGACGAGATTACTGCCCGTGGCAAAATGTCTTTGCAAAACAGCTTTGATCATCAACCATTTTGTAAAAGAAACTACAGCTGCCATGATTCATTTAAAGAGATACACTGCAGTAGGACTATGTAACAAATACAATTTGTTTACACAGCAATATATGAGAAGGGGATATAATATTTTTTCCTGTTTCTCCTGAGAAATATATATTGTGGTTACTCATCAGAAGAGCACCGGTGATGTGTTTCCAATAAGTATCCGCAATATATGTTTTCATGGAGAAATAAGAAAAACACCAACACTTTTGGACGAAAACAGCACCTTACTTGCAGCTATGTGTTTATTATGCTTCTATACTCTCAAAATAAACAAGAAGCATCAATAAGCACTGCTTATCAGATATCTCTGCAAGGTAATGACTGTGTTACATGTATTTAGCAAGAAAAGAAGCAAAATCCAAAATGTAATGGACAGACATGCTGATGAACGGCTAACGTGAAAACAATATATAATATCAAATGTCATGGTGAGTAAATACATGCAAGATGAATATTACCTTTCTCAATGACTTTGAACTGATGACATAGTGCAGAAATTCAACTGAAATGATACAAGTTGACACAAGTTGACACAAGTTATCAACATTTTCAATTTTGGACCCCTATCTCAGACATGCCAAGCAAAACACTGCTATCAAAACAAAATAGGTGAATAATAAAGTTTAGCATGCTGGGCAAAAAAAAAAAAAAAAATCAGCAGACGACATTTTGGAATTGATTGCCTTGGGGTTTTACAACACGTCAATCCTTGTGGATCATTTTCTGTTGTCTCCCAGAGAAAGTGAGAAAAGAGATAGTACAGGAGATGAAAGAGAGAGATAGGAAGAAAGAGGGAAATGAAAGAGTGACAAAAGCTACAGGGCAACTTTGCCTCACCCAACCACCCCTGGACATTTTGGAATAGTTTTCTTAATTTTTTTCAATTTTCTGGGGAAAATGGGATTGGACATTACATGCAGAGACAATCTGCATGGAAACTAAATCCTTATTTTCTGAAAAAATTATAATCAGAATAAAAAATTTTAAAATTTTGTCTGCATGTGGTTAAGGTTAACGTGAATAATGAATGTCCAGATCAGTCTACTACTCGCAAGCAACTTCAGTATAAAACCTGAACAAAGGATATACACTGTTTGCGAAGGTTTTTTTTTTTGGGTCTGCCCCTTTCAACAATCTTTCAGTCATATTGCCACGGTGTCTGGATGTGACAGGGAGCTCAATGCTCACTTTTAGAGTGCTACCTCACTAAAATATCACGCCCCAAGAACTTGACATGATATTCTACCCAGTTACATTGTACTGACACTCAGCTGACCAGTTCTGATTCTTAGCTCTACTTTCTTAATGCTGAGCACCAAGCGAAAGAGCAGCTAGTATCATTCTTAAAGTCTTTGATATGACTCAGCCAGGGATCAAACCCACAACCTCTCAGTCACAAAGCAAACGCTCTACCAACTGAGCCAGTCTACATGTGATTGTTTCTGATCAACAGAACATTTTGTTTTGTACTAACCCTTAAAGCGCCAATCACAACTACTGTCTTCTGCTTTGTCATCTGCTTGTGATTTTAAAAGTTATTTTTGCAAACAGTGTGGACCCAGATCAGACTGCTCCTTTAGGAGCAGTCTGATCTGGGTCCACACTGTTTGCCATTCTGCAAAAATAGGTTTGAAAAGTTTGCAAGAATATTCAGCAGACGACATAAACAGACGACATTTTCAGATGCAGTTTTTCTAGGCGCTTTAAGGGTTAATAAATGTACATGTTAAATTAATGTTAGTGAGGCAACTCTAATAAACACTCACAACAGATGGTTGATGTAAAATAACAAAATGATCACCCAGGCTAACCAGGATCAAACAAGCTGCAAAATATACTTTCAGACATGTGCATGGTTTTCCCTGACTCGCATTTTGGCAGTTTTTACTTCCAAAATCTAGTTCTGGACCCTCAAAATCAGGGGCAAGGCTGAAGGGTCCTAAGTGATGCATACCAGATCGATCCATAATTAATTTCGTCTATCTATGACTTTGTATTTTAATCTATATGTGATCTAAAGAGCAAGTACATGTATTATCAATATTTGGTCAACAGTTGACCCTTAAAGCACTAAGCAAAATGTAGCTGGACACATTCTTAAATTTATTATTAAGACTTGACATTTCATATGAATTGTCTCCCTAGCAGACAATTCACATGAAAAGTCAAGTCTTGTTTTCTCTGAAAAATAAACAGAAATGCTTCAAAGTGCCGTCTTCTATAGTTGTGATTACACTTTAAGGGTAAACCTCTTCAAAACAACAAACCCTAAATCTTATTAAAGGCCCCTTAACTCCACATAAGGGAGTCCTTTGGACCCTCATTTTAAAACCCTGAGGGAAAACCCTGTGTGCATCTAACAAAGATTCAGCTCAATCTGTGAACAGTCAACCCGCTTTATACCGACTCTCGATACAATGACAAAATTCGTTATAATGACATTTTGAATGTTACGAAACCTTCGCTCATGAGGTGACAGTTAATGAGAAATTATCCAAGAATATTGCATGAAACCTTCAAGCAACATATGTTTTGGATATTTGTTAGAATCTAACAAATATACAAAACATATGTTCTATGATGAAATAAGAATAAAACAAGGCCTTTCATACATATCATTCTGATCATTAAGGATTCTTTACAACAGCAAATCCATTTTAATGGCAACATCTTTGGTAACAAATGTTGTCGTTGTAACGAGGGTTCACTGTATTTGTGAGTCTGATCAGAATATTCACTGGGTGCATTTTGGACATAGCAAAGAAGAAAAAGTTTCTTCATGCAGAGAATGAAGACTGGGGATGCGCAGGCTGATCTGAGTCTTCGCTGGGCGCACACATAGGAAAGTGCATTTTTTCATATTGCGGCAAATAATTTTAAGATCAAACATACCTGTTAATCTCCTACACAAGCTTATAAATATTTCATGTGTAACTTTTGTTTTGGGAAAGGTGGCAAACAGAAACGACATGGACAGACAATCATCAAGGTCACGTATGGCATCTATAAAGGAGGGGTATCTGAAAACATGAGAAAAGAAAACCTGTTTACACTGACTAAAAAATGTATGCAAACATTTAAAAACAAGAATTCCGTGGAAGACGTCATCGCACCTGCTGGGGCAAAAGTCACAGGAGGCACAATCAGAATGTGGTTATTAAATAAGTTTATTTCATTCTTAGCAGTGCTTAGTTGGAAAACTGGGTTGAAAAAAATGAGGACAAAGTGCCTAGTGGGGCACATATATTCCAGGCCAGTGCCATTCCCTCTAATGGCTATATCTTCAGCACTGACTTTTCATATTATACAGCCTAATGATAATGGAATGTCGACGTAAAATGTGTAAAAGTCACTGGAGCTTGAAATATAGGTCAAGGTCATGGGTTAAAGTACCTGCTAATTCAGTACATCAAGGAGAAGCACTATGCAAGGTTTGGTGGTTGTTGGCCTTATAGTTGAGGAGTTATCAAACGTCAACGTAAAATGTGTCAAATATAGGTCAAGGTCACCATGGCCAAGGTACCTGCCAAGCCAGTGCAATGAGGTGAAGCACTATGCAAGGTTTAGTGGTTGTAGGTCTTATATTTGAGGAGATACCGAACATCAACATAAAATGTGTCAAAGTCACTGGACTGCAAAATATAGGTCAAGGCCACCAGGTCAAGGTACCTGCCTAGTCAGTACATTGAGAAGAAGCACTATATAAGATTTGGTGGTTGAAGGCCTTACAGTTGAGGACATATGGAAGGGCGACGTAAAAGGTGTAAAAGTCAATGGAGCGTGAAATATAGGTCAAGGTCACCCGGTCAAGGTACCTGTGGAGTCCGTACATTGAGGAGAAGCACTACGCAAGGTTTGATGATTGTAGGCCTTATAGTTGAGGAGATATTGACTGTCAATGTAAAATGTGTAAAAGGCACTGGAGCACAAAATATAGGTCAAGTCACCAAGTCAAGATACCTGCCAAGTCAGTACATCTAGGAGAAGCACTATGCAAGGTCTGGTGGCTAGAGGTCTTACACTTATGGAGATCTGGAACGTTAACGTAAATTATGTCAAAGTCACTACAGCCAAAATATAGGTCAAGGTCACCAGGTCAAGGTATCTGCTGAGTCAGTACATTGAGAAGAAGAACTTTGCAAGGTTTGATGGTTGTAGGCCTTATAGTTGAGGAGATATCGAACGTCGACACAAATGTTCAAAGTCACTGGAGCGCAAAATATAGGTCAAGGTCACCGGGTCAAGGCACCTGCCGAGTCAGTACATCTAGGAGAAGCACTTTGCAAGATTTGGCAGCTGTACGCCTTACAGTTGAGAAGAGCTGGAACGTCAACGTAAATTATGTCAAAGTCAATGGAGTGCAAAATATAGGTCAAGGTCACTGGGTCAATGTACCTGCCAAGTCTGGAGGTCAGGGAGATGTGTCATGCAAGGTATGATGGTTGTTGTAGAATTGTAGTTGATTAGAATACTAACTTTGACGTAAATGTCGAACTTCGACATAACAGAACTGTTAACAGACAGATGGACGAACTGACAGACGAATGGAAAAGCAGGCACCTATGTCGCAAAGTCAGGAGGTCAGGGAGATGTTTCATACAAGGTTTGATGGTTGTTTAGTCTTGTAGTTGATTAGAATACTAACTTTTTGACATAAATGTCGAACTTCTACATAACAAAACTGTTAACAGACAAACAGACGGACGAATGGACAGACAAATGGAAAAGCGGGCACCTATGTCGCAAAGTCTGGAGGTCAGGGAGATGTTTCATGCAAGGTTTGATGGTTGTTTAGTCTTGTAGTTGATTAGAATACTAACTTTGACATAAATGTCGAACTTCGACATAAATGTTGACAGACGAACGGACGAACAGAAAAGGGATACCTATGTTGCAAAGTCAGGAGGTCAGGGAGATGTTTCACGCAAGGTTTGATGGTTGTTTAGTCTTGTAGTTGATTAGAATACTAACTTTAACATAAATGTCGAACTTCGACATAAATGTTGACAGACGGACGGACGATCGGACGCCTCTATCGCACCCTGCTACAAGCAGGTGCGATAAAAAATAACAAAAAACAATTGTTTGTAACTGAATCAAATACAATGAGTACACACACTGTATGTTTTCGTGAAGAAATGACAAAAATTACTACTCTGGCTCCGAGGTTATAAAACCTTTTTCGTGCTCAACTCAGCTGAGCATGAAATTTGTCTGCTAATAAATCTTAAATTACAGGTGCTAACAATTGCAAATTCTTTCTTGCTAAACATAGCAGAGCATGAAAATTTCTCTGCAAATGAATATGAAAATGCCAATAATTGTTGGCATTTTCATATTCTTTTTTTTTTTTTTTTTTTTTTTTTTAACCCCGTTATAATTCCTCTTTCAGACCCGGGTCATATCTAAAAGAGGCTCTCTAGTATTTTCTTTCTTTCATCTTTCAAATATGTGTACTACCCTCTTGTTCTCTTTCACCCTGACAGTCTGGAGTTTGTCAAAAACATGAATATATATAATAATTATTTTATGTTTATGAATTATGTGGTAGTACACCTTTTTCTCTACTATCTTACTATCTGCAAACCATTGTAAAAAACTCCCAAGATTCTGGATGTTTAAATTAACTGTAGTTACTTGAAGAAGAAGAAAACAGTTCAGACCCAGGTCTTTCAGTCTAATCTGGATCTGCACTATTATCCCATGTATATCCATTGAAAGCTTGGGGTTTTGATGGCTTATCAAAAATATGATGTTATGATGTATTCAGAGTTTAATCACTTCGCCCAGACCTCTCCTCAACATCATTCCTTGACACTCTATGTACAGTAGGTTATGCTGTTTTGTGCATATCCAAGTAAATTTTATTGTAACATAGGTAGACATTGATGAATCGAAGAGGCTGGGGTGTGCTTGAGGTCTCTAAAATTATTTTCTAAGATCTATATATAGAAAGTATCCATTTACAGATTTCATTTTATAAAAAACCCGACAGCCTTATACATGTTGAGTAAAACATACACAGGAAAAAGTTACTCTGTATTCGGTTTGGGGAGGGAGTTAGTATAAGCACAATGATTTGTACTTTTATCGTTTTAATATTCTATTTTGTTATCTTTTCATAGTTCTTTTTTTTTTTTTTTTTTTTTTTTTTGTATCTATAAATACAGTCAATTTATAAAATATCATTAACTAATGCTATATACGGGCTCCAATCTGCCAAGAAGGTTTCTTCTTCTTGATTTGATAGTGCAATCTGTCTATGAACTCTGTACATAACTTGAAGTTTCATTTTAAATACTCTGATATTCAGTTGTTGATTTTTACATCTAGCTAGATAAATATAGTATTTTGCATATAAAAACATAAAATGCAATATTTTATTTACCCCATGCTCCCTTTGCAAACCAAAAATGAAGTACTCTACTGTAAGATTACAATGTATGTTATATGAATTTAACCAATGGGTTATGTCATTAATGGACTGTTGTGTTTTACAACAATTCCACAGTAAAAGTACAATTGTTTCATTACCTGTCTGGCAAAGGGTGCAGAGGGCATTTCTTATTTTCATTTGGTTTAACAATTTATTAGTAACTAAAATGTTGTGATTAATACTAACTTGATACCACTGAAGTGCCGTATATTTAGTAACATGAAATGGAAACATGTATATCCTTTTCCACTCTTCTTTTGTTATATTAAAAATTTTGTTCCAAGAACATTGTCCAGTAGGTGTGTCACCATTTTTATTTAGGATATTGTACATAGCTTTACTTCCCATCTGATGTTGTAATAGAGTCGAAATGTGGGATGGGATAAAAGGGAATTGTTCCTTATGGGTTATTTCTATATTCATATCTTTTAAATATATTTTTATTGCTTTTAGTAAACCATTGTATTGCAAAAAGTTTGTTTTTATCCCTGTTATTGCTGAGAACTCAGTTTCAGTGTAAAATTTGCCATTTTCGTTTATTAAATCATTAATATATTTTATACCTTTTCTATACCACATTCTATAGCATTTTCATATTCATTAGCAGAGAAAATTTCATGCTCAGCTGAGTTGAGCATGAAAGAAGTTTTATAACCTCATGGACTGGATATAGCACCAGATAAGATAAATACCTTCTTAAGTCTCCATGGAAACACATGAATGCGAGTACTCATTAGAAGCCCCTCACTGAGGCACTTCTAATGAGCACCCACAAAATATTTTTTGTGGAGAAATAAAAAAAAATATCAATACTTTTCTGGTCATAATATTTGCCTTATCTGGAGCAATATTCGTCTTATTTATCTAGGACTTTCTTGTATTAAATGATACATTTGTACAACTATTTTCTGGGAAAACTGTTAAAACACTTACCATTCTACAGGCAAATTCAGCAGACTACAAACTGACATTATTTATTCTTATTTTCCCTAGAAAATTGGATCTGACACTTCATGCAAATTGTCTCCATGAAGTGTCGAATCCTATTTTCTAGGAAAAACAAGAATTCCGCGGAAGGCGTCATCGCACCTGCTGGCGCAAAAGTCACAGGAGCCACAATCAGAATGTGGTTATTAAATAAGTTTATTTCATTCTTAGCAGTGCTTACTTGGAAAACTGGGTTGAAAAAAATGTAGACAAAGTACCAAGTGGGGCACATATATTCCAGGCCAGTCCCATTCCCTCTAATGGCTATATCTTCAGCACTGACTTTTCGTATCATACAGCCAAATGATAATGGAACATTGACGTAAAATGTGTAAAAATCACTGGAGCATGAAATTTAGGTCAAGGTCACGGGTCAAGGTACCTACTAATTCAGTACATCAAGGAGAAGCACAATGCAAGGTATGGTGGTTGTAGGCCTTATAGTTGAGGAGTTATCAAACATCAACGTAAAATTTGTCAAATATAGGTCAAGGTCACTGGGTCAAGGTACCTGCCAAGCCAGTGCAGTGAGGTGAAGCACTATGCAAGGTTTAGTGGTTGTAGGTCTTATATTTGAGGAGATCCCGAACATCAATATAAAATGTGTCAAAGTCACTGGAGTGCACAATATAGGTCAAGGTCACCAGGTCAAGGTACCTGTCGAGTCAGTACATCGAGAAGAAGTGCTATATAAGATTTGGTGGTTGAAGGCCTTACAGTTTAGGACATATGGAAGGATGACGTACATGGTGTAAAAGTCAATGGAGCATGAAATATAGGTCAAGGTCACCCAGTCAAGGTACCTGCAGAGTCTGTACATTGAGGAGAAGCACTATGCAAGGTTTGATGGTTGTAGGCCTTATAGTTGAGGAGATATTGAACGTTGACGTAAAATGTGTAAAAGGCACCGGAGCGCAAAATATAGGTCAAGGTCACCAGGTCAAGATACCTGCCAAGTCAGTACATATTGGAGAAGCACTATGCAAGGTTTGGTAGCTAGAGGTCTTACACTTGAGGAGATCTGGAACGTTGACGTAAATTATGTTAAAGTCACTGCTGCCAAAATATAGGTCAAGGTCACCATGTCAAGGTATCTGCTAAGTCAGTACATTGAGGAGAAGCACTTTGCAAGGTTTGATGGTTGTAGGCCTTATAGTTGAGGAGATATTGAATGTCGACGCAAAATATGTCTAAGTCACTGGAGCGCAAAATATAGGTCAAGGTCACCGGGTCAAGGTACCTGCCAAGTCTGTACCTCTAGGAGAAGCACTATGCAAGGTTTGGTAGTTGTATGGCTTATAGTTGAGAAGATCTGGAACGTCAACGTAAATTGTGTCAAAGTCAATGGAGCGCAAAATATAGGTCAAGGTCACTGGGTCAACATATCTGCCAAGTCAGGAGGTCAGGGAGACGTGTCATGCAAGGTATGATGGTTGTTGTAGAATTGTAGTTGATTAGAATACTAACTTTGACGTAAATGTCGAACTTCGACATAACAGAACTGTTAAGAGACAGACGGACGGACGAACAGACAGACGAATGGAAAAGCGGGCACCTATGTCGCAAAGTCAGGAGGTTAGGGAGATATTTCATACAAGGTTTGATGGTTGTTTAGTCTTGTAGTTGATTAGAATACTAACTTTGACATAAATGTCGAACTTCGACATAACAGAACTGTTAAGAGACGGATGGACAGACAGACAGACAGACAAACAGACAGACGAATGGAAAAGTGGGCACCTATGTCGCAAAGTCAGGAGGTCAGGGAGATGTTTCATGCAAGGTTTGATGGTTGTTTAGTCTTGTAGTTGATTAAAATACTAACTTTGACATAAATGTCGAACGTCGACATAAATGTTGACAGACGGACGGACGAATGGACAGACAAACCGAAAAGCGGACGCCTACCGGTATGTTGCAAAGTCAGGAGGTCAGGGAGATGTTTCATGCAAGGTTTGATGGTTCTTTAGTCTTGTAGTTGATTAGAATACTAACTTTGACATAAATGTCGAACGTCGACATAAATGTTGACAGACGGACGGACGGACGGACGGATGGACTGACGGACGGAAAATCGGACGCCTATATCGCACCCTGCTACAAGCAGGTGCGATAATAAGCAAGATATTTTAAAATGTCTTCTGCTGAAATTTTACTCAGCAGGCAAAGTATTAAAGAAAAATATCACTATTTGTTTTCTATGTTTGTTTGTTTGTTTGTGTTGAGGTTTTACGGCCCAGTCAACCC
This sequence comes from Anodontia alba, assembly GCA_964016985.1. Taxonomy (NCBI): domain Eukaryota; kingdom Metazoa; phylum Mollusca; class Bivalvia; order Lucinida; family Lucinidae; genus Anodontia; species Anodontia alba. The sequence continues at coordinate 93,718,888 of OZ024830.1, read as the reverse complement.
ATTGGGGCCATGTCGAGCATGGTCAGTTTACCTAACCACACGTTTACTGGGCAGGCTTAGTCCTCTAAGCGGTTAACCAGTATTGTGCACATTCTTTCGCCAGAAACTGACAACTGCCCTTCTTGAATCAGCAGATTTGTTTTCTATGACATTGTATCATATATACCTTAGGTATCCTGACAGATTGGTCAGAGCAAATATTATAGACCCAGATCTTGTGCTGATCAGTGTCATACAGTGCAGGCTGATGTGGGATTTAAACATTCCCGTAGCAGCAGCAAGCTTTATTCAGAAAATATACATGTATTGGTATATGCAAACAAAGCAGTCCCAGATCAGACTGCTCCTTCAGGGTCTGCTTTGCTTGCCATTCCATAAGGCAAACAAAAAAAAAAAAAAAAAAGCATGAAGTAAAATGTTCAAACTCTCAGGATAATTATTGAATGTACAATCTCCTCAAATATCACCATATCTTGGTCTCTGGTATAGGGACATCTTAATCTCTTTCCTAAAATTTGAATGTCCATTAATCTGGTGTTATGAAAACATCAGAGACACATGCTGATGTGTCTACTATCTGCCGAATGAGTGATAAACAGTGCAGACCCTGATCAGATGCCACATGTTTAGGGTAATCCTCGCCATGCTGAATAATTTAAGATGCCACGCCCACTTCTAATTTCCAGCCAATCAGATTACTTGATCCAGGTTTTTGATAGAAATTCACATATTTAATGACAAACAGTGCAGATCCAGATCAGTTGGCTTCTTCACAAGCTAAATGATCTGGATCTACACTGTTTGCTAAGACAGTGCATGTTGTGTTCAGCAAGGGAAGGGTTAATACACTATGCTAAGGACCCTTAATGGATACAGCCCATTTAACACTTACCATGCTTTGGGCAAACTCAGCAAATGACAAACTGATGATATTTGTTTTTATTTTTCCTAGAAAATAGGATCTGACACTTTATGCAAATTGTAGGGAGACAATTTGCATAAAGTGTCTGATCCTTTTTCCTTGGAAAAACAAGGAAACGATTTCAAAATGTCTGCAGAAATTTTTACCCAGCATGCAAAGTGTTAACCCTCTGAAGAAGCCAACTGATCTGGATCTGCACTGTTTGCCATTCAGTATATGAATTTATAGCAACAACCTGAATCAAATCTGACTGGCTGAAAATTAGAAGTGGGCGTGGCATCTTAATTTATTCAGCAGGACAAGAGTTAAAATAATACCTTTCTTTGACTATATGGTCCAACTTATATTTTGGTTTGTTCCTCTTGATCCTAGCAGCTGCTTCTGTATTATGTTTCCCATAAGCTTTTCTCAAGCGCCTCATAAAATGCTACAAGAGAAGGAGAATTAAATAAAATATTTCAACATTCAACAAAAGTAATAATTCTGTACTGGTAGGCTAACAGAACCTTGTTTGTACTTTTTCTTTTCCTTTTGCATAAAGCAAGCCCCAGATTCATATGAACGGAAACATTAGAAAACGTCCCTTCGGACATGTGCCCCTAGTGAAGATTCAGATCAGCCTGCACATTTGCACAGTCTGATCAGATTGTGTGAATGTGCAGGCTGATCTGAATCTTCACTGAGCACATTTTGGATAGCCAAGGATGCAAAGTTTCTTCAAGCAGACAACAAAGTTTCTAATCAGACATGCGTTGATGTGCAGTTTGATTTGAATCTTTATGGGGGTCGGGGTGTGTGTGTGTTGGTGTGTGTTGTGTGTTGGGGGGGGGGGGGGGGGGCACACATCAGAATGTATGTTTTCCCATGTTGCAGCATATAGTTAAATCATGACTCTAGTTAAGATGCTTTTTCAATCCAAAAGTATTGGTATTTTTCTTATTTCTCCACGAAAACATATGTTGAGGTACTCTTAAGAAGCGCCTCAGTGAGGCGCTTCTAATGCATACCAACAACATATGTTTTTGTGGAGAAATAAGAAAATATTAGTGATACCCACTCTTATTTAGGCCTATGTAGTTTCATGAATATTTCAACTAAGTACTTTTTCATAGACCCCTTTGACAACCATAGACATTTCAATGCGGTGGCAGTAAAGTTTCCTGTAAGTACTTCATCACAGTGCAGTTTTTATTTTTTTACTTTCCTTGGGATCACTAAGCCCATTCTGGTATCTTGGAAAATTTGAGTTTTGCTAAAAGTTGCTGCTAGGGGGTGTACGCATCTCGAAATTTACAATGCCGTCATATGAAAAATCTCCATCAAACGAAGACTTTTTTTTTTTTTTCTTTTATGGGTAGCTTTGTTTCCAAGGGCAACCTTTGTAGATTTCACTTTCTACCAAGAACGGCATGATCAGAAGTAGAGAGTGGTAACCACTCAGCCAACTGGATGCTTCTGAATTCTGTGAAAAAAACTGACCTTGAATTCTCTGAACTTATTGATGACTGGTTCATGAAGCAGGAACTGTATATCTTTAAGGAAGTAGTATGTCTTTGGTGCTGTACTGCCCTTTCCGACTTTCTTCTTGTGTTTTGGTTCTTGTGGATATATTCCTTTCAGTATACATATTCTCCTACAATGCAAATATACCATATTTTCCCTAATTCACATAGCTCCAGATTTATAAGATATCCAAAAACAAATTTTCTTATTTCCACAAAAACATATGTTGTGGGTACATAAATTAGAAGTGCCTCACTGAAGTGCTTCTAATGAATACTCACAACATATATGATTATGCATTTCTGAAAAACATGAAAAAAAATGTCCATCATTATTGGACATGTTGGATTAAAAAAAAAAAAAAAAAAAAAAAAATATTAGCTGGTGCTATGAATTTACTCTATACATATTCAGACTTTCTTCTTGAGTCAGTTATTGTGGGTATATTCCTTTCAGTATGTATATTCGCCTACAATGTATTTTTTATCTCTAAAAGAAGTACATGTCTAAAATTACCTAAAATCTGCCAGTGATAACTGTAACTTTAATAGAGCTTTTCTTCTTGAGATGTATGCTGTGGCCGCCCCACTCTCATACTGAAATAACAAATAAGGTATTATTTAGTAAATGTCCTAACTTTTGAACATTTTATTCCATACTTTTTTTGGCCAAAATTTTGATTTTTATGCACTTGTTTCTTAAAATACATAGTTGCATGGAGCAGTTTGATCTGGGTCTGCACTCTTTAGCATATTTTATTTGTCAGAAACTTTGATGTATGAAATTTCAAATGAGGAGCATGGTAGAGCAGTAGTTGGTGCACTGGCATTTGGTGCTAGAGGTCTTGATTCAATGGCATGCCCACTTGGGAGGAGAAATTTTCTGGATCCAAATGTGCTCCATTAGCATTATTTGCATAGATATCATGATATGTATAGTTTGATCAGGCCTAGCAGTAGCTGTTAAAATATTTACATGCTAATTTATGTTTCGCACCACAATACCTTGGAAAGCAGGTACACGTGGTTGAACCCTGCCAGATGCATTAAATTTAAGTTCTTATTAACCTGAAGGCATAGCAGTATACTGGTAAATGTAAAGCTGCTTAAAAAGCGAATGAGTAGTCTATTTTACAGGAACTTGCCAACCCCACCCACCTAATTCTCATTGAAGGATTAAAGGAATTACTTGACTGCGAAGAGACAGAATTTCTTGACAAAATTTAACGGATACCGTAAAATAATAAAACATAATTCTCACCTTCTTTTTTGGTCTACCCATTGTATAGCAGCCCGTATTCTCCTTTTTTCTACAATAAACAAAACATAAACAAATACACGTGTTTTTTTATTCCAAGGGGCGTAACTCAAATATGCAATAGACAAAGCTATTAGCCCGACACTCGTGTCAACAGTCAGAGGTAAAATAAATATTTCTGATATATCAATACACGCAGTTAAAACCAGTGTCACGACACAGTCTTTTGATGATGGCTCATTAGCTGTACCTACCGTATTTACTCTAAGTGGTCGGACACCTTTATTCATTAAAATTTTGTCCTATTTAAAGTCTATCAGCTTTACTACCTGTTCCCAGCTAGCATTCTACGTAAATCTACATCGGGCCGTCATCGGCCCGTCAGCTACCCTGACGGGCCGATGACGGCCCGATATAGATTTACGTAGAATGCTGACTGGGTTGCCTTGTCCAAATACTGCTGGATTAATGGCAGTAATTTCCGCATCTGAGTCTACACTGTTTGCTCGGACCTGTTTGTCCGAATACTTTGGGTAAATATGGCTGGACAAGGACTAAGGTATATCACGGATGGGCCCTTCTCTCATGTCCTGCTTAAATGTTATGGAATTCCACTTTTACTAGACTTTTAAATCCCCATATACCGGACACACACACACACGCACGCACACACACACAAGGACGCGTGCGCGCGTGACTGTAAGGGGGGCAGTGCCCAATGTGCATGTAGTTTGTGTGCGAACTAATGTATAATGTTATAATGCTTGTCCCATATGGGTTTCATATTGTCATCGTCATATCAAGCCCATATAGGCCTCACATCACGTCCGATATTTATTTGAATAATATTGCCGTATTTGTCGCAAATATTCGGACAGTTTAACCGTTTACTATACGTACTCATTAACCGTCTAACAATCTACCTTTACTACCTGATTATGTATCTTAAACTACTGGATGGATGGCAAACAGTGTAAACCCTGATCAGACGCTGCGTTTTATGGTGTCTGAGCTGGGTCTACACTGTTTGCTCAGACCTATCTATCTGAATACTTAGAAAATACGGCATTTCAACATTTGAGTATACACGGTACTTACCATAAATATCTAAACACCATAACTCACCCCAGCTAGCATTCTTTATAAATCTGTAGCGGACCGTTATCGGCCCGTCAGGTAGCGGCCCGCCATAGATTTATAAAGAATGCTTACTGGGGCCACATGCCGTATTTGACTCCCCCGGTGGTGTGTCGAAAAACTGCTGGTTGACTTGATAACAGAGTAGACCTTGACCAAACTACTCCTTAATGGGACTTGATACACTTGGTAGATTTTCCACCATTTTTAAACAGGGGAATAACTTTTGTGACTTTCTGTTTACGTTCCTGCACGCCAATTAAGTCCCTTCTGAAAAGGGATGTACTCAAAACGGAAAGATCGAGTCTACTCTATAAGGAGAAAATTTACTTCCGAGGAGAGCTAAGTCTTCCCTTTTGGGGCAGAGTCTTTCCTTTTACAGTAGACCTTTTTTTTCAGAAAGGAGGCAAACAAGTCTGACAGAGGTCCCCTCCTCCCCCCCCCCCCCCCCCCCCCCCACACCCCCACAACTCCCAAATGTGTATCCATTCCCCTTATGAAAAAAATGTTTAATGCATTTCAATACTAACTGTTAGCTCAGCAACTCAACGGCTAGGAAATTATATCTTTTTCAACAGGTCATGCGATAGTCGCCTGATGAGGTTTTCACTTGGTTTAGTTCTGTGCTCAGAAATAGGCTAAAATGAATGATTTTTGAGAGCAATGAATGCATATACAAAAATGAAATCAGTCGGGGTGTCGATTTTAAAAGCGTCCCCTTAATAAGATGTATATTTAGCGGTTAACCTTTACAACTCTCAATGCAAATTCGGCAGATAACAAATTAGTGATATTTTTTTCTTATTTTTCTCAGAAAATAAGAGTTGATACTTCGTGCAAATTGACTCCGAGACAATTTTGCATGGAATATCAAAGCGTATTTTATATTTTCTGAAAAAAAAAAAAAAAAAAAAAAAAAAAAGACAAATATTATAAAAGGTCGTCTGCTGAATTTTCTACACAGCATGCTAAACGTTAAAGAGTCATTGAGCCTCGACGACAGAAAAGTACCTTAGAATAAATGCGTCCAGCGAAGACTCAGATCAGTCCACGCATGCGCGTGATCTTATCAGTTTCCGCTGGACGCTTTATCGATAACCAAGGCTTCTTAAGACGGGCAACAGTGCATGTGTCATACAGTGCAGGCTGGTATGGGATTTTTATGTTCATGTAACAGCAGCAAGCTTTATTCAGAAAATATATGTAAATGGTATATGCAAACAAAGCAGACCCAAATCAGACTGCTCCTTCAGCGTCTACTTTGCTTGCCATTCCATTAGGCAAACAAAACAAAGCATTAAGTAAAGTGTTCAAACTCTCAGGATATTTATTGAATGTACAATCTCTTTAAGTATCACCATATCTTGGACTCTGGTATAGAGACATCTTACCCTCTTTCCTAAAATTTGTATGTCCATTAATCTGGTGTTATGAAAACATCAGAGACACATGCTGATGTGTCTACAATCTGCCGAATGAGTGATAAGCAGTGCAGACTGCTTGGTACCCCTGAGCGAATAAACAGTCTGATCTGAGTCATCGCTTGGTGCACGTGTCTGAAAATATATTATCTAATGTTGGCTTTTTTGCAATGAAGGCGTATTCAGCAGGCGACAAATCTTATGACCATTTTCTTACCCCATGTCCTGCTGAATAAATTAAGATGCCACACCCACTTCTAATTTCCAGCCAATCAGATTACTTGATCCGGGTTTGTTTTGTTTTTTATATAGAAATTCACATATTTAATGACAAACAGTGCAGATCCAGATCAGTTGGCTTCTGATCTGGATCTACACTGTTTGCTAAGATAGGGCATGTCGTGTTCAGCAAGAGAATGGTTAATTTCCCTAGTAAATAGGATTTGACATTTCATAAGAAAATTTGCATGAAATGTTTAATCCTATTTTCTGGGAAAAATTAGAAACTATTTCAAAATGTCGTCTGCTGAAATTTTTACACAGCATACAAAGCGTTACATTATGCACCGACGAAGTGTCTTCTGCATTCTTTTCAAACTCACTGGCGGTAAAGTACAAATCGATTAAAATCTTTTGATTTGTTTGTGTTGAGATTTTCGGCCCAGTCAACCCAATGGGGTCATGTCGAGCGAGGTCAGTTTACCTAACCACACTTTACTGGGTAGACAGTCCTCTAAGCCGTTAACCAGTATTGTGCACATTCTTTCGCCAGAAACTGACAAGTGCCCTTCTTGAACCAGCGGAAGGGAGAGAATGACCGTTGATCAATTTCATGATCAACCTCCACGAAAGAATGTTGCTCGCTGAACAGTGAGCAAACAGGGAGTCACAAAAGTTGTCTCTCTTGTAATAAATAGTGGAAAATCTGTAAAATGATCCAGTCCCGTTAACCCCTTTATGCCGAGCGGACTATCATAACACTTTGGACCGGTCTATTTCCAATAGCAGGATGTCTGGTTAGCTTTATTATTACTATGTTTTATAGAGATTTCTGTATTTAATGCGAATAGTACAGAATGTAGATCCTGATCAAAGGCGGCGTTCTGGGGAGACTGATCTGGGTTTACACTGTTTGCCAGTGTTCACTTTATGGGACGCTAGGCATAAATGCATTAAACTGAAGGTTCGGATGATTGGATCGATTAAACTTCGGCAGTTATTTCGCTGATTCGCAAGTTACTGCACCACTCAAGTCAGCTCAATATTCAATAACAAGAAAATTCAATGTCAAAACGCTTAACACTGATACTATAAAGCCAGGTTTACAAAACAGGATACTTTCAATCCATTTCATCATGTCGTCCGATCCATTTCAAATCTAATCGGCGTGTCTTAAAGATGCACACCCGCTTATTTGCAAAATTTTCTTTCTTTCTTTTTTTCAAATAGCATATACACTTATTTAGTTGTGTGTAATACTTCAGCATATTCTTTCAATCGAAACTTTAAATTTATTCATGGAAAAGGTCATTAAAACTATTGATTTTTTTGAATCTGTATTTATCATTTTTATTTTTGAAGATGTTTATTTTGTATATATGTATATATTGCGATTTTGCATGTGCGGTAGGGTGCTGGAAATAATAATAATAATAATAATAATAATAATAAAAAGCTAGATGGATACAATCGATGGCACGCAAACACTGATCACCGCATTTCAGCGCTGAATCGCCCGCAATCATTCCTGGGCAAAGTTTTTAGTGACTACATGAGCCGAAACGTGAGAAAACATATATCTGACATCTGCACCAAAAACGAAGACTCAAACCCGCGCGCACTCTAATCAGAGTCTTCGTTGTGTGCATGAAGAAACGTTGCATCTTTGGCTAATTGAGCCAGCGCACGGCAAAACCTACAATAAGACTTGTGCAACCAGCGATCCGCGCAGTCTGATCAGAGTCTTCGCCGATCGCATGTGCCCTCCACAGCCTCTGGGCTATCTAAGGATGAATAAACGAGAACCCTTGCCATATTGGATGAATGTACAGACTGATCTGAGTCTTTGCGGTTATATAGGTCTTATTGTCGTGCGCTGGTTCCTATCCAAAATGCGTACATGCTGAAGGTGCGTTTTCTCACTTTGCGACACATGTATACTTGTTATACTCTTCAATACATTAAAATGCGCCCAGCGAAGATTCTGATCAGACTGCTCGAATGCGCAATCTGATCTGAATCTTCGCTGGGCGCTATGTTTCATGACTACATTTTGAACCTCATCCCAATCTATCAATACCTCTTGACACATCTCCAATTACAAAAGGGCAGCACCTTCAGTGAATAATTGTTCTACTCTACATGTCATTCGACTGGATATGCTGCATGACAATTTCCAAAAATAGTGTAGTTTTGATCCTAGTCCCACCCTTCCGACTCATCTCAAACCCTAGCACTGCTCTATCCCCCAACAGCAAACGTTTAAGCGAAACTACCTTCAATATACGTTGTATGACTATGTTTGGAAAAGAAGTGTAATTTTGAGCCTCCCATCTGCCCGTGGTTTCGCCTAAGGGGTTGGACCAAAATTTTGATATGACCATGCACATCTACATACTACCCTAAACACATGTCTAAGATTCAAATCTGTAAACATAACGGTCTAGGAGATTATGGTGTCAATTACAAACGCACGGACCGACGAACAGGCTGAAGGTATCACATTATACAAGCACTCATCTTCGCTGGACGTTTTAAGGGAAATGGATAGATTTTCAGTTGAAGCAACTTTGTCAAAATTATTTTTGCCTCCCTTCTGAAAAGGGGTTTACCAATCAAAGAAAAAACGTGCTCCCATTGAGAGCAAATTCTTTTCTTTTAAGTGGGCTCCTGTACAGAAGGGTTTTTGCATTTACGAAACCAAACAGGAACTCACAAAAGTTATCTTTCTTGTATAAAATAGTGGAAAATTTACCAAGTGTATCTAATCTCTTGATGTCGATCTTTCGACGGAATGACATGTAATACAGCCTAAAACTATGAATTTCACACGTGATACAAACAAACATGATAAATTACATGTGGCACAGTCTAAAATCATGAATTTCACACCTGATACAGTCTAACTTGATGAATTAAATGTAATGCAGTCAAACATGATGAATGGCATGTGATACATTCTAACATTATGAATGACATGTGATACATTCTTACATTATGAATTACATGTGATACATTCTAACATTGTGAATTACATGTGATACATTCTAATATCATGAGTTACATGTGATACAGTCTAACTTGTTGAATTACATGTGATGCAGACTAACATGATGAATTACATGTGATACTATCTGACACGATGCATTAGAATGTGATAAAGTCTAATATGATTAATTGATGTGATAGAATCCAACCTGATGAATTACACGTGATACTATCTAACACGTTGCATTACAATGTGATAAAGTCTAATATGATTAATTGATGAGATAGAATCCAACATGATGAATTACATGTGATACTATCTAACACGATGCATTACAATGTGATAAAGTCTAATATGATTAATTGATGTGATAGAATTCAACATGATGAATTACATGTGATACTATCTAACACGTTGCATTACAATGTGATAAAGTCTAATATGATTAATTGATGTGATAGAGTCCAACATGATGAATTACATGTGATACTATCTAACACGATGCATTACAATGTGATAAAGTCTAATATGATTAATTGATGTGATAGAGTCCAACATGATGAATTACATGTGATACTATCTAACACGATGCATTACAATGTGATAAGGTCACTTTAAAGGTTTTGAATCTACTTTGAAACAGCAAGAACACCGAGTTATTCCTTGTTTATAAATAAGCAACCGGATTATGACATTCTTTGAGTAGCATACAGCTGTGTTTTTGTGTAAAGTATTGAATTCTACGACTAGTAATTTGGGTTCAATGACTGTGTCTTTTCCTGGATAACTTCTATCCCTACTTTTTATGAATATTATTCAGTATCATTATTATATTTCCCATGGCTGTGGCAGAGCTAAAATGGATTAATTAATTATTAACACATAGCATGCTGGGTATAAATTTCAGCATATGACCTTTTGGAATATGTTTTTTATTATTATTATTATTATTTTTCCCAGAAGATAGTCTTTGGCAATTTATGCAAATTGTCTCTCAAAGGAGGAGACAATTTGCATAAAATGTCAACAACTACTTTCTGTGAAAAATAAGAAAACTGTCAAAATACTGTCGCCAGCTGAATTTGCACATAGAGTGGAAAAGGTTTATTATGCAGATGTACTATCGCAACCGATACTTGGGTCATACGAAGTACAAACGTACTGCGACTGAACGCTCGGTGACATTTCGGGTAGGAACTCGAAACGGGTTTTATGTTTTCATCACGAAAACATACCTATATAATTTTGACCCCCTTAAACCCCTCTTTTATATAGTAAAACTGGGGTTTACAGGGATATACATTATTTTTCTTAATTCTGCTCAAAAACATATGTTGTGGGTACTCATTAGAACCGCCTCGCCGAGGCGGTTCTAACGAGTACCCACAATCTATGTTTTGAGCAGAAATATGAAAAATATCAGATTCTTTTTATCTGAAACTTTTCAGGTTTTGGAGGTGAAATTTTGTATATATTTGAATAGGCATGTTTTTGTAATGTAACGCTTGGCATGCTGGATAAAAATCTGCAGTTTTAACTCTTGGCTTGCTGGACAAAAATTATCAGCAGAATGTCATTTTGAAATGACTTGTTTTTTCTTTCTTGTCTCAGGTATTAGGATTTGAAATTGTTTCTCTCTGCATGAAATGTCAAATACTATTTTCTGAAGAAGAAAAAAAAAATAAAAGACAATTTGCATGAAAAATAGATCAGAAAAAAATCAGTGATTTTGTCGTCTGCTGATTTAGCCTAAAGAGTTCGATCAATTCTCTGAAATACTTCGAGATTTGCAGAATTGAGAAAAAAACAAACCGAACAACCACATTTCACAAATGACTATGTAATTTGACTCCTAAAGTTTGAGATATATTGAAAATATTGTGGAAAAGAGAAGGAAATTGCTCATTTCTCCTTTTTTTCCACAATAGTTTGTTACCTGTTGTAAGACTTCCATGTTGAAACCAGGGACCAGATTATTACTTCGAGATTAGCGGTTATTCGAGATAAGCGAAGTCGAGATAACGACAGTCGACTGTATATTAATTCGTTTGGTAAATTACTAGACAGCACAAATTAAACGAATTAACAGACGACATTCTAAATTTGATTTTGTTATTTTTCATAGAAAAATAAAGACTTCATATTTCATATAAATCGTCTGCTGAGGTTCACATGAAATGCTTTATTTTCTCTAAAAAAAATAAAAGAAATATCAAAGTATCGTCTGTTGCAGTAACTGTTGTGATCAACGCTTTTTAACGTAACTACTGTCTATAGGTAAATTCAGCAGATGACAATGTCTGATATTTTTCATATTTTCCCCACGGTCTGTCATTTCATGCAAATTGTCTCGAAGGAGACAATTAGCAAGAAAATCCAAACCATGATTTCTATGAAAAATAAGAATAAAATATTTCAAATTTGCCAAACCCTGTTCTCTTGGAAAAATAAGAAAAATATTTCAGAATATCATCTGCTGAAAATTTTACCCAGCAAGCTAAGAGTTCGGATAATTATTTGCAATTCTGATTGAGTGACCGATGCGTGCAAGTGGGCTGTAGATTTCCTTTCATTTCCCGCTTCTACTAGTGTTGGGTAATTGTATATCGGTTTCTTGCATATACATATTTTTTTCTGTTCGATTTTTTTACTGTCTAAATTACCCTTTCCACTCGCTGGGCTAATTCAACAGACGACAAATTTCTTATTTTTCCCGGAAAACAGGAACTTGATATGTCATGCAAATCGTCTTAGAAGACAATTTGCATGAAATGTTAAAACCTGTTTTCTGGGAAAAATAAGTGAAAAATATTTCATTATGTCGCCTGCTGAAAATTTTACCCAGAGTGCTAAGCGTTAACGCCTTGGCCGAGACAAACAGTAAGAAATATCTTGTTTCGTCGATAGAGCCTTCCGTGAAGTAAACAATGGGCTTAAAACAGTGTATAATTTCGAACAGTCAGTCTTCAATTAACGGTGTCAACGTGTCGGGAAGATCAATAGAAAAAAAACTTCAAATTAGGGAATAGGACGATTATGGAGAAACAATATCATGTACAAAGCGGTTGAAAAAGAATAATAAGAAATGGAGGAATTACCAGGAATAGACGGTAAATATTTTGTTTATTACTTGTTTTGATTTGACAAGCAAAACATATATGGTTTAAATAGCTTATAATTTAATTATTAGAAAGTAAGAGCATATTAAAACAAATAAGAAATCTAAGCGAATTTATGATACAATAATGAGGAAACTTGTTTAGGTAAGCTTTAAAGCTTGTTTAGACATAAAAAAAAAAAAGTACGCACATGCTGAATTAAATTATCGAACACTTTTTTTTTTCATAAAAAATTCAAAGGTGAATCAATTTTAGAGGTACAGAGATGATTTGAGACTAATATACATATCTCTCTTAGATTAAGGGATGATATATACTATAGTTAAACATAGTGGGATCGCATTTTCGCCAGAATTTTATTTATGCTAAACCGTTTAAAACGTTAATAATAACAAGACAAAGATTGCAGCACAATCCACAGTCCACAGTCCCATGCCGGATGGAGATGTATCCAAATTTAGGGAAACACGTATAAGTTATTAAATGATATACTTTCGGTATGAGGCATACCGATTTAACATTTATCACTCTTTGGGCACTTTTCCGCAGATGACAAATTAAAGATTGTTTTTTCGCAGAAAAAAGGGTTTGCCATTTCATGCAAATTGTCTTTTTTTTGCGGGAAAAAATCAAAATCAAAATCTCATCTGCTGATGTTTTTCCGAGCATAGTGAGCAATAACTAGATATGCGCCGTCCGACTGGAGACCAGGAGGTCGCGGGTTCAACCCCCGCCGAGGTCGGCAACATTCTTTCGTGGAGATTGATCATGAACTATTTTCTACGGTCATTCTCTCCCTTCCGCTGATTCAAGAAGGGCAGTTGTCAGTTTCTGGCGAAAGAATGTGCACAATACTGGTTAATCGCTTAGAGAACTAAGCCTGCCCAGTAAACGTGTGGTTAGGTAAACTGACCGCGCTCGACATGACCCCATTTGGTTGACTGGGCCGTAAAACCTCAACACAAACAAATAACCGTAACACAGAAAAACAGTACAGGACATACGCACCAGACGATTTTATTTTATATATAAAGTAGGTCAGAAGTCAACAAATAGGTCGCAGCGACCTGTTATAGCAAAGGATGCACCCTTGTAAGTAGAAGTATACACATACACCAAATCTAGTGCCCCTAGGCAATACAAGCCTGTTTTTTTTTTTTTTTTTTTGGCCATGGAAAAAAGATAGACCCGAAGAAAATTATTCTAATAAATCAGGCAAACTGTCAATATATATGTCATAGTGACCAACTTTTGGTGTGTGATACACTAACTCTAATAGATGTACACGTATCAACAAATTTGGAAACTTAAACCTTAGAGTAGAGAGAATTTGAACTGATCATTTTTTTTTCTAATAGAATACATAACCACACATGTCGGAGGTCACATGTAAAGATGTAGGCAGCAGTGACCTACTTTTGGTAGGTGACACACAATTTCAAATAGATGTATCCATAAAGTAAATGTGATAACCATATAGTGTACAGTACGCGTGATATACACGGGTCAATTTTTTGACAGCCAGAGGTCAAACCAGTGACCATCTGTTCGTACAAGACAGTTGCATTCATTCACCAAATTTGGTTAGCCTAAGTCATATAGGTTAGTAGTTATGCACCAGACAAAATTCATGCATAGAATAAACCAGAGGAAATGAAATAGGTTACAGTGACCTATATTTGTACGCGATACATCGATTTTAAGGGGAGGCAATTCTGTCAAATTTGGTTTGACGCCCTACTGAAAAGGGGCTGTTCTAAAAGGAAAGAATTTGCTCCCAATGGGAGCAAATTCTTTCCTTTTACAACAGCCTTTTTTCAGTAGGATGTTGGTGCACAGGAAATTACAAAAATTGTCTCCCTTCCTTGGAATAAATGGCGGAAATTTTCGTATCAGTGCACCAAATGTGGTCAGTATAGGACAAAACTACAAGAGAAATGCACTGGACAAGATTTTTCTGACCTGTACTAAAATGGAGGGCAAAAATCACACAGGTGTTTATAAACTTAGATTTGAAATTGGATGAAATTTCGTCAATCCTAATCATATTCATTGACAGAAGCCGTTCCATTATTTGAACAAACCATCCTAACCTTACATTAAACTAATACTACTTTAAAACTTTAATTAATATTTCTATTCTACCTACCAACCTGTGCAAATAAACTTGGAGAATAGGAGGTGTTCTCATCGGGCTAAGCCGTGTGATGGAAAATAAATATTATCATGGCAAATAATTAGGGTAAATTAAACGATCACACGAGAAAATGGCACTCATAGGTGTCCGATTTGCGGTTGTTAAAATAGATATAGGAAGCCCCTTAATGGGGCCAAAGACATGGATGTTTGCCAGAAGCTTCCTCAATACCCCTACTACACGTCTGCAAAAAGCACAGGCTCTAGCGAGACGTCTCTCATGCACAGGATCCGGTCGTAAATGTACATAGTAACCCTTTTCGAATGGGCTGACTCAATAGATTTTCATAAAAGTGAATATTTTAATCGATTGATCTCTAAACTTTTCTTTGCCATGTTGTTTACGAAGCCTTTCAAATGTTACCAGTTATAAAGATGCACCATAGCTCCAGATAAGCACACATTTTAGCCAAAAACTACGCATATTTTTTGTTATTTCTCAAAAAAACGTATGTTGTGAGTACTCATTAGAAGCGCCTTGCTAAGGCGCTTCTAATGAGTATCCACAGCGTATGTTTTCGAGGAGAAAAACATACAAAAATAATATGTGGATACCCCCTCTTATCTGGAACTATGTGAAAACAAGACAACGCAACCTTAAGGGTAATTGATACACGTTCAAGGTAAACAACTCTGTCAAAGTTGTTTTTACTCCATTCTGAAAAGGGGTCTGTTCTAAAAGGAAAGAATTTGCTCCCCTTTGGAGCAAATTCTTTCCTGTCAGAGTAGACCCCTTTCGGAAGGAATTTGGGGTGCAGGAAATCAAAGAAGGAGTCACAAAAGTTAATTCCCTTGGCGGAAATGACAGAAAATTAACCAAGTGTACGCAGTCTCCTTAAAACGGCTATTTCCTAACGGTCAGTCATAATGCACTTTATCTTTTATTTGCGTTTTTACTCCATTTAAAAAAAAAAAAAAAAAAAGAATAAAAGAAAGATATCTGATATTTTACCGGCAACAGACGACATTTAAGTCTATTGCTTTTAATGGCATTGGGTACAACTTGAAGGGAAACAACTGACTGGAAATATTTACTTCCCTTCTCATTGAGACCTTCAATGAAAAAGATTTTTCTCCCTCGTGTTTCTTGAACGCAGGGATTTGTGCACGTATTATCAACTGCAGTTTTCTTATTTTTTTTTTTATTCATACGGTCTTTTTTTTTTCTTTTATTTTTGTCAAAACGAGTGTGACTTGTGTGAAATGATCATGCCTTACTTACTGAAAACTAACACAATTATTGTCATCTGCTACCGTAGTCAGATTAAATAGAGCGAACATTTGAATCTTAGATGAAATTGCTTTTGTATATATAAAGCAATACAAAATATCTGTAATCATTGAATTTGCTAATATTTTAGGTAAATACGGTTTGGTGTTAGATGCGATATCTGAGACTTTAGGGAAATTACGACAATGGTCATCTGCAGTAGTGTTAGGCTCAGAGACTGGTTAATTAAACCAAACTGGCAGTCAGATTCTTTTCTATGGTAACTGTATCTGACATCATTACACCGTATTTAGCGTTTTTTAACAGACAGGCCTGGGCAAACAGAGTATACCCAGATCAGATGTCGCAGTCAGCGCGGTCTACCCTTTATGCCATTCAATAGCCTCGTTTTAGTTTCATCACAAAGTAGCCAAATTGGACTTGTTGAAATTTTAAGAGAGGCATGGTTAGACGGTAAGATGTCCAGAAGTTTCGGGTAAACACGGTACCACAACTTAGTGTCATTTTTGTTGACATAGTTGCCACAGAAACAAATATAGTGTGTCACATTGTAATTCACACATCACATGATCTCAAATTGCGTAGTAATTCTTTCACATTTCGCGTCGCATCGATCGGATGAGCTATCCGATTGCTTCCGGTAGCACATGCGCGTTGCCGGTTTCTATGATTGTTTCTGTTCTCACAGTCTCACTATTGTAGCCCCATTTAAGACTAGAAACCCCTAAACGGGTAACTGGCAAACAGTGGAGACCAAGATCAGACGCCACAGAGCGCGGCGTCTGATCAGGGTCTCCACTGTTTGCAAATAGTTCAACCATTTTTCTTTAGGAATATCTATATGATATTGCCTGACATATCTCGAAAATGGACTCTTCCAATATATAGTGTGGGAGAGTCTATTCAGTCTTTAATGGGTTAAAGTGACAGCATACAACACCCTCATGTAGATATGCACTCGAATATGCATGTGTGTATCTGTTGTCTTGTGTGCGTATATGCGTTTAATACCTAATAGCTACATGCATTAGACTATATTGAGCTGCAACTCCCGACTGAGTGAAAATTTTAGGCTCATGGTGTGTAAGCTTTGCAATAACAGGAAGCTACAGCTAAAAGAAATATAAAACTCAACTGATTACAAGCATAAAGATCACATGGAAATCAAGAATTGTAGAAAAGAATTAATTTCTCCTCGAAGCACGCGTGGGAAAGTCGTGAAATGTTTCATTGTTCGTTTGTCAAGAACCCCGTTGTTAACATTGTTGATTCCAGGAAATCTGTCAGTTGTTATATTGATTTGGGCTATGAAAGGAAAGCGTACATTATATCGTATCAAAAAAAAAAAAAAAAAAAAAACAGACACAGTTTGGTCAGGTAATTGGTTTCTTGGGTAAAATACAATGTGACACACTATACCTATTTCTCTAGCAACCATGTCAACAAAAATGACACTTAGTGGAGGCACTCTTTTTACCTAATTTAGGTTTTGGGGTGTCCTAACACCGTGTGTGCAAATAGTATATAGTCTCTGTCGGGTTACAAAGCGCAGTAGGTAGCGCGTCTGACAGCAGACCCAGGAGTCGCAAGTTCGAATCCCAGTTCGGCCATATAACGTTCATGGAGATTGATCATGAAATAATTTCTACGATCATTCTCCACCTTCCGCAGATTCAAGAATTAAGGGCCATTGTCAGTTACTGGCGGAAGTATGTGCACAAAGTACTGGTCAACCGCTTAGAGGACTAAACCTGCCCAGACAAAAGTATGAGTAGGTTAACCGACCGGCCCAGCAAAAAAAAAAAAAAAAAAAAAAAAATATGTTTATGTCAATGCCAACTAATCTATGCATGTCTTGGCCTCATTTATAACAAGGGCCTTTTTCTCATATGTTTCGCATCATACTTAATACCATATTTACCTTAAATATTCGGACACATCAGCTCCTTAGCATACCTATACTAAAATTTAAACAATATATTCTAGATGGAATGGCCCTTGAGAGCAATGAACACACTATAAACTGAAAATAGCTGGCGTGTCAAGTTTTCTTGGTCTGGCTAGTTAGCTTCAGCCAGTCAGGCCTCATCAGTAACCCTCAAGTAGACTTTCAAAAATCTCGAAAACTGCTGGATGATTGGCAAACAGTGTAGATCCTGATCAGACGCCGCGTTCTTCGGCGTCTGATCTGGGTCTACACTGTTTGCTCACGCCTGTCTGTCCTAATTCTTAGGGCAAGTGTAGTAATGTTGACATTACAGTTTATTCCATTTATTGCAATATTTACAACGAAAATAAGCAGAAAAATGAGCCGCAACGTGAGAAAACGTACCTTCTGACTTGTGCGCCCAACGAAGACTCAGATCAGCCTGCGCATCCGCCAGCCTGATCAGAGTCTTTGTTGTCCTCATGAAGAAATTTTGCATCCTTGGCTATCCAAAATGCACCCAGTGAAGATTCTAATCAGACTGCCCGAATGCGCAGGCTTATCTGAATCTTCGCTGAGCGCACATGTCCAAAGGTACGTTACCTGACGTTGCGGCTCTACTGGTTTGAGTGAGTAGCAAAATGGATTGAATGGGATGCCGGATTAACATTGAGCATGCGTGCATTACTCTTTGCAGTAATCAAACTAGGTGTCGCTTTATGAGACTAGACATATACACATGCAGGCTGATCAGGACATATCTTGTTTGATAAAACTACATTAAGGTTACAGACTTACCATTAATTTTCCTTATATATTTTATACATTTTTGTAAATTTTCTACAGCCCACAACGTTTTTGTTTTAAGTTCAAATGGTCAATCTAACAGCTATCCTTCTTAAATTTTCAAAACAAGAAACGAAATGGAGGTTGTGTGTCTTGTAATCAGCTTCCGCCTCTACGAAGATACTGACACAGATCATGTAGGAGGTCACGGACGATGTAAGGGTAATTTGTACAAACACCTACCTATTTTTAACTAGCCTTAAAATGCAAACAGGACATTTAAAGGTGCGATTTTGTTTGCACATTTAGACTATATTACTTTCAGTGTCATGTTTAGCTATATAAGCCACATTCTTTACTAGGTTTATAAATTGTCTGTCATTTGGATTTCGGCTTTAATTGTATTATACAGCCGACTCTGATTATCTCGAATTCCAAGGGACTCTCTAAAATACTTCGAGATATCCGTACCTCGACATATCAGATTTGCAGAGTTCAGGAAAAAATAATTCGATTAACCACATTTAATAAATATATATGAATTGGACTCTTGAAGTTGGAGATATATTGAAAATATTGTGGAAAAGAGAAATTGCTCCTTAGGAGCAATTTTTCCACTTTTCCACAATATTTTTTACCTGTTGTTAGATTTTCATGTTTAGGCAGGGACAAGCTTTTCACTTCGAGATAAGCGGATTTTCGAGATAAGCGAGTTCGAGACAGCGAGAGTCTACTGTATTTTCTTTACATTATAAGTATGCTTCTCTGTATGTGCTCCTATCTGGGCCGAAAATTCAAAATGAAGATTCTTGTATCTTGTATCTTGTCAAGATGATTTTCTGCTTTCATATTTAAAGCGACCACCCAAAATATGCAATTTCATCTGCTGTCTACTGCAGAAATGCCCGGACTGTACATCAAAACCGACAAAAAACACTTTAGAAACAGACAACAATTGGGAACTATTTAATAAGAAACTATAATAGTAACGGAACCAGCCCCGCGCTTTGTTAATTTTACCAGTCCATAACCTTAAGAGCATGTTTCCTTTGACTCGACAGAAATAAAATCACTTGATTACCATGTTACGCATCGATTCGAACTTGATTCACTTGTAGGGCTATTGTTCAACAGAATCATTATTGACAGCAATGTATATTTCCCATTTCAAGGATGGCTAATGTTGAAATTCTTTCAGTCATTTTTTTAATTTACTTTTTTGTTTCCACATCGCTCATATTATAAGACTTGTATCAAACAGGGAATGAAACAACTTATTGTCTACGCCCATGAGTGCAGACAAACAGAGTTAGTCATTTCTCCGGAAGCACTTTATGAAAGATCATGGACTGGTCCAATACATTTTTCCATGGGCAGCTCAACGTTATATTTTAACCAAGTATTAGCTTTCACAAAAAATATTTGGTCTACGCTTAGCACACATTGAGTGCTAAGCGTAGACCAAGCTTTTATTTATTTTTATTTTTTTGAAAACTAATACTTGTATTTATATTGACAATGTATATTTCCGATATAAAGATGGCTAATGTTGAAATTCGCCTTTTTAACCCATTTTAGTCTACTTTTTTTTCTACATTGCATACATTTTAAGACTTGCATCAGACAGGGAAGTAACAGCCTATACCTTTGGTGTGCATTAATCGTTTGTATGTATAAAAGGAAAGTCAGTATAAATGAGAGTAGCCGGGGCAAAGCATTTTCCTACAAAATTGATTGTGTGCCCAGCGATGACTCGAATCAGCCTGCGTATCCGTGCAGTCTGATCAGTCTTCACAGGGCACTCTGTGGGTAGCCAAGGATCCAAAGCGTCTTAAGGCGGACAGCGAAGACTCTGATCTTCTCTGACTCTGACCGTCTTAGCTGGAGGCACACGCAGTCATGTAGGATATGCCGTGCCCTGACTCAGATATGCACTGTTCGACATTAGAACACTTAGAAAGGTATGCACTGTTCGACATTAGAACACTTTTATATATAATATGCACTATTCGACATTTGACCACTTAAAAACCTATGTATACTATATACACTATTCGACATTAGAACACTTAAAAAGGTATGCATTGTTCTACAGTAGAACACCTTTATATATAATATGGAGTGTTCGACATTTAAACACTTAAAAACTATATATACTACTCGTATATACACCGATCGACATTAGAACACTTAAAATAGGTATGCACTGTTCGACATTAGAACACTCAAATAAGATACGCACTGTTCGACATTTGAACACTTAAATTATTTAAGATACTATGCCCTGTTCGACATTAGAACACTTACATCATACATGTATATGCACTGTTCGGAATTAGAATACTTAAATAAGATCTGCACTATTCGACATTAGAACACTGAAATAAGATATGCACTGTTCGTTATTAGAACACATGCTAGACTTCGTTTCTTAAATGCTTAGTTTATATTTATACGGTTCTATAGGCAGGAAAGGAATGCTCTGGCCAGACTGCACAATGACTTTTTCTTTTCGTGTTGCTCATCACATTGTTGTCATTCTATTATTATTACCATATTTACCCTAAATATGCGAACATCCTAACTCCTTACCGTACTTGTTCTAAAATTGGAGCAACAAAATACTACCTAATGATGTGTCTAAACTGCTGGATGAATGACAAACAGTGTAGACCCTGATCAGACGCCGCGTTCTGCGGCGTCTGATCTGGGTCTGCACTATTTGCTAAGACCTTTCTGTCCGAATACTTAAACACGGTAAATATGATTATGATGATAATAGTAATAATAATAATAATAATAATAATAATAATAATGATCTTATTATTATTATTATTATTATTATTTGTCTTAAAATGCTTTTGTTTCTTCATGGTTTTATTAATCAGAAATCCTAAATCTTGAAAACGTTGATGCAGATTTATTTCGTACCGAAAGCTATCTGTATAATGTGTAGTTTCGTTTTCTTTTCTTCGATCGAGGTATCGTAATTTTGGCGTAGCTTCGTTATTCCAAACCACGAAGTAATGGGCGCTGTAATAGAAAGTAACACTAATAATATAGTATAAGGTAAGATAAGATAAGATAAGATAAGGTAAGATAAGATAAGATAAGATAAGATAAGATAAGATAAGATAAGATAAGATAAGATAAGATAAGAGATAAGATAAGATAAGATAAGATAAGATAAGATAAGATAAAAGATAAGATAAGATAAGATGATAAGATAAGATAAGATAAGATGATAAGATAAGATAAGATAAGATAAGATAAGATAAGATGAGATAAGAGATAAGATAAGATAAGATAAGATAAGATAAGATAAGATAAGATAATAGATAAGATAAGATAAGATAAGATAAGGTAAGAGATAAGATAAGATAAGATAAGATAAGATTTATTAACGTATCACCAATTTTACATAAAAATAAAAACATTTCAATTGTCCCATAGGAAAGTATAATTGTCGTTCTAATATGACCGATGAGAGACTTTTAAGCAGCTACCTCAAGAATATATATAAATATCACGCTTTTGGAAGCCATGAGCCTGCTCTGTGTCCGCTGTAACACTTAGAAATAACCAAACCGAATACGGGTGGGCGAAAAAACATTTGGCGGAAACCAAAACCCAAACAGCTTGACCTTCGCACCCGGACCCGCCATGGCAACATATTAGGCACAACCGACACAGAGCATGCCTTAACCCATTTATGCCTAGCGTTCCATTAAGGGGCGTTTGCAATCAGTGAAAACCCAGATCAGATGCCACAGAACGCTGCGTCTCATCAAGGTCTACATTGCTTGCATTTAATACAGGGATTTCTATAAAATATGGTAATAATAATAACTAACCAGACACCCCTTCTATTAGAAATGGACCTGTTCAAAGAGTTTAGATAGAAGAGTTCATTTGGCATAAAAAGGTTAAATCATCCTTCTACCGTCATAATAACCTTGTGAAATAGAACATACTATGCCAAGTACATAAACAAATGAGCTAGGGCACAGCATTTCCGACAAGATTGCATGTGCCCCAAGCGAAGGCTCAGACCAGCCTGTGCATCCGCGCGGTCTGATCAGAATCTTCGCAGGGTACTCAGTGGGTAGCTAAAGACCCAAAACATATTCATGCGGCCAGCGAATACTCTGATCAGCGTGCGCGGATGCGCAGGCTGATTTGAGTCTTCGCTATGCATACATGTAAAATTGTAGGAATGCTGTGGCCCGGCTTATATACATATTATATGGCTTTTCAGCTTTGTTTCGTGAACACAAGCGGCTCTCATGCAAGCTCACTGTGGACGAACTGCGTGCCATCAGAGATTACATAGACGAACGACTGAATCACGAGCAGTACAATCTCTACTTCCAGTTAGCCTCGTTACAAAATGACTTCGATATCACACTTAGGAAGAGTTCTGAGGCTATAACCGGTTTACAGCTGGAACTAAATGAAAAGAATGAAGTTTTGAAACATTACAAAAATTCAGACGAAAATATAATAAATGTTCATAGGCAAAGAGAAGCCAAATGGGAGAAGAAGCAGGAGCTTCTGTTAGCGGAAGTTGAAAAATTAGACGATGAATGTAGCCGCATGAAAGCTCGATTAGAACTTGTGGAGAAGGATTTGGAAAGAAAGTGTAAAGAAGTTACAGAACTAGAAGCTAAAGTTGAAGAAGCGAAACAAGCTGTACAAACTGTCGATGAAGCGAAGCAAGTGCTAGAACAAAGAGACAAAACAACTCAGGATATTCTTAAAATGAAATTAGAAATAGACAAGCGTGATCGTGTTATTAAATCTCTGGAAGGGGAACAACGTAATCTTAAACAGGAAATAGAAAGGTTTAAGAAGGAAAAGGAACT
This sequence comes from Anodontia alba, assembly GCA_964016985.1. Lineage (NCBI taxonomy): Eukaryota > Metazoa > Mollusca > Bivalvia > Lucinida > Lucinidae > Anodontia > Anodontia alba. The sequence goes on along the minus strand of OZ024830.1, from coordinate 93,695,316 downwards.
GAATGATGTAAAAGTCGCCAGTATGCAAAAGGAACTAAGGAAACAGGTACATGTTCTTGTAAACAGAAATAGTAACACTTAAAGCAGACACATCCCCTAATTTCGCCTTTGCTTGTACATGTATACATGCTTAAAGAAAGGCCTGTGGCTGGTGACACAAGTGGTGAAAACCCATCGATACAGTCATAGTTATTGAAATTTTAAAATTTTGCTTACTCGCATATCATTAATATTCATCAGGAATCGCTTATGTCATTTGTTCTTATGAATAATTTTAAAAATGTTTTAAAAAACTTAAATTTGAAAATATTCAGGGAATGTATGCAGGGAGAAACAGATCTCCTCCCTCCATATTTATGTGTATTAATGCAGTGCTTAAACATTTTCATTTTTTGATTTTTAAATAAAAACAATTAAAAAAATTTAAGTAAAATTTTAAAATTTCATTTCCTGAATTTGTTTTATTGAAATTTTATTAACATTTTGTAATAATCTTTCAGAATGTAATTTACAACAATTAATTTATTCTTTGTAAGCTTTTTTTCCAACATTTTGATCCGTATCTTGCATTTCTAATATTAAAAAAGATGTGTTTTGTTGTGTATGTGTGTGTGTGTGTTTGTGTGCGTGTGCATGTGCGTGTGTGTATGTGTGTGTGTGTTTTAATTTAATTAAATCAGTTTTCATCATTTCAATTTTCTATTCATATTTACTATTTTTATCAAAATTAAGAGTCTGGAGTAAATTCATGGGGATTTAAAAAAAATCTATATTTTCATGTAAAATTTAAAACGGACCAGTGACATCATAGAATAGTGCATTGTGGAATAGCTTTTACACTAAAACTGTGAATAGCAACACATGTTACTACGACTTTGAATGCATGTAACTCAGTGAACAAATAGGATTTTTTTAACGAGATTTTCAACATTATTGTCGCCACAACAATATCTTTAATTTGAAATATTTTAAAATTAGAGACTGCGTCAGCTTTAAAGCACCAGTCTCACAGCAGCAGACAACATTTTAATATACATGTACATAACTTTGTTTTTATTTTTCTGAGCAATTAAGACTTGTCTTTTCATGTGACTCTTCCGTTTGGCAGATGATTCGCATGAAATCTAATTTTCTTTAAAATATTTTAGAATGTCGTTTACTAGAATATTTTTGAATGGCGGTTGTCGGGAAAAAAAAAGATAAAAAAAGATAGAAAAAATAAATAAATAATTTGAAAATAAAAATAACAAAAGAACAAAAACAAAACAAAACAAAACAAAAAAAAAAAAAAGCAGAATGTCGTCTGCTTCAGTTGTGATTGTCGCTTTAAGGGTTAATGTGTCCGATTTTCGGAACAACTTACATATCCGAAATGTTCTTTCATATTCGGGAAAAGTCCAAGTTATATCATTCTGTATAAGATTTTTGCTCAAATACAATCATTTTGCAACCACGCTTATTAATAATTGGGCCGCGTCAAACGAAAAAGTATCTCAATACATTTATTCCTTATAATATCTGACTCACCCTTCCCTACGAAAATAATTTATGTAGGTAAGTGAGGCTTGTATAGGGGTTTTAGGAATATGAGGTATTTGCCTTTTTTTGCTTTAATGGATATAGGCTTCGTGTTTCTGCCATTCTACGAGTATTTCCAGGGATCTGGGATATATGGATATGTTTTGTTACTTTCCAAATATATTAGGTACTTACGGGGATTATTGTAAGCAATGCTGAAAGGTGTAAGGGGATATTAGTCTCTTTACTCATACTCATAGGGGTATGGATTATTGGTGATCCAGACCCCACACATACTCTTCATTGATAATTTTTGATAAAGGTAATTATTTCTTTTCAAATTAAAGGTTGCGGAGGTGGCATCGAAATGTAAGGATCTGTCTCAGCTACAGTTCCAGCTACAGCTGGAGAAGAGACAGGCGGTCACACTGCAGAAACAGATGAAAACAGCCACAGAAGATGTACAAAATTACAAGAGAATGTTGATGGACAAAGAACGGTAAAAATAAGAAACAGATTTAATATTATGTACTGACCCCCACAAAATAAACGCAAAACTACTAACCCACAACAGAAACAAAGACTAATATAGGCCGACCATATTTATCTGTCGGTTTGACCATTTGATTATCATACATGTACTGCCGACTCTTGTTATCTCAAAGTCCAAGGAACTCTCTGAAATACTTCGAAATATCCGTACCTCGACAGATTTGCAGAATTGAGGAAAAAAAATAAAGCGAACAACCACATTTCACAAATGAATATGTAAGGTTGACTCCTGATGTTAGAGATATGTGCAAAATATTGTGGAAAAGAGAACTTTCCATGTCATTACGAAAACACGCCTATTCAAATATATAGAAAATTTCACATCCAAAACTGAAAATTTTCAGATAAAATAAATCTGATATTTTTCATATTTCTGCTCAAAACATAAATTGTGGGTATTCATTAGAACCGACTCGGTGAGGCGGTTCAAACAAGTATATACCCACAATTTATTTTTTGAGCAAAAATGAGAAAAATAATGTATACCCCTGTAGACCCCAGTTTTAGTATGATTTAAGGGGGTTTAAATTATATAGGCATGGTTTCGTGATGAAAAACAGGGATCAGATTTTCATTTCGAAATAAGCGGTTATTCGAGATAAGCGGTCGAGATAACGAGAGTCGACTGTATACGTTTACTGCGTAAACAGGTGTTACCCATATAGGTGAGCGAATACCTGTCTCACGTGGAATGCAGGCTTTTCTGACTGCCATACCTAAATTGAACAATGAACGTATCCTAGTGAATACTAAATGTAAAGGTCAAGCGAAAGGTCATTTTGGTCTGTCTGTACCTTTAAAATGATTGTAAAATTGATCTTGTGTGTATTGCGTACATGTCAATCAACAAAGGAGGATATATTAGACTTGTTTATTCCTCATCATAATGTATACATACACGAAATTATGGACCAACGTGTAGATATTTTTTATCGAAACAGAAAAAATAAGGTATTAATCTCACTTTTCTTTTCAGTTCAGAAATTTTGCATTTCTTTTCTGGGTCAGTGAACCCTCGTTAGAACGACAGCATTTGTTCCCAAAGATGTTGCCATTAAAATGAATTTGCTGTTATACAGAATACTTAACGAGCAGATTGATATGGAAGAAAGGTCTTGTTTTGTTCTTATTTCCTCATTGAACACATGTTTTGGATATTTGTTAGAATCGTCTCTCTGAGGCGATTCTAAAAAATATCCAAAACATATGTATATGTTTCTTAAAATTATTGTTTCTTTAATTTATTAAATACAATATTCTTGCATAATTTGTGACTAATTGTCACCTCTTCAGCGAAGGTTTCGTGACAGTCAAATTATAATTATAACGAATTTTGTCGTTGTATCGAGTGTCTGTATAATATTTGCGTCGGAGTGAGAAAATTTGCCTTTTGACATATGCATCAGCGAAGACTCAGATCATCTGAATCTTTGCCGAGCGCTCTTTGGATAGGCCAGGATCCTCCTAGCCTGCTTCTGGTGAAGATCGAAGATTGATCAGAATGCACACAAGGGCAGATTAATCTGTGTCCGCCGGGCGTACATGTCATGAGGTACACTTTTTCACAATTCGGTTCTAGTTTATTTTATTTCCCAATTCATTTCTAAATGCCGCGTCATGGAGATGGCGTTATAAATATGAGAACAGATAATTGCTGCGACCAGATCGTTCATACTCGCAGTATAATCAGGGTTTCTTTTGTTCGCTAGAGGCATACCGGCTACGGTAGCAATGGCTAAACGTGAAGACCAATATCAGTTAATGTAGATGCACAGGTTGGCATAATCACTAGTTTTCGTATAAACGCCAAGCAAATCATCAAATATAGTCAGCAAATATAATCTGCAAGATTCAGACAGTAATAGAAGGCGAACAACACAGCCAGTGGCTGGAGTACAAGATTGCTAAGGCTAGCTTTGGTCTTCGCTAGTCCTATATTTCATGTAGTAACATTTTACCCACATCTGATACTAAAAATAGAAATGAAAATACACAGGAAAAGTCCCAGTCGCGAAGCGCAGCCATCCCATTACGAAAACACGCCTATTCAAACGTATGAAAATTTCACCTCCAAAAACTGAAAAAAAAAGTATTTTTCAAATTACTGCTCAAAACATAGATTGTGGGTACTCGTTAGAACCGCCTCACCGAGGCGGTTCTAACGGGTACCCACAACCTATGTTTTTGAGCAGAAATAAGAAAAATAATGTATACCCCTGTAAACCCCAGTTTTACTACATAAAAGTCGGGTTTAAGGGGGTCAAAATTATACAGGCATGTTTTCGTGATGCCAAGGAACCGAAAGAAGGCGCGATGATAAACAGACACAAAACACAACGGTACAGTTGCAATAATCGACATACAGTAAAACCTCGATTGCTCGAACATCTTTGGACCATGGAAATTTGTTCGTGACATGAGTAGTTCGAGTCACTGAAGGTTAATCACGACGCCAAGTTAGGAAGCAAATGATGATAATTTAGGGAAGTCTTTTTGATCTTCTATACAATAATGATATGTTGAGTGTATTTATTAGAATCGCCTCGATGAAGCGAATCTAATGAGTACACACAACATACATTTTCATGATAAAATAAGAAAATTTCACGAAATATTTGTTTTCTTGAGCTATCTGAAGAATATCGTAGGGACTCAAAAACGAGTTCGAATTAGCCATGGTAAACGAGCCATCGGTGTTCGAGCTATTGAGGTTCGACTGTACAAACAAATAATAAATGCAACAGAGGAACCGCCTTGGAACGGTCGGCAGAAACAACAACACAACAACCTTATACAACACGATTCATTATAACACGGTTTGAATATAAGACGGTTTAAAGATAGACCCCAAAATGTTTTATCCAAACAAAAATGTATAGAACATATAGAAAAAAAGACTATTTTATTGTCATTTTTCTATAGAATCTATGCATTTTAAAATGTAAAGATTATATAGAAAGATGACCATTTTATGGTCATTTTTCTATATAATCTATACATTTTTGGTTGGATGCAACACTGTTGTTTAGCTAATGAGGTTTCGGCTGTGGATCCCAGCAATAGCGTTATAAAAAGTTGTGGTGTGGGTGTGCTAGTTTTACACGACCGCAACTTCTCCATTAATTTTTATGCCGCTCAAAGTAAACAATGTATTAAACATTATTACACAGTCAAGTGTAGAGATTAATTTCAGATTTAATTCTTGGAAATGTATTATATCTAATCTATAAGCAATAGAGGCAATTCTCTAGGCACTAATTAGATATTGGCAACAATAATAGTGGTTTAATTGCACGCGACAGGAAATCAAAACGACCCTTTAAATGGTAAAATAATTACATTTATTGAATAAATCGCTTGTGCAAGCCAAGTGTGCTATTAATGTTCCGTGCTATGGATCTCTCCGTCCTGTCTGTCTTTCTCCCTCTCTGTGTCTCTTTGTCTGTCTCTCTCCCATGTTTTACATCTCTATCTCTGTCTTTCTGTCTGTATATCTCAAAACACACGCAGACGAGACTGTGCACATCTGATCACGGCTTCAGAAAATGTCTGCATTCAATATCTCAGTTCTGACCCCGAGGTTATACAACTTTTTTATGCTCAACTCAGCTGAGCATGAAAAAAAATTGTCTGCTAATAGATAGGAAAATGCCAACTATTGTTGGCATTTTCATATTTATTAGCAGAGAAATTTTCATGCTCAGATATGTTTAGCAAGAGAGCAGTTGTTAGCAATTTCAGATTTATTAACCTGACAAAATTCATTAGCATGAAAAAGTTTTATAACCTCGGGGCCTGCATGTTTTAAGGGGAATGTGTACACCGTCAGGGGAAATAACTCTGTTATGGATATAATTGCATTCATTCTCTTTAGGGACTGCTTTTAAAGGAAATAATTTTTTTCGTCTTAGAACAAATCTCTTTCCATTAAGAGTTGCCTCCGTCCCCTCACTCCACCCATCCACGCCCCCATTTTTTTAAAACTTTGAAATGTTAAGGGTGGAGCTTCCTGTATGTGTCTGCAAATGTTGCCTCCCTTTGCACAATGGCGACAATGTATCCATTCACCATGACGTTGGCTCAATCAATCAATCAATCAATCAATCAATCAATCAATCAGTCAGTCAATCAACCAGTCAATCGATCGAGTAATCGATCGATCAATCAATCAATCAATTAATCAATCAATCAATCAATCAATCAGTCGATGTTTTATTCAGCATAAAGCAAATAACAAAATTGCTTATGGCCTTCAACAACATTTATATAGTAGAACGGAAAAAAAATCTGATCAACTGCCTTGTTTTAAAGTCAAGGCTAAGATAAAATAATGTTTTGTTGTTGTTTTTTGCCATTTACCTACCCACCCTATGTGTTTGCCCATACTCCCATTTTGCGTTCATGGCAAAAATGTATTGTTTGTAGCATTATCAAATCACTATCAGGATGTATGTTATGTGTTTCTCATAAGGAAATGACTTTTCAGAAACTTTTGAATCTCCTCGGAAGTATACCGTATTTATTCCAAGTATTCGGACAGGCAGACCTGAGCACACAGTGTAGGCCCAGATCAGACGCCGCATAATGATGCGTCTGATCTGGGTCTACACTGTGTGCCACTAGTTCAGCAGTTTAGACCAATCAGCAGGAAGTAAAGTAGATTTTTGAAAGTTTCGGAGAGGCATTGTTAGGAGTTAAAGTGTCCGAAGCTTTAGGATGAATACGGTACTTTGATATGACCCTGAATACATGATTAAGGTGAATGGATATACTGTCAGGGGAGGCAACTCTGTTAAAATAGTTTTTTCTCCCTTTGAAACAAATTCTTTTCTTTTGAGGAGCTCCCGTTTCAAAAAGAGGCTTTGTGTGCTGAGCGCAAATGGAGGTCATAAAATGTCTCCCTGGTAATAATGGAGGCGAATTTACCATGTCCAATCCCCTTAAATTTCATGTTTACTTATGTTTCAGTCCACGTGATCCGTTTGACACAGTCGTCGTAACCATCAAGAAAGACTTAGATATGACGGACGTCAAAATCAGAGCCTTAGACGTATCTATAAAAACGAAAGTAGAAGCAATTAAAGAGAGTGAAAAACTGATTGAAATGTGTAAGCATGAGGAAAATCTTGCTGTTCAAATCAAATCAGAGGTATATTTGCAAGGAGATTCTTTCCTGGAGAAAACAGTGATGGAACTGGTTAACAAGCTGGAAGAAAAGCGGAAGAAGTTAAATGCGCAACTGAAAACGGCGCAGATGTGGACGGAGTCTAAAAAGGAAGCGGAAATGTTGACCAAAGAAATATCAGCTTTGCAACAGCAAGCGGAGATCAACAGACTGACAGATCTTGCAAAGAGAGCAGCTAAACAGGTGGAGAAAGTAGACTCAGTAATGAAACACACGGCTGAGTTGAAAGTTCCAAGGATTTTTAAAGTGTCAGCGAAGGTGAAAACGATTTCAAAGACAGAAACAGACCACGAGAAGTCAAATATTGTTCCAAAAGTTCCACTTGCGAAGACTCAGTCTGTGTTTCTCACCTCAACGCCTAACAACCAGTATGTAGACAATAATTATGTGGTTGCAATGCCGACATTTAAAACAAGGAAACTGCCAAGAGACAAAATTAACACGGCTCGTTCTTTGCCAGCAATTGGAGACGAAGAGCTGGGATCCACCATTACTCTGCAGAGCCTGTCTGGTTCCCAGATAGACCTGTCATTAAGAACAGGCAGCAATGTCCGAGGAAACCGAAGTGTCAAATCTCCTGTGACAAACAGTACAGCTTTGCACCTACCGGAAGTGTCCTTGATAGCTGAGTGATCGTCAGTTTTAATCTTTACCACTCTCTGGGCTAATTCAGCAGACGATAAATTCATATTTTCCTTATTTATCCCAGAAAACAGGATTTGATATTTAATGCAAATTGTCTGTAGTGGAAACAATTTGCGTGGCATGTCAAAACCAGTTTTCATGCAAATTGGAGACAATTTGTATGACATGTCAAAACCTGTTTTCTGGGGAAAATGTCATCTGCTGAAATTTTTACCCAGAATACTGAGCGTTAAAGGAAATGGATACACATTCAAGGGAGGCAACTGTCAAAACGGTTTGGCTCCTTGCTGAAAAGAGGTCTTCTTCAAAAGGAAACAATTGCTCCCGAAGATGTTGGATTGCAGGATAGGAAACGGGAAGTTAAAAAGTTATACCCCTTGTTAAAAATGGCGGAAAGGTACATGTGTATCAAATTATCTTTATACCGTATTTACTCTGTGTATTTGGACGCTTTAACTCCTTGCCTAACATGCCCTAAAATTTGAACAATTCCATTTCATTACATGTCAATGTTGCCAAATATTGGTGACTGAATGGCAAACAGTTCAGACACTGATCAGACGCCGCGTTATGAGGCGTCTGATCTGGGTCTTCACTTTTTGCATAGTACTGTCTGTCCGAGCACAGGGTATATACGGTCGGTATGTGTTATATATGTTTTTTGTTTTATTCAGCAGGGACCCCTATCATTTTTAATAAAGTTTTGCAAATCCTATTCTCGTAACTCCTGTCTTTTCTGGGTCGATTGTTTACAATCGAGCCATAGTATACAAACGCCAAATTTCCTTAAGGTATTTGTCCACGTGATTATCATTTACATTAGACAAAATCCTGGGCCCAATTGTTCAAAGCATCGTTAGCTTAACGAGCTCGTTAAGGGTCATTTCGTGAACTATTTTAGCGGATTCAATATACAATACTCTGATATTTTTTGCTGAAAAAATGTGAGTGCTTAAAAGCTACTCACATTTTTTTCAGCAAAAAATTTCAGCATATTTGCGTATCACTCGATGTAAATTTTAACGAATCGTTAACTAACGACATCGTTAGTTTTGAACAACTGGGCCCAGGCATTTATAGCATCGCTATTCTTGCTGTGACGTCAGAGTGCTGTTGATAGAGGGTTATTTGTAAAACCTGGACTGGGACATTTGGGACATTGGCAAACAGTGCAGACCCAGATCAGACGTCGCGGAACGCGGCGTCAGATCAGGGTCTGTACTGTCTGTATAATTTACAGGAAATGGTCAAATGAAGTAGTCTTAAGTCCCCGTTCAGGACCATTTTCCTACTCAGAGACAGTAGACCCACCAATGCTGTCAGTGCTTTGATTAATAAAGTTTTGCATATCATATTCTCGTAACTTATGTCCTTTTTCGATTAATGTTGGCTCCATGAAATTTTGTTTATTAAACCTTAGAGAGCAAACAAAATTTTAGCAAAATACTTTATTACAAAGTTGTCCATCTCAATCACTAGCCGATATATACCATGATGATAGCCCTAAATACTAGGACAAATAGGAATGGGCAAACAGTCTAGACCCAGACAGGACGACACAGAATGTGGCTCCAGATCAGGGTCTATACTGTTTGACACTCATCCAGCAGTTTTTGACACATAAACAGGTTGTCATGTTTACTTGTTCGTATGTTAGGACAAATACGGTAAGGAGTTAAAGCGTCTGAATACTTAGGAAAAATACGGTGGCCACCGCGATAGTCAAATCGCTAATGATCCTTTTTTTGTATTTTGATTAAGGGCATATGACGATAATACTTGTATTATGGTCATATACCTTTAATCAAAATACAAAAAAAAAAAAAAAGAAAGAAAAGAAAAAAGGTTACATTTGGCTTTATATTTTGTCAATTTTACCCATAAAACGCAATGCAAAATTGTAACAGTCTTCATTCTCAAATGTTATTGAAATATTCACGTGTACATAGAAAGCTATTTACATAAATGACAAGCCTTATTTTGTTTTTCTAAAAAAAACTTTCGTGAATGTCGTCTGCTGCTGTTGCGATTGGTTAAAATAAGAAGGGGGTAGGTAACTGCTACACGATAGCGCATAAAAACGTTGTTTTCTTATTTCCCCTGCAAATAGGAGCTTACTTGTCGTTCAGTTAATAGTCAAATGACGTATCGTATAGTTTACAATAAGATGTACCGTATTTACCGTATTTATTTGGACAGACAGGCCTGAGCAAACAGTGTAGATCCAGATGAGACGCCGCAGAACGCGGCGTCTCATCAGGGTCTGCACTGTTTGCCACTCATCTTGCAATTTTTAGACACAATATCGGGTAGTAAATTGTACTTGTTCAAATTGTAGAACGAGTATGGTAAGGAGTTGAGGTGTCTGAATACTTATGGAAAATATGGTAACCAGTGATTATTGTTTGCTGTTCAGCGTGCAAAAAGGACATTGTGTCTTAAGCACAGATCAATCCGAGTTTCTTTTCTGATCAATATCTAATGGCAATGTAAGCGGGGAGCATAGGACCTGATCGGACTGCACGAAACACCTACTGAACTGAACTTTTGTTGCTCGTATCTACAGGTTCTTCCCTCAGTGTTTTAAGATGAGGGTCCTAGGGACTCCCTTATGTGTAGTTGCGGGGTCCTTCAATAAGGTTTAGGGGTATTGTCTAAAGTATTGTCTAAAGAGGTTAAACCTTTAAGCATTAATCGCAACTGCAGCAGACGACACTTTGAAGAATTTTTTTTTCAGAGAAAATAAGGCTTAACATTTCATGTAAATTGTCTGCCTAGCAGGAAATTCACATGAAATATCAAGTCTTATTTTCTCTAAAAGTAAAAGCAATTTTAGAATGTCATCTGCTACAGTTTGCTTAGTGATTTATGGGCTAACCTTTCTCTTGCTGAACACGACATGCCCTGTCTTAGCAAACAGCGTAGATCCAGAGAAGAAGCCAACTGATCTGTACCTGCACTGTTTGTCATTAAATATATGAGTTATCTTATTGGCTGGAAATTAGAAGTGGGTGTGGCATCTTAATTTATTCAGCATGACAAGGGTTAACTATTGCCCAAATATTGATAGTAAAATCTTGACCCTTAGACCACAAATAGATTAAAATATAAAGCCATAGATAAATAACATTAATTTTAGATTTGATTATATATACATAACCCAGGACCCTTTCCTCTAACTTTTAAGGGTCCAGAACAAGTTTTAGGGGGTAAAAAACTGCCAAAAAGCCAGTCAGGGGAAACCCTGCATATATGATAGGAATATGTTTCCTATTTTTCACATCTTTCAATAAGTCGTCACAATTCTGTAGTCATAAGTTCATCATACTGTTCTATATCAATGTCCCCTTCATTTGGTTCATTATAAACACCGTTCTCATTTGACGCTGACTTGGCTTCTCCAGCATTATGTTTTGAATTCGCACTTTCTCCACCGTTCCATGCGGCATTGGCACTAATCTTAGCGCTAGAACTGGAATTGATACTGTGTTCCCGTCTTTCGCTATTTTGACTGTCATCAGCTTGCGAATAATTAGAAACCTCGGCCACTTCCGTAATTTTCCGATCATGACTACTAGGTTCCATATTTGTAAAAGCGTTATTTTGTTCCGCGATTGTCTTATCCTCATTCTCTTCAAAATTTATCACATCGCCATTTTGTTCCTCGTGCAAAACGTCTCCGTTTTGAAATGCCATCCGTTCCGGGACGGGGTATAATGTATGTGACGGATGCATCATATATCTCGATGACATGCGGGTACTTGAAGGTGGCCGAGATATTGTGAGATTCTCTGACATTTCAAACTGATAAATATTCTTTCTGAATTCTTGTTCTTCTGATTTTGTTCGATTGTATCGTGACGGGTGAACAAATCTTAAAGGCATTCGAGGTTTTAAACGTCCGTCAAATCCTGGCTTCCAGTCCTCTGCAAAACAATAACGATAAACATATCATAAATGGTCTCAGGGGCGTTTTACACTAAAAAAACACATAAGCTACACCACAAAGCAGTATGTTTTGAACGACAAACGTTCATACAAATAAAAATCTGTATGGTTGCCTTTGGAAACAAAGAACACAGAAAAAGAGCGAAACTCATAAACTCAGTTTTATTAAGTCTCGTCATACACAGCTACATATATAGTTTGCGAAGCTGTGTACGGACTCCTTGCGTCGGCTTAAGCGGTCCTAACATAACCCTCACATGGCACCAGATAGAGGTTGAATGGCATGTAACGATAACACAAAACAACACTTTTTCGAAAACAGACCCCGAGGTTATAAAACTTTTTTCGTGCTCAACTCAGCTGAGCATGAAATTTGTCCTGCTATAATACGTCTCAAACTACTAACAATTGCAAATTCTTTCTTACTAAACATAGCTGAGCATGAAAATTTCTCTGCTTATAAATATGAAAATGCCAACTATTGTTGGCATTTTCATATTTATTAACAGAGAAAATTTCATGCTCAGCTGAGTTGAGCACGAAAAAACCTCTGTGTCAGAGCAAACAACCGACGAAAAAGTGCAACTGATGTATGTCATTGGAACACTGTCAAGGGCATAGGTTTCTCACAGGCACTATTGCAGACATAAAAGTGGGCTTAGTGGATTGTTAATAAGTGCTAGTGACTTCAAAGATGAGTAGCATTGGGTCGAACCTCGCTAGTGTCCCGACATAATTTATTTTATCGTTTGCACACCGACCATATATGCGCTTGGTTTGAGTTTATGGTGGACAATAAGCATGCGTAGTGATCAACCATGGCACACGTTGTGTATGTACATTTCCATGTGTATCTACAGTCCATGTTGGTGGTGTGAAGGTGTCGTGTATCTTACGTCACCGGGGCGTCCAACTGATATTGGCTTACAGTTGGGCAAGGCCTGCTCCCTTTGTAGCAGGTAAGGGTGGAGGGGGTATATTTTTGTTTCTTCTGTTTCTTCACTTTCATTGCTGTTCCTCTTTCTTCCCTGTTCCTCTCTTTCATCTCTTCTACTATCTCTTTTCTCCCAATCTCTGGGAGACGACACAAAATGACCCACAAGGGTTGACGTGTCGTTAAACCCCAAATCAATCAACAATTCCATGTAACTACGACTATAGAAATGCACACAAAAGAACACTCTGAAGACCTTCCTAATAGCACAATAGCATTGAAATGGCCATAAAACTCGACAATACCACTTTCACTACCATCTCCACCGCAGCAGGGGCCAGGCATACCGTCAGAACAGTCTTAGAATTTATATACTCACCAAATGGGAATGTTTCAACAAATAGTTTTCTCAGTTCAAACGGCGTCATGGTGACTGGTCTTGAAGGAGCGTCCTCCGCCTATAAAGAAGCAACTAGAATTAACTTTAAAACATTCAGAAAGGTGGTATTGAACGACAAGATCACATTATAAATCATTGCTTTCTGCTTTTACGCATTTTGGAAGCTATAACTGGGAGTCTCAAAACAGACAAATGTAACCTTCGAACATATATCTATCCACAATATCTAAGAAGATAGTTGTTAAAGCAACTATACCGGATTAATCGTCAATTTACTTATTCTTCATGTTTAAGCTTACTTTTCAGAAACGTCGTGTTTACATTGTCAATGAGTTTCATCCAGGACAGATTTATGGCCTCGAGGTTAAAAAAACTTTTTTCATGCTCAACTCAGCTGAGCATGAAATTTATTTTGCTAATAAATCTCAAATTACTAAGAATTTCAAATTCTTTCTTGCTAAACATAGCTGATCATGAAAATTTCTCTGCTAATAGATATGAAAATGCCAACTACTGTTGGCATTTTCATATTTATTAGCAGAGAAAATTTCATGCTCAGCTGCGTTGAGCATGAAAAAAGTTTTATAACCTCGGGGCCTGCTCGAAGTTTTACAAGTCACAGGTCTTTCAGAAACCTTATGTTTGCTTCGAAAAACTGTAAATGCGGAAACTCATAACTTTGCATATTGTCTGAATAAAAATATGTTTGGGTCGATTGTTTACATTGGAGCCGTAGTAAACAAACACCAAACTTTCCATAAGGTGTTTGAACACGTGACTATCACTGACCAATGTAATCAGTCCGTTAGACGAATATTTATAGCCGCGCTATTCTTGTCGCTGTGGCGTCAGAGTGCTGTTGATAGAGGGTTATCTGTAAAACCTGGACTAGGACATTTGGGACATTGGCAAACAATGTATACACCTAGATCAGACGCCGCTGAACGTGGCGTCTGATCGGGGTCTGCACTGTTAGTTTAAATAACAGGAAGTTAAGGGTTGAGTGAAACAGTCTTAAGTCCCCGTTCAGGACCATTTACCAAGCCTACACTCAGAGACAATCAACCCACCAGTGCTGTCAGTGCTTTGATTTTAATACATATTACACGTAAATCCTTATAAACAATTACGCATCAGCGACTCCCGTAAAGAAAGATGAAAAAAAAAAACACAAACTGCTCGTAAACGCAGATTGGCAAAGTATACTATTCCCAGTTCACGTTCTAAGCCCAAAAAATTTTATCCTAACTTGTTTCTCGGGCCTTGGTGCGGGTACACTTACCATAGCATCCACAATTAGCTACGTATTTAATCTGTAACCATTTTACAGAAAACAGTAGAGTTTTCGAGAATGATTTGTTTGTGTTGAGGTTTTACGGCCCAGTCAATTCAATGGGGTCATGTCGAGCGCGGTCAGTTTATCTAACCACACCTTTACTGGACACGCTTAGTCCTCTAAGCAGATAACTAGTATTGTGCACAGTTTTTCGCTAGAAACTGACAACTGCTTTTCTTGAATCAGCAGAAGGGAGAGAATGACCGAAGAAAATATTTCATGATCAATCTCTACGAAAGAATGTTGCCGACCCGACGGGGGTCGAACCCACAACCTCCTAATTACCAGTCGGACGCGCATCCAACTGAGCCACCGAGGCCGCCATTATTCTTGTTATATACTCTGGTACTATTGGTTAATTAAGCGGTCGAATCTACGTATTAACCTTTCTGGAATTGCTTTTTTCATTTTTTTTTCTCAGAATATACTTCCAGATACAGTGGTTATGTTAAAGAAAACAATATCTACAAAGTTTTGTTCGAAAATGGCCATGATTTTATCTCGAGCAATAGTTCTATTTTACAGATGTGTCAATGTAATGTGTTAAAAACCGTAAATAAATAAATAAATTCACTGGAACAAAAGAATCATATAAAAAAATTCTGAACACTTTGCCAAAATAAATAAATGAATAGACTCTATAATAATCATTTTACTTACGGGGTCAATGAATATATGCGATGCAGTTGTTGGTCGGGATTCAAAATCGGAGTCACTGAGGGAATCACTGAAGATCGTGTCAGTTTCTGACGGATACACCTTTTTCTTCTGGAGGATTGCGAAAGTTATGGCTGTCACCAGAACGGCAATTACGACCACAGACACACCCACTGTTACCCCAATTACCATTGGTGTCACTGGAAATAGATGTATAAAACAATTCTCATTTGGGCCACGCAAAGCGAGAATGTGTCCTCCATTACGAAAACACGCCTATTCAAATATACTGAAAATTTCACACCCAAAAACTGAATGAAAGTTTTCAGGTAAAAATTCTGATATTTTTCATATTTCTGCTCAAAACATAAATTGTAGGTACTCGTTAGAACCGCCTCGCCAAGGCGGTTTTAACGAGTACCCACAATCTATGTTTTTGAGCAGAAATAAGAAAAATAATGTATACTCCTGTAAATCCCAGTTTTACTATGTAAAAGTGGGGTTTAAGGGGATCAAAATTATATAGGTATGTTTTCGTGACGGAACATGATCAAAATGCACTGATTGAGGTTCATCCCGTGCACGCGCATAGTCTCATCCAGGTATTTGATCTCCATTGATACATTATATAGTGGCCAATGATTATGTTAGCGGACAGCGAAGACCCTGATCAGCCTGCGCGGATGCGCAGGCTGATCTGGGCCTTCGCTGTCCGCCTATACCCGAAGACAGGTTTTCGCACTTAACTCATGGGAAAATACATTATCAAAATTGGTTTCCTCTCTTCTGAAAAGGGTTCTTTTCTTAATGGTAGCAAATTATTTCCTGTTAAGAGTAGATTAAATTTCAGAAGGGCCCTTGTGTGCAGGAAAGCAAACAAGAAGTTGTTTCCCTTGTACAAAATCTTCCAAGTGTATCACATCCCCTTAAATACATAGAATAGTATTTCTGTCGATTGTGTACTCGTAGCTCTTCTGTCCTGTTTGTCATTCATTACGAAAACACGCCTATTCGAATATATTGAAAATTTTACAACCAAAAAAGAAAATTTTCAGATATAAAAAAAAATATCTGATATTTTTCATATTCGTGCTCAAAACATAGATTGTTGGTATTCGTTAGAACCGCCTCGCCGAGGCGGTTCTAACGAGTACACACAATCTGGGTTTTTTTTATTAGAAATAAGAAAGATAATGTGTACCCCTGTAAACCCCAGTTTTACTATATAAAAGTGGGGTTTAAGGGGGTCAAAATTATATTGGCGTGTTTTCGTGACTGGCTGGAAGACGAAACAAAATATAAACATGTCGTTATATAACAACTTGAACAAAAAGCAGGTGTCATCTGGTGGTCCCAGTTTTACTCTGTGTGTTTCTAACATGTAGATACACGTTTTAATTTTATTGTAAGTAGCACATGGCTCATTCAAATGAACAAATCAAAGTTACTGGAATACCAAAGTGGAACAAAGTTCTAAAGATAAATTTAGACACTGATGAAGCTCTAAATATAAAACAAGTCAATGACATAACTGACAAAATCCACGTTAAATTTGGAAATATAACGTTAGACACTACCCATTATGACCTATATTCGCGCAGAAATGGAAAACAACAGGAAATAAGCGACGGCTGTATAGTAGTAAATTCTTTCAAAAACATAAGTGAAGATACCCTGGAAATGCCACAAACCTAATATTTATACAGACAGCGGTGCCGTTTTCCAAAAGCTGCTAATTCAAGACATTCCAATACAAGACCATTTTATCGAAGTTCTGTAAAATAACTTATATTCGAATAAACCTCTATGAACAAACAATGCAGACACAGGCAAAACTACGCTTAAAGGATCCCCATATTCTTCAAAAATAGACATTTTTTTATTATCCAAGAAAGGTTTAAGAAATTGATGTATGGTATTAATACGATCATAAATTTGACATCTGACAGCATGTAAAATTTTAGTTGGTCTCTCGTTTTTGAACTGGTCAAAAAAAATGAAATGATTTTTTTTATCATATCTCTGAATTAATGTGGGCAACATTAACCCATGTTATGCTGAATAAATTAAGATGCCCCTCCCACTTCTAATTTTCAGCCAAGCAGATGAATTAATCCAAGTTGCTGACATAAATCCACATACTTAATGACAAACAGTGCAGATTCAGATCAGTTGGCCTCTTAAGAAGCCAACTGATCTGGATCTACACTGTTTGCAAAAACAACGACAACAACAACAAAAAAAAAAAAAAAAAAAACAAGCCAAAAAAAAAAAAAAAAAAAAAGCAAAAAAAGAAAAAAAAAACACCACCAAAAAAAACAAAAACAAAAACAGATGTATCCGGGTTCAGCAGGACAAGGGTTTTCAGAAATAAAATCATTTATTTTAAGAACGAGAGACTAAAAGAAACAAGAGCTGTCAGGGGATTTGACTACAGCCCCGCTGCAGCTTTATCCGAGGAAATATACATATAGTGTTGAAATATTTTGAATTCATCCTTACGAGATAACACCATTGTAGGACATGGTAACATGGCATTGTAAAACCTATCAAGGGATTTTAATCCATGAGTTATGGGCCCTTGGCCCTGATTCCTGGATACATGAAACATCAACCCACTGTCCATGTATGTACCATTTATCAAAGCCCCTAAGTGTGGTATAAGTTTCATCGAAGTAGGACCACAAACATAAAAGTTATTGAGCAAAATGCATTTTAATTTTTTAGAAAACCTACCTACTAAGAATTATGGACCCTTAGTCCTTATTCCGGTATACACGATACATCCAGTCATTGTCCATGTTCATACGAACTTTCAGCTTTGCAACTTTCACAGTTCCTGAGAAATCTGTTACGAAACTTTTCAAGAATTGCAAAATCTGAAAACCTATCAAAGGACATAAGTTCAAGAGTTATGAGCCCTTGACCATCATTCTGCCACTACATCTTCCTTACCTTAGAGACCAAGTGTGATATAAATTTTATCAAAGTAGGACCACAAGCATAAAAGTTATTGAGCAAAATGCATTTTAATTTTTTGAAAACCTACCAAGGGACATAACTCCAAGAGTTATGGACCCTCAGTCCCTATTCCGGTATACACTATACATCCAGTCATTGTCCATGTTTATACAAAATCAGCTTTCTAGCTTTCATAATTCCTGAGAAATCTGTTACGAAAATTTTCAAGAATGGCAAAATTTGAAAACCTGTGAAGGGACATAACTCCAAGAGTTATGAGCCCTTGACCACCATTCTGCCATTACACATTCCTTACCTTAGAGACCAAGTGTGATTTAAGTTTCATTATAGTAGGACCACAAATATAAAAGTTACTGAGCAAAATGCATTTTAATTATTAGGAAACCTACCAAAGGACAAAACTCCAAGAGTTATAAACCCTTGGGCCCTATTCCGGTATACACAACACATCCAGTCATTGTCCATGTTTATACGAATTTTCAGCTTTCTAGCTTTGATAGTTCCTGAGAAATCTGTTACGAAAAATTTCAAGAATGGCAAAATTTGAAAACCAATGAAGGGACAGAACTCCAAGAGTTATGGGCCCTTGGCCACCATTCTGCCATTACACCTTCCTTACTTTAGAGACCAAGTGTGGTATAAGGTTCATTGAATTAGTACCACAAACATAAAAGTTATTAAGCAAAATGCCTTTTAAATTTTGGAAACATACCAAGAGACATAACACCAAGAGTTATGGGCCCTTGGCCACTATTCTGAGACTACACCTTACTTACCTTAGAGACCATGTGTAGTATAAGTTTCATTGAAGTAGGACCACAAACATAAAAGTTATAAAGCAAAATGTATTTTAATTTTGCAGTCACGGAATCACGGAATCACGGAGTCACGGAATCACGGAATGGCGGAATGACGGACGGACATGGCAAATCCAGCATAGCCCCACTTTTTCAAAGCGGGGCTATAATTATACAGGCTGTCTGATGCCACATTTAATAATTAATTGTATTAGTACCGTATATTAATTTATTAAAACTTTCTTGGAATAATAAGATTTTTGTCTATTTTTGAGGAATAGGGAGCCTTTAAAGGAGTGTACACAGTTGTCATTCAGCTCACATCACCAGGTAGACTAATGGCCTTGGTTTAAGTTGGGATAAGTACGGAAAACAGTTGTCGTGTTCGGATATTTACGGTAGCGTAGTTTTCCTACTTATTCGGACAGACCAAGATCAGGCGCCACAGAATGTTTGCTAATCATCACACGGACAAGTAGTGGAATGGACTTATATTTGTTTAGGCCAGGTACGGTAAGAAGTTTAAGACATAGATATGTGTCTTGGTCATTCGTCTTATCACTGATAAGAGACTGGGCACAGCAAAACCTAACCATTCTCTTGCTGAACACGACATGCCCTGTCTTAGCAAACAGTGTAGATCCAGATCAATTGGCTTCTGAAGAAGCCAACTGATCTGGATCTGCACTATTTGTCATTAAATATGTGAATTTCTACCAAAAACCCGGATCAAATAATCTGATTGGGTGGAAATTAGAAGTGGGCATGGCATCTTAATTTATTCAGCATGACAAGGGCTTATATATTGTCAGTAAATGATAAACAGGTAGACAGGTTGATTCCCAGCAGGGGAATTCAGTACTGGCTTATTTATCTGTTTCATGGATAACATCAGATGAGCTTGGGTAAAGCAATAGGCCAAAAACAAATATTACCCTTCAGAAGGCTGCTTTACAACCCCCTGCTGGGATCTCATAATAATCTCTTTATGATATGCTTTTGATCTCTCCTGCATAGTGCGTAGGTAGGGGCAATAAAACCATTAGTGTGTGGTACCATTTTTGGCCTCATTTTAGCTATGTCTTTAAGTGTCCGAATACGGCAATTACGGTATGTTTTGTTTGAGTTGATGTTTAACGACCCTGTCAACACTATTTTAGTCATGTCGAGCAGAGAGAGGGTGGGGAAAGAATGGGATAAAGGCCTCACCCCATGATCTTGCTTGAAGTGGGACAAGAACATTTTCTGTCAAAAATCAATGAGACAAACCCTCCGAAAGTTTCAGCAGAGGGGCGCACCACGCTTCCACCCTGGCACTTATGGTAAGCATTAAATATATAAAATATGCGCTAGAAAAAGAAAATCAGAAGAATTGTCCTGAAAGATTTAATTTGTTTAAACTCACGATTATCGGATTGTTCCACTGTATTTCCCGCCAGCGTGGTATTAGGGGCAACTGACGTTGTGATAGTCGATGTACTCGTAGCATTAGTGGTACTCGTTGTACTCGTAGTATTCGTAGTACTAGCGGTCGTACTTGAACTGGATACATCTATAAATAGATCAGTTAAACCAAGACTACAGATTAAACCTTCAAGCGCTACTTAATAAAACACGTCTGAATCGGGGCACCAACACTTCTTATAGGATTGCTCATGCCTATATAATTTTGACCTCCTTAAACCCCACTTTTATATAGTAAAACTGGGGTTTACCGGGGTATACATTATATTTCGTACTTTTGCTCAAAAACATAGATTGTGGGTACTTGTTAGAACCGCCTCGCCGAGGCGGTTCTAACGAGTACCCACATTCTGTGTTTTGAACAGAAATATGAAAAATATCAAAATTTTTAATCTGAAAATTTTCTGTTTTTGGAGGTGAAATTCTCTATATATTTGAATAGGCATGTTTTCCTAATGGGGCGCCCAGCGAATATTCAGATCTGTCTGTGCATCCGCTCAGTCTGACCAGTCTTCGATTAAAAACATAGTTGGTAACCCAGGATCAAGGTCAAGCACTTTCAGGTGGACATCGAAGACTGATCAACGCAGGCTGATCTGAGTCTTCGCTGGGCGCACTTTCAAGCTTGTAGGAAAGGCTGTGTCCCGGCTCATATATTTTACCAAGGGATTTTATTCTCTTATAATGTCTTTTGAAGACTATGAAAAAATCTTTTCTTCAAAAACAAAATATGATAAAAGACGCCTTTTTCGCTCAGTAAGATCGATTTTTCTTTCCTTTGCTTATCAAACTGTCCACAATTGTCGGCGTTACCCCTGTTAGAACAGCACTAGGCCACTGTAGGCTAAATCTCGTGGTGGTGGGGTCGACGCCCACACTGGGCGAAAGTGTTGGTTTTCATTTTCCCTTTCGTTTCTTTATACTGTTCTGTTTTGTTTCTTTCATCTTAGGGTGAGAAAAGGATATATTTCACTTTTTCAAGGTACAGTTGACTCTCGTTATCTCGACCTCGCTTATCTCGAATAACCGCTTATCTCGAAGTGAAAATCTTGTCCCTGCCTTAACATGAAAATCTAACAACAAGTAAAAAAATATTGTGGAAAAGAGGAGAAATTGCTTGCAATTTCTCCTCTTTTCCACAATATTTTCGAGATATCTCTAACTTCAAGAGTTCAATTACATATAAATTTGTTGATTGTGGTTGTTCGAATTATTTTTTCCTCAATTCTGAAAATCTGGTACGTCGAGGTACGGATATCTCGAAGTATTCGAGATAATGAGAGTCGACTGTATCTCGATTTACTATATTCGCATCAACATATGTCACGTGACAAAACATTAGTTGTGAACCAAATTTACAAATATACCAGACAAATAATGCTATAAGGGACGAAATGTTTGTCATAGTATTACTTGGTCATATCACAATATCAGACAAGAGTTTTTTTTTCTTTGAATTTAAATTCATTCAAGTGCGCAGTTTCTATTCCTGAAATTGAACACACCGTGTTTGAAATGTCTGATATAGGATTTTAAGTTTGATTATCCCCAAAATGAAGGTAATCCAAAATTCCTAGAAATCCATAAGTATAGATTCATTTGGTTGCCATTAAAGTGTTTAGTTCTTTTGCAACCCTTCTTCAATTTGATCTTAGAAATGGCTATGTTAGCCATTTCTAAGATCAAATTGAAGAAGGATTGCAAAAGAACATAACACTTTTTTATCCGAATTAGATTTTTAATAAAATGAAGAAAATGTAGAAGAAATGAATCTAACCGTGAAACGTCAACACCCTCCACTATCGTGTGGTGGGCAGATAACTCTACCAGATGACTAACCGTGAAACGTCAACACCCTCCACTATCGTGTGGTGGGCAGATAACTCTACCAGATGACTAACCGTGAAACGTCAACACCCTCCACTATCGTGTGGTGGGCAGATAACTCTACCAGATGACTAACCGTGAAACGTCAACACCCTCCTCTATCGTGTGGTGGGCAGATAACTCTACCAGATGACTAACCGTGAAACGTCAACACCCTCCACTATCGTGTGGCGGGCAGATAACTCTATCAGAATTGACGAAATTTGCCCATTAACAATCTCAACCTATACCTCCACAATATCAATGCACATACCAAGTTTGGAGAAAATCAATTGATATTTACTCAAGTTATCATCCGGAAACGAAACTATGGATGTATGGCGCAATGTGCCCATTAACAATCCCAAACCACTCACCCCTGATATATGTGTACGCAAAATGTGAATAAAATCCATCAGACATTCAAGTTAGAGAGCGGTAACCAAGCGCTGACGGACAGACATGCAGACAGACATGCGGACAGACGGAAGGACGGACACTCGAAGGGGAAAACATAATACCTCACCACTATCGTGTGGAGGGTTTACCAATAGGCGTGGTTACGATTATAAAAACCTTCCATTTAGTAACTATGAAAGCGTTTAAAAATAAATCTTACCTTGTATTACAGAAAAAAGGAAAACGCCCAAAAATAAGATATATTGAACGCGATTAGTCATCTTTTCTTCTCCAGTTATCCGTTTTGACGTACATTTTTTATGTTTATGACATATTCTTGCGCATCATTTGTGTTTTCTATCGTCAGTTTTATTGTTATTATCATTTAACATTTTTCTCCAAGCGAACTAAAACAAATTTCAGACATTGTAAAATTGGCCAGAAGTAATCTTAAAGTTTTGAAATTTCGTGTACACAGCCATTGTTTAATAAAAGGTTAGAAACATGAAAATATGGATTAGTGGATTTAAACATAACAGACCATTTATAACAAAGGAAAGATTAAATCTGAATAAAAACTAAAACTAAAACTGTATATAATAACTGATCCTGTGTTTAAAGATAAATATTTTATTCGTTGCTTATTTATAATGACAATATTGTTTCTAATTTCTTTTAATCATGAATACTTTCAAAATGAAAATACATTTAGAGTATTATTTGTTTAAAAATAAACTTAATCTATATTACGTTGCATTTGAATAAAACAGTACACGCTAGGAAAAAAAATATTTATATGAGAATAGGAATAAATGAAATATAATAAATACATAAATAAATTAAATTAGATAGATATTTCTCTGTCTGTCTGTCTGTCTGCATGCATGCATGCATGCATGCATGTATGCATGTATGTATGTATGTATGTATGTATAGATAGATAGATAGATAGATAGATAGATAGATAGATAGATGGAGTGACTAATTGATTGATTGATCGATTGAGTGACTGGTTATTTGATTGATTGATTGATTGATTGATTTTTTCGTTCGTTCATTTATTCATTCATTCATTCATTTAAACAGTCGTGCGTGTGTGAGTGAGATTTCAGCAGAAGCTTAATATTATTTTCCTCTAGACTGTCAACATCTGATCTGAGCAAAACGTTTGCGCAAAAAGCTCAGACCCCGTTGAAAAAAAATACACTTAATTCTTGTTAACTCAAACACTGGTATCTCAAATTATCAGCTTTCATTCAAAATCAAAGCACTGACAGCAGTAGTGGGTCGATTGTCTCTGGGAAAATGGACCTGAACGGGGATTTGCGACTGTTTCGTTTAACCTTAACATCCTATAATTTAAGAAGACAGTGCAGACTCTGATCAGACACCAGGTTCTGTGGCGATTGAACTGGGTCTGCACTGTTTGCCAATGTATCAAATATCCCAGCGCGGGTTTTACAGATAACCGTCTATCAACAGCACTCTGACGTCACAGCGACAAGAATAGCGCGGCTATAAATAACCGTTACCTTGATTTCGTGTAACGCGTGGTTTGATTACATTGGCCAATGATAATCACCTGGACAACTACCGTAAGGAAATTTTGGCATTGGTATACTATGTCTCGATTGTAAACAATCGACCCAATAAAGTCATGGTTATTTTGCTTGATCTTTTGTATATATCCTCTGTATCTTAACTGTGTTTTTTTATGCCAAACAACATGTATTGTTTACATTTTGGCGCCCTGGATTTTGAAATAACGTGGTTTTGTGCAAGGGAATACAATTATAAGACGAATATCTGTTCAGGTGGGATTCGAACCTAAAATGGCTGGATGCCACAGCAACGCTCTATAAGTATAGTATTTAACCTTGTCCATTATTTTTTCATCCCGTTTTCTCTTGACCACCCCGAAGTCACAAACTCTGCCTGTTCAGCAGATCTGAGAAGGAGCCTTTGAAATGCTACCAGAAACGCCGATCGCTGCCTACAGATGATGGTGGTGTCATGTCAATACCACCGCTCTCACCGAATGTAGCGCTCGATGGGCCGTCCACGAAGTCAAGTATCGCGGTCACCCACCCAGGGACTTACCACAATGATTGTTGCTTAACTTCGTGAAAAGACAAGCATTCTATCCGCGTCATACCTTATCGAGGCTGTATGTAGAAGTATTTATCTAAATAATCCGTGTTAACAACAACAACAATGATAATAATATACTCCACAAAATAATTTAAGGACCACTAGTTTTATTTTCCCTTTGATTATCACTAAAATGCGACCCTCAAGTTTTAAAATTATTTCATGGGCAAAACTGGAAGTCTCAGTCCTATTTCAATCAGCTCAACGTGTTCGCAACATGTTCAGCTACAAGTGTCAATGGCACCAACAACGCCAGACCAAAGGATTCTAAGAAAAACGGGAATTTCCAAAATAACGATTTTTACCCCAAAATGAAGTTTTTTCATAATACCGGAAAAATTCTTTGTTTAATGAAAACAATACTCTGTCACACACAAAAACATGCAAACTCAACCTTCCTTCGAGTAAAAGGCACACAGATATGGCCAGAAAAAGAGACCAACCCTTTGAGAGGCTAAAAATGCCTCGACAGTTCTCCATAGACAACGAATAATCTGTAGAGGGTGCCGCTAGCAAAATGTGCGCTTCTTGATAACAAATAAGGCTTTCTCTATGATTTTTTCACATTTGGGAGCCCAGACATCGCTTTTGACGCAAAAATGTCAATTTTTAATTTTTGGGTAAAAAGTAGTGTTTTTTTGCGAAATTTAAAACGAAAATTTTGATTTAATTTTTTTTTGTTGTTGGAAACACTCCTTTAGGGCTTCCTTTTAAAGAAACATTCAACGATATTTGGATACCTTCTGTGGTTTTGCCCATGCACCCGGCCAAAGTTTGTATACATGGAAATTTACACTATGTGGCCCTTAAATTATTTTGTTGAGTTTTATGATGATAATAATAAAAATTAAAGCACTGACAACACTTGTGGATCGACTGCCTCAGAGTGTAGGTTGGGAAAATGATCCTGACAGGGGACTTAAGACTGTTTCATTTAACCCTCGATATCCTGTTATTTTAGCAAACAGTGCTTCGTCTGATCTGGGTCTAGTCCCAGTCCATGTTTTAAAGATAACTTTTGTTTACACTACACTGACGTCATAGTCCAAAGAATAGCGCGGCTATAAATAATCGTACCTGGATTTCGAACGAACGCTCGATTAGTCAATAATAATCACGTGGAAATTTTGGTGCATGTATACTTTTAACTCTTTTCAGTAAACAATCGACCAAAACATATATCAGGTTGTCGCACTACCCTATCAAACCAACATAACAACAGAGAGGAAGACTAAACAACAATAAAACGTGACATGAAATAAGCGAAATAAAAGCGTGAAAAGTGAATGATAACTTCATGCCTCATCTTCTGGGCAGCTATGTTGATTGTTTTTTATTCAAAGTGCTGCTCAGCTGAAAAGGTGTCAAATTCTAGGGTCAAATATTAACCCATTTATGTCAGCAAACAGTGCAGACCCAGATCAGACGCCGCAGAACGCGGCGTCTGATCAGGGTCTATACTGTTTACAATACAGGAATTTCTAAAAAATATGGTATTAATAAAAAAATAACCATACATCCCTTCTACTTGATTTGGAACCGCTCAAAGAGTTGAGGTAGAAGTGTTCATTCGGCATATAAAATGGGTTAAGATCTCAAATTTCTTGAAACATGAGTCAAATCAGTATCTAAGGGAGATAATCTTCCAAAAAAAAATAATCACTTTATCTTCGTAGATCTACAAGTCTACCTGGAGTGACTATTCTAATTCGTTCTTCCTTGTTTGCGTCCGTTGTCCATTCATAATACCACATTTACCCTAAGTATTGGGACAGAGAGGCATGCGCAAACGTCTGATCAGGGTCTACACTGTTTGCCATTCATCCTGCAGTGTTTTGACACATCAGTAAGTTGTAAAAATGGACTATAAGTCTTGACATTCAAGTAAATCAATTCAACAAACAAATAAAAACTAAAGCCTTTAAATGTTCTGTTCTTAATTTGCACTCTTTACCCACCTGGCACACGGTATATAGCATCACGTGACCTTTTATTAGACATGTAGAAAGTCAGACGTCGGAAGAAGTAGGCGGATGTCGGAAGTAAATATCAAAAGCTGAGTTTGAAAGAAGGAAGATAGAAGCGAGTGTAGGAAGCGTGTCAGAAGTAAAGTATTTGAAGTTAGACGTTGAAAGTGGTGAAGCTTAAGTCAAAGAAACATACGAAAAGTAGCCTTCGAACATGCGCAAAATGTGTGGATTCACATCATACTGAACATGCGCGAAGTCTCAACCGGGCATTTGCTCTCCATTGAAACATTATGTAGTGTTGAATAATTCTGTTTGCGGACACCGAAGGCCCTGGTCAGACTGTTGTGCAGTGATCTGGGCCTTCGCTGTCCGCAAATGACACAAAGATACATATTCTCTTGGTGGGGCTTAATTATATATAAATGCGTCCAACGGGAACTTCCCCGAACCGCGGAGAGGTGCGGCGTGCAGACGCACTACTATAGACTACCGATGTGACCAGTGATGTGTGTGACCAAAAATGTGATGGTCCAACAAACGCTTGGGTGGTTCGGTGCTTATCGTGAAAAACAATAAGCGTTCCGTGATTTGGCAGAGACTATTGACACGGCGGCCGTGCCTATAATAGCAACAAAACAGCCAATAACGCCAAGTATTCCAATTGCAAGGGTTTGAATCACGAGACTTATGACGTCAGCTTACAAAATTTGCGATCGCAGCAATTTTGAATTTTGTCTCCACTTTGAATTTTATTTCTGTCCATTCTCCCTCTATTTACAAAAAAGCTTAGCATGATTCATTTTGTGCATAAGGTACACTTTGATGTAGATTTTTAGATAACACATAGACTTTATGCTCTTTCACGTGATAATCTTAAAAAGCTTCGACACAGGTAGCGAACGATAGTATATTGTCGTTGTACCTGTCATCGGCATACACTAGTTTTCGGTATTCCGAAAGCATGGACCCCACCCATCGGGGCCCGCGAAGTAGACGGGCTGCTTAAAGCTGTCTCCATGGCAGAGCTGCTACTAGCTAAGCAGGACTTGAATTAATGAGATCGGGTCGGGTAAAAGTCCCACAAATTTGGAGGTAATGTCTCTGAACTACTGAAGGATTGTTGACTTGGACGTTATATCGCAATTCATACAGTGGATTAGAAGTCAAGTGTGGTCTGAAATCAAATTCAGTTAGGTCTGGCCAACCCACATATGACGCATGTGATGATAATTTGGACGCACGGATATAGGTAGCACCTATTAAATTCATATTATTTTTTTAAAGATATTTCTTGTTTCTTCAGAAAAAAAAGAACAAACAAACAAAAAAAAAAAAAAAAAAAAAAAAAAAAACAACAACAACAACAACATTGTACAATAAAGAATAAATAGACCAACTTTTAATTGAATGAATGAATGTGTGAGTGAATGAATAATTAATTAATTTCTTAATAGATAAATTAATTAATTAATTAATTTACATTTGCTTATTTATTTATTTATTTACATGTGTTTATTTATTTATTTATTTTATGTGTTTATCTATTCATTTATGTATTTTTTTTTTTGTAAAAGACTTAAATTTAGTTTTAAGGTAAATAATTGCTAACAAACCAGATAAAGTATGAATTCTGATAACATTCTGTCGACCTATATAGATTACTACGCAGTAATTAAGCCGACATTCAAGGCTATTTTTTATATTATATTAAAAATAAGACCTGAAATTTCAACAAACAAATTTAAACTGTACCTATTATGCCGTTTGCTGAAGGAAACAAGACAGAGACGGATCCAGGGATTCGAGCTGATCAAATTACTACTTACTCTACGTATTCGGAGAGACAGGCCTGAACAAAAATGTAGACCTAGAACAGACGCCACAGAACGCTACATCTGATCAGGGTCTACACTGTTTGCCACTCATTCAGCAATTTTACACATTTTCACAGGCAGTACAATTGACTTGTTGAAGAGAAGTGTAAGGTACCCAGCAGACACACAGCATTGAAACAACGTCGATTCAACGTTGATTCAACGTCATGACGTTGAATTAACGTTGAGTCGACGTTGTTTCAACGTTGTGTGTCTGCAGGGTAAAGTGTAAGGAATGCGAATATCAGGGTAATTGCGGTATCCCAAATTTATCAAATCTATCCAAAAATTCTGATGAAAATGAAATTTTGAGTCAAAGGGCGTTCGACTGAACCCTCACCGAACCCCTTCTGAATCCGCTTCTACAAAAACGTTTCATACGTTCTGTTCTTTTGCACTTTTTACCTACCTGATATAGGTATATATCGTCAGATAAACTTCCTCATAAATTCTGACCTCCCCTCCCTTGTGCGAGTATTTGAAATTCAATAGACGATATTTTCAAATGTTTGTTTTTCCCCAAAGAAAGGAAAATATAAGAAATCAAAGAACTGACAGCACTGTTGGGTCGATTGTCTCTGAGTGTAGGCTGGTAAAATGGTCCTGAACGGGGACTTATGACTGTGTCATTTTACCCTTAACTTTCTGTAATTTAAGAAAATAGTGTAGACCATAATCTGAACTGGGTCTGCACTGTTTGCCATTGTCACACATTACGAAAACATGCCTATTCAAATATATAGAAGAGTTCACCTCCAAAAACTCAAAAATTTTCAAATAAAACCCCCGATAGTTTTCATATTTCTGCTCAAAACATAGATTGTGGGTACTCGTTAGAACCGCCTCGGTGAGGCGGTTCTAACGAGTACCCACAATCTATGTTATTTAGCAAAATAAGAAAAATAATGTATACCCCTGTAAACCCCAGTTTTACTATATAAAAGAGGGGTTGAAGGGGGTCAAATCTATATAGGCATGTTTTCTTGATCAATGTCCCAGTCCATGTTTTAAAGATACCTGTATATCAACAGCACTCTGACGTCGCAGCGACAAGAATAGCGACCGTTATCTGGATTTCGTTTAACATGCGGTCGATGATAATCACGTGGACAATAACCTTTAGGAAGTTTTTGGCGTTTGTATACTATGGCTAGACCTCACCAAAAAAGCATCACCAAGGTTAAATAAACATCACGAAAACACGCCTATATAATTTTAATTTTGACCCCATTAAACCCCACTTTATTACAGTAAAACTGGGGTTTACAGGGGTATACATTATTTTTATTATATTTGCTCAAAAACATAGATTGTGGTACGCGTTAGAACCGCTCGTCGAGGCGGTTCTAACGAGTACCCACAATCTATGTTTTGAACAGAAATATGAAAAATATCGGGGTTTTTATCTGAATTTTTTTTTAGCTTTTGGTGATGAAATCTTCTATATATTTGAATAGGCATGTTTTTGTAATGAAATACAGAAAAATACAATGAATAAAAATGTACCAAAGAGCCAATATTTTGAGAAAATATTGCTTACCAGTTTTTTTTTTGTTTTTTTTTTTTGTTTTTTTTTTTTCAAATCCAGCAACAACAAAAAAGACCATTTTTGATGGACAGTATCCCTTATAGAAGGCATCAGGCGTTTCCTGTAAATTTCATTATAAATTTTCAGGAACTATAAGGTACCTGCTTGACGAAGAAATTTCCAAAATGCAGACCAGTAACATAAATGTCAGGGTATACCAATATGCCATAAATGCCAGCAGTCATGATTGTTTTCTGTCCGTTTCCAAAAAAGGCGGAATTATTTTCATTTTATAAGAATGAAAGACAGATAGATAAGATTTAGAAACACATGAGCCACAACGTGAGAAAACGTACCTTCTGACATGTGCGCCCAAAGAAGACTCTAATCAGACTGCGCAGCTGCGCAGTCTGATTATAGTCTTCGTTGTCCGCGTGAAGAAAATTTGCATCCTTGGCTATTCAAAATGTGTCCAGTGAAGATTCTGATCAGACTGTGCGAATGCGCAGGCTGATCTGAATCTTCTCTCGAGGGGTGGGGGTGGGAGTAGGGGAGGGGCACATATCCGATTTTATGTTTTCTGACGTTGCGGATTTTCAATGTTTTTGTAACTTACCGATAAAATTAAAGTCAAATTTTATATTCATGGATTCAACAACTGTTCTCAAGGCAAGGCATAGCGTATATTATGTAGTTCCGCCATTCCTTTCAGCAGTACCAGCAGCCACTTTGTCAACTCTTTCTGTATCGTTTGTCTCATTTCTCGTCTGCTTGCATACAACGAGTAATAGTCATCCGCCATTAAGCGACATCGGCATCCGCACTGCTTCTCGAGTCTCCTGGTTCCAAAACTATACATGTACCTGTCTGTGCCTATTTCCACTCCTGATAGTTCCACATCCTCTAATAACCTATTCATTTTGTCTTCTGGTTATTTCGATTTTAGCTAAACTTGGTATTTGTAAATTACACGGTACTTTCCGTCCTGTTTCTCACATTCGCAGTTAACTTATTTTTATGAAAAAAAAAAAAAAAAACACTAATAAATTTTATGAACAAAATATCACTATAGGGAATCCTTTAACACTTTAACAATTATGTTTTTGTACATAACAATGAATTATTAAATTGTATTTTTATATACACTCGTAATATTGGTTTGATGGAAATGGAATATTAAAAAAATAATACAGCTTAATTTACAATAAGAGCAACCATCACACTTTCCCGCCAAATTTAATAGTTTTTCTTGAAGTTTAATTTAATTGTTTTTATTTATTTATTTATTTTTATTTTTCGTTAGTATTCCTATTCCTTCTATATCAGTTCTACTTCTGAAATTATAGTCTCAATTATATTCCTATGTAGCAGGATAAACACTGACTCCTTTCAGAATCTCCTTCTGAAACCTAGTATCCCAACGGACCCTTTTATTACCTTACCCTGGGTAACCACAAAAAAATTCCGTTAACAAAATTTATGATACGTAGTATCGTATAAATAATTTAAACTTTGTGTCGCAACGACAGAAAACGTACTTTCAGACATACGCGCTCAGCGGAGATCCTGATCAGACTGCGCATTTGCGCAGTCTGATCAGAATCTTCGCTGTGCGCATTGATGCATTTTTTTTGTTTCAGGTGGATAACGAAGACTCTGATCAGACTGCGCGGATGCGCAGGCTGAGTTGAGTCTTCGTTGGGCGCACATGTCACGTTACTGCTCATACATGTATGTTATGGCGTGACATCTACGTTTATTTTTATTCAAACACTGCATGAGTCACGGATCATGCACTTTAAATAGAATTATGTATTTTAAATTTCTCCTAAAAATAGAAATCGATCCACATTAATAAAGCCGCGGTTATCGGTATTGCATTTTTTCAAGTATATACGAAATTTATTGAAGTAAGTCATTCTGCGCATCGACACAGGTTCATCAAGATCTTTACAGCACATTGATATTTTTGTTTTGTTTCCGTTGAACGCCCAGATTAGATTGTGCCAATACACAGGCTGATCTGGGCCATCGCTGTCCGCATGTGCCCAAAGGCACGTTTTTGCTTGGCGCGTCCCAACTGATTTTCGTTTTAGTCTTTTACCTATTAGAGGAAGTGTCGCAGGACATCCTTTTTCCAGTACCGTCTTATTTTTAAATACCTTCAAACAGTCAAAATTATTTCATTTTCATTAAAATAAATCTTACGCTATCAATGTGATAGGAAAATCCATTATCATTTATCACTAAGATTTGAAAATGAGATAAGTGTTCGGACAGACAAGACTGAGCAAATTTGTGTTGAGGTTTTACGGCCCAGTCAACCCAATGGGGTCATGTCGAGCGCGGTCAGTTTACCTAACCACACATTTACTGGGCAGGCTTAGTCCTCTAAGCAGTTAACCAGTATTGTGCTCATTCTTTCGCCAGAAACTGACAACTGCCCTTCTTGAATCAGCGGAAGGGAGAGAATGACCGTAATCAATCTCCACGAAAGAATGTGACTGAGCAAATAAAACAAAACAGACCTAGATCACATCACGAAAACATGCCTATATAATTTTGACCCCCTTAAACCCCACTTTTATATAGTAAAACTGGGGTTTACAGGGGTATACATTATTTTCTTATTTCTGCTCTAAAACATAGATTGTTGGTACTCGTTAGAACCGCCTTAACGAGACGGTTCTAACGAGTACCCACAATCTATGTTTTGAGCAGAAATATGAAAAATATTAGAATTTTTATCTGAAAATTCTCCTTTTGTCGGTTGTAAAATTTTCAGTATATTTGAATAGGCTTGTTTTCGTAATGAAGTTTACCACCTATCCAGCAGATTTTAGACACGACAACAGGAAGTACCATATTTAGCGGGGACTTGATGAGCACAGGGAACCACATTACGAAAACATGCCTATTCAAATATATTGAAAAATTTTACCACAAAAAAAAAATGAAAAATTTTCAGATAAAAATTCTGATATTTTTCATATTTCTGCTCAAAACATAGATTGTGGTACTCGTTAATCTATGTTTTTAAGCAGAAATAAGAAAACTAATGTATACCCCTGTAAACCCCAGTTTTACTATATAAAAGTGGGGTTTAAGGGGGTCAACATTATTTAGGTGTGTTTTCGTGATGATTGTGACAGGACTGCTGATTGGAGGGAAGCCCTGGGTAGTTATTTTGTGTAAGGCGACCTGTGATTGATTTATAATAAAGATGAGTTCTAATCTGAAGAAAAAAAATGTTTGTGTATAATTACCGGATTGTTTCAAAGAAATAAATGTTTCTGTTTGTGTTTGCTGGAGCCAAAAGAAGTGGTGAAATTGCAAAGTTTCAATTTTTGATACCTGCCAATTGAGGGGTTGCTACATTCAGCCTCCAAAAAGTCCCAGAAAGTGCCGTTGACAGTGGTGTTTTTCTTTCTTTATTTTGCTGTGCTAAGCCTGGTCTTTGAATTGAAACAAAATTTGGAAGCCCAGCCATACCCTGAAATGACCTCTTAACAACCAAAAAGGGCGGAATTACTATGGAGCTCTACGGGAAAAATAATTAGTTCACTGTACCCCGATACACTTAATGGATTTTCTGCCTTTCGACAAGGGAGACAACTTTTGTGACTTCCTGTTTGCTTTCCTGTATACAATCCCCTTCGGACTGTGTCTACACTAAAAGAAAGGAATTCGCTTCTCTGGGAGATAACTCTTTCCATTAGAGGACACCTTTTCCGAAGGGAGAAAACTGTTCTTACATTATTGTCCCCCTTGCATTACGAAAACAAACCTATTCAAATATATAGAAAATTTCACCTTCAAAAACTGAAAATTTTCAGATAAAAATCTCTGAAAATTTTATATTTCTGGTCAAAAGATAGATTGCGTATATTTGTTAGAACCGCCTCAACGAGGCGGTTCTAACGAGTATACCCACAATCTATGTTTTTGAGCAGAAATACGAAAAAAATAATGTATGCCCCTGTAAACCGGAGTTTTACGATTTAAAAGTGGGGTTTAAAGAAGTCAAAATTACATAATGGAATGCTTATCAAGTCCTAAACATACCTATATAATTTTGACCCCCTTAAACCCCCCTTTTATATAGTAAAACTGGGGTTTACAGAGGTATACATTATTTTTCTTATTTCTGCTCAAATACATAGATTGTGGGTACTCGTTAGAACTGCCTCGCCGAGGCGGTTCTAACGAGTACCCACAATCTATGTTTTGATAAGAAATATGTAAAATATAGGAATTTTTTATCTGAAAATTTTCATTTTTTGGTGGTAAAATTTTTCAGTATATTTGAATAGGCGTGTTTTCGTAATGTTTACCTAAGACTTCAGACAGTCTGCGCTTAAAGCTTTTATGCTCAGTCTGACCTTGGGTTTCGCTGTCCGCATATGTCCCTCAGGCACTTTTTCATATAACTGGACACATTTAGAAATTTCCCTTATCTATTAACATACCGACTTATATTAATAGCAGACAACTTTCTAAAACTCGTTTTCACAGAATTTCTGCCTTGGATACACATTTGACTGAAATGCCAAGCCTAATTTTCCATGACCACTGAGAAAAATGTCATTGATTTGTCGTTTGCATTTACACCTACGATATGCTAAACATAAATATAAATGATGTTCGACGCACGAAAACGGCTCTGACGCAATTTTCGGACAACGCAGGCCCTGATCAGCCTGCAGTTTTTGCAGGTTGATCAGCGCTTTCGTTGTCCGCTTACAGAATCAATGGATACTGTAGTATATGCCGACGAGCAGAGACTGCTCAGATCAGACTGCACGGATGCGTATGCTGGATCTGGACCTACGTTGTCAGCAAATCGCATCAGGGCCTTTTTCGTGCGTTGCGCAAAATATGATAAGAGTAGTAGTAACGTTATCACTGTTTAAACACATCGTATTATGTCAATTATATACTCCACAGCAAAAGAAGTGAGCCAAACAAGGTTTCATAGTTTTGTGTGACAGACCAGGTGGTCTTAGTACGTGCTTTCAGACAACGCGAAATTAATATATTAACAACTGTGGCTCAGTTGTTCAAAGCTAACGATGTCGTTAGTTAACGATTCGTTAAATTTTACATCAAGTGATATGCAAATATGCTGAAATTTTTTGCTGAAAAAATGTGAGTAGCTTTTGCAGTGCAAAAGCTACTCACATTTTTTCAGCAAAAAAATATCAGAATACTGTGTATTGAATCCGCTAAAGCAGTTAACGAAATGACCCTTAACGAGCTCGTTAAGCTAACGACGCTTTGAACAACTGGGCCTGTATTGTTAACCAACCATATAAGTGAAGATACCCAGGAAATGCCACAATTACGAAGCACAGCCCTTCCGACGCACCAAAAGAAGGAGAGATGAAGAACAAAACATCACATATGAAACCACTGACGTAAAAACAAAGAATAACAATGATAAGTTGACAACATGTAAGAGAAATGTTTGTTTCTATTCGAAATTTGATACAAGACTGCAGTCATTTAAGCTGCTGCATGTATACCGAAGCAATTGATAAGCCACAAGATGACTGACTGAATCGACATTGCGAGAACTGATACACTTTCAGGAGTGGCTATTTCATCAAAATTGAGTTTGCCCCGTTCTGAAAAGGGGTCTACTCTAAAAGGAAAGAATTTGCTCCCCGTAGGAGCAAATTCTTTCGTTTTAGAGTAGATCCCTTTTCAGAAGTGCTTGGTGTGCAGGAAAGGAAACAGGAAGTCAGAAAAGTATCTCCCTTTTATGAATTGGCGAAAACTCTACATAAATATTCTGAAGGGAAGGATTCTTAGGAAATACCGAAGAAAACAAGGTACAGAAAATAGCAGACTGTTTGATCGAATCTGTCCATGACGGATAATGAAAAACTGCTACATCCCTCACGCCACTTAGCAGCGCTTAAAGCGGTTCTCTATTCCCATATATTGTATGAGCTCAATAGTCCATAAGAGCTTAAAAATCAATATCAGCACTATATATAAGTACAAGGTGACGTTTTACGGCCTCCGCACAAGTACCTAACGACATCAAACACACTCTGAAAGTGATATCCTTTGGATATCCAGAACAAAGTCAGAGAAAGAAACCGGTAGACTCGGCTTGATTGAGTCTGTCTGTTCAGGGAGAATGAAAAGCTGCGGTATCTCGTCATTCCCTGTTTAGCAGGACCGTAAGCCAAACGTATGTTTTTTCCCCCTCACATCTCACATATAAAACGTCTATAGAAACGATGGTATATCATTACGAAAACACGCCTATTCAAATATATTGAAATTTTCAACACCAAAAATTGAAAATTTTCAGATAAAATTTTTTGATATTTTTCTTATTTCTGCTCAAAACATAGATTGTGGGTACTCGTTAGAACCGCCTCGCCGAGGTGGTTCTAACGAGTACCCACAATCTATGCTTTTGAGCAGAAATAAAAAAATAATGTATACCCCGGTAAACCCAAGTTTTACTATATAAAAGTGGGGTTTAAGGGTGTCAAAATTATATAGGTATGTTTTCATGATGAATTGTAAGAAATATAAATGAAGATACCCAGAAAATGCCACAAACATGAAGCACACCCAGTTAGCATTCTTTATAAATCTATAACGGGCCGTTATCGGCCCGTCAGGGTAGCTGACGGGCCGATAACGGCCCGCTATAGATTTATGTAGAATGCTTACTGGGCAGCTCTCCCGAAGCATCAAAGGAAGGAGAGATGAGGAACAAATGAAGACCAAACATACGCCACATATGAAAACACAGACGCACAAGTACAGAATAACTGCAATATAAGCCTTATTCGGGATACAAAGTACGCCAATTATTTGTTGGAGTTTCTTTTTACACTCACTGTATATGCTGAAAATGATAGCATAGTTTTGAGAAAAGAAGTTTTTATCTTGTTAACGATGATTATATAATAAGTCATGGCGCGATCTTTAAGAAAGGTATTAAGTCGTTTGTTTTGAGACAAATCTGATACTCTGGATGTTAATCTGTGTTTGTGGTGCATCAAAAGGCAATTACCTTGAAATATAGTAGTATAAGAAGCAATGGATAATGATAGGAGTATGCTGTTCGTGTAGGTAACATAATATGTGCTATTTACAAACAAGGAAATTTGTAGAATTGTAGTTATTTGAAGTAATTACACTGGATAGCTATGCACAATGCTTTATAAAAGAAACTTGCTCATGCAAGTTACACTGTCGACGCTGATAAACAGGAAGTTAGAAAAAGGAGAAATGTGTAGGCAGTTACTCATAACAGTAGAGAGACATGTGATGTTTTGTCTTCTAGGATATAAATAATCAATCGCAGTTAATTAATGATGTCTGATCAGTATTTGCCATACTGGACGTAATTGTTGTCTTGACGTTGAATGATATGTTAAAAACTATAATTTTAAATAAAGATAAATAATTTAGAGAAGTATCAAGCTTCAGATATGAAACAAATCACTTTGAGGAGAGGAACTTCATAAGCAATTTGCTTTCGTTCCAATCCTAGTATTTTGTATGTTGTTATATTTATTGATGTACCATCAGCTCTGAATAAAATATGTTTAAACTAAACAAATCACTTTTGGTGTCTCCTAATATCGCTTACAGCAAGATCCATCTGCTATACGTAGAGTGAAAACTTAAACAAAAAGGTTAAGGAAATTGGAATCAGTTTGTTTTGCTTGTCCACGGACAAGTAAATGGTCAAAATCTACCTGTCCAACTGAAATTTACTTGCCAGAAAGTTGTCATTTTTTTATTTTTTCTAGAAGAAAATATATGTCGTGGGTACTCATTAGAAGCGCCTCGGTGAGGCGCTTCTAATGAGTAACCACAACATATGTTCGACAAATAAGAAAAATATACATGTATATCTCACAATCTTGATACTCCATCACGAAACCATGCCTATATAATTATTACCCCCTTAAACCTCATTTTTATATAGTAAAAGTGGGGTTTACAGGGGTATACATTGTTTTTCATATTTCTGCTCAAAATATAGATTGTGGGTACTCGTTTAGAACCGCCTCGCCGAGGCGATTCTTACGAGTACTCACAATCTATGTTTTGAGCAGAAATATGAAAAAATATCAGAGTTTTTTTTATCTGAAAGTTTTCAGTTTTTGGAGGTGAAATGTTCTATATATTTGAATAGGCTTGTTTTCGTAATGCTTCATAGATGGAGCTGTGAAGTCCTTGTCCAAGGACAAGTAAATTAAATTTTCTTACTTTTTCCTCAGGGAAACGGGACAAGCTGGACGATACAAGCATATTTTTACAAGATGAAAGGTTTCTGCTCAAATCCCTGTAGATTTGGACGTGCGTAGCTCTTTTATTGTTTCGCTTTGAACTATCCTTGATTCACAGCCAAGCGAAATGAATTACATGGCCTATCCGTATGTGAAGACAATAATGCGAAGACTGTTTTTCGGGAAGAAGTATCTTTGCTTCATTTTCGTATTAACTTCATTGATGTTAACTTTTTGGGTCGTCATACTAAACATTACGGATAATAACGTGACAGATGACAAACTGATCCGTACATTTTCCAATGAATATTTCCAGAAAAAGAAACTAAAACGAATTCTTATGTGGAAACCGCATGCTAACAAAGATATTGTGGAGAATGAAAATGAATGTTTGAAAAACTGTCCTGTGAAATGTACTGTTACAGGTGATAAGAATGATGTCGCAAATGTAGACGCTGTAGATTTTCACTTGAGAAGTTTATGGACAAAGTCGTGGAGTATTGGAACCCGTTCCACAATACAATTTCCCAAATATCGCCAACCACATCAAGTCTGGATTATCACGAACTTAGAACCGCCACAAAATCTCTATGGTGACCTTAAAGTATTCAATAGACTGTTTAATTGGACGCGCTGGTATCGGACAGATGCCACAATTCTTTGGCCATACGGGTTTGGCCACAAACTGAATGAAATGGAAAGAAAGTATGCCACAAACCAATTAATGAAAAGAAACATATTTAAAGAGAAAACAAAAGGTATTGTAGGTCGGATTAGTAACTGCGTTGCTCCCAGCAATCGTCTCCAAACCATTCGAGAAATAAGAAAATATTTAGAGATAGATATGCAAGGACTCTGTTTTGGAAATCCATGCGGAAAGCCAGGTGACGAACTGGACGAGAATTGTAACTCAGATCTGAAAAAATACAAGTTTTATATTGCCTTCGAAAACAATAACTGCAAGGATTATGTAACAGAAAAATATTGGTACTCCCTGAACAGGGATCAGATCCCTATAGTAAACTGGAAAAGTATTGATAAAAGTCTTGTGATACCAGAATCATATATAAATATCTATGACTTTAAAGATGTTAAATCTGCAGCAGATTTCATTCGAAGGACAGGTGAAAATGAAACACTGTATAACAGGTTTTTTGAGTGGAAGAAAAACTATGAAAATAGAGGTTTGTGTTCGTCCTGTGAGATTTGTAAAGCCTTACATGATGGAGAAAAGCCAGCGCAGATGGTTGATAATTTGGATGGTTGGGTCAGGGACGACATTTGTGAGAAACTTGGGGTAAGGAAAAATCAAGGGAGATACCTTTATCAAATTTTTTTTCTTTCCTTAGAGAGTTTATCCATTTTCAGATGGGGCTTTGTATGCAATAAAGCAAGAAGGAATTCACAAACTTTTCTCACTTGGCGAAAAAAACGAGATTTTGAAGTTATAATTTTGATCATATAATTGGTTTAAAAAATATACAATTTTCGAAGAAATATTACATTTGGTGTTCATTCGGTGAAATAAAAAAAAAAATTCAAATATCTTCTATTTCGTCGCAAGGTTGCGTGTGCCTTTTTCTCCTTATTTCTTTTTGTATACTACTACTACTACTACTGTTACTACAACTACTGTTATTGTTACTACTACTATTACTTCTACAATTACTACTACTGCTGCTGCTTCTGCTGTTACTACTACTTCGGTTATTGTAACTACTACTACTACTGCTGCTGCTGCTGCTTCTACTACTACTGTTTTACTACTACTACTACATACTATTACTACTACTACTACTACTACTACTACTACTACTACTACTGCTGCTGCTGCTGCTGCTGCTACCACTTCTATTTTACCACTACTACTTCTACTACTTCTATCACTAACACTGTTGCTACTACTATTACTGCTGCTGCTACTACTAATTCTAGCACTACTACTACTGCTGCTGCCTTTAGTGCTAAAACTACTATTAATACTACTGTTACTACTATGCAAACTTCTCTACTACTATCAATTAACAAAAAAAAAAATACTTTCAGCTCATGACTTTATCGTACTTCTTTGCTCAGCAGAACCTTTCATAATCACCCTTCCATCGTCTGGATATGACTTCACCCTTAAACTGCCAATCACAACAATTGTCGTCTGCTTTGTCACCTGCTTGTTATTTTAAAAGTCATTTTTGCAAACAGTGTGGACCCAGATCGGGAGCAGTCTGATCAGGGTCCACACTGTTTGCCTGTATGCAAAAAATAGGTTTGGAAAGTTTGCAAGAATATTCAGCAGGCGACATAAACAGACGACATTTTCAGATGTAGGTTTTCTTGGCATTTTAAGGGTTAAATAAATAATGTTGAAATGGTCTCAATACACCAACTCAGCGTCATAACGATTGCTACTACTACTGCTGCTACTACTACAAGAACTTCTGCTAGTACTTACTACTACTACTATTACTACTACTACTACTACTACTACTACTACCAACACTACTGCCACTACTATTACTATACCAGATTCTACAACAATATTAAACAACAGCATCTCTGACAACAACAAGTACTACTATTACTACTACTACGAATATATTATTACAAGAACTTCTGCTAGGACTTTCTACAATTACTACTATTAATTCTACTACAACAGTAGTGCTACTACTACTACTACCATTTATAGTAGTAGTAGAAGTAGTTGTAGTAGTTGTTGTTGTAGTAGTGCTGCTCCTACTACTGTTACTAAAACTACTACCATTACCGCTAACTACTACTATTACAACAACAACATCAACAACAATGATAACAACAATAACAGCTAATGCAACAATAACAACAACTACTTCTACTACTGATATTAATTTGAAAAGAAATTAACATTTCAAATTGTTTCGGTTCTTTTTCATTGAAAATAATACACAATTACAAAAAGATATGGGTCGGTCCATGCGAAAACGTGTCTTCGGGCATATGCGGACAGCCAAGGCCCAGATCAGCCTGCGCATCCGCGCAGGCTGATCAGGGCCTTCGCTGTCCGCAAACAAAATCATAGGATTTGTTTGTGTTGAGGTTTTACGGCCCAGTCAACCAAATGGGGTCATGTCGATCGTGATCAGTTTACCTAACCACGCGTTTACTGGGCAGGTTTAGTCCTCTAAGCAGTTAACCAGTATTGTGCACATTCTTTCGCCAGAAACTGACAACTGCCCTTCTTGAATCAGCGGAAGGGAGAGAATGACCATAGAAAATATTTCATGATCAATCTCCACGAAAGAAAGTTGCCGACCTCGGCGGGGGTCGAACCCGCGACCTCCTGGTCTCCAGTCGGACGCGCATCCAACTGAGCCACCGAGGCCAAAATCATAGGATACTATAGACTGTTTCAACAGAGAACAAATGCCGTGATGAGACTTTGCGCATGTGCAGGATGACGTGAATCCGCACATGTTGCGCATGCTCGAAGGCACATTTTCACTTGACGTTGCCCATATGGTAACGTAAGATCGGTCTCTCCAGACACTATAACCATATTTACCCAAAATAACTGGGCAGACACCGTTTGCTGAGACAGGTCCTGTCGAATACTGAGGGTAGATACAGTACTGGCTACCCAGTAATCATTTTACATAAATCTATAGCGGGCCGTTATCGGCCCGTCAGGG
The DNA here is from genome assembly GCA_964016985.1 of Anodontia alba. NCBI lineage: Eukaryota > Metazoa > Mollusca > Bivalvia > Lucinida > Lucinidae > Anodontia > Anodontia alba. Next base: position 93,653,175 of record OZ024830.1, on the reverse strand, counting down.
TAGCTGACGGGCCGATAACGACCCGCTGTAGATTTATGTAGAATGCTAGCTGGGTAGATTTCCTTTTCGGATTTGACTTTTAGACTGTTTTTGTTTTTGGACGCATCGTGGCTCATACCAGTTACATCTGCAGGTTATTGATTCTCATTGATTCCCATGCTCTGTCTTATCGTTGTTTTTGTCCTTGCAAACATTCGATCTTGCAAGTGTATAAATAATCCGGACCCACCTTCTGACCTTGTTCACTTTATAATATTTTGAAGGGCAAAACGTGCCTGCCTTACAAAAGAGCAACACAGTGAGAAAACGTACCGCATCACGACAACATGCCTATATAATTTTGATCCCCTTAAACCCCACTTTCATATAGTAAAAACTTGGGTTTACATGGGTATACATATTTTTTCTTATTTCTGCTCAAAAACATAGATTTTGGGTACGCGTTAGAACCGCCTCTACGAGCGGTTCTAACGCGTGTCCACTATCTATGTTTTGAGCGAAAATTTGAAGAATATCAGAATTTTTTATCTGAAAATTTTCAGTTTTTGCAGGTAAAATTTTCAGTATATTTGAATAGGCATGTTTTCAGAATTTTCTGACATGTGCGTCCAGTGAAGACTCAACTCAGCCTGCGCTTCCGCGCAGTCTGATCAGAGTCTTCGTTGTTAGCATGAAGAAACTTTGCATTCTTGGCTATTAATAATGCGGCCAGTGAAGATTCTGATCCTACTGCGCTAATCCGCAGCAGATCTGAATCTTTGCTGGGCGTACATGTCCAAAGGTACGTTTTCTGACGTTGCGGCTTTAAAGTTCTATCGTCTACAAAGTCAGTTTGGCATAAAGATAAACTAGGGTATATGTATACAAATGCTAAAGACGTTTGACCTTAAGCGGTAGCTAGTTTTCCATTGCGGAATTGATTTTCATACTGAGTAAATTTGTTGTAACACACATGACGTTACTGTTGAAGCAGCAAAAAGCTGATTATACCTGGAACAAAGGCTTAACGTCGCAAGGCTGTCTCCAAAATGGCATGACCTGGACGCGGCGTTGTTGCGTCGTTGTGAATTTATTAGGTTTGAACTCGGTTTCAGTTTTTAAGTTTTTTTATCATTATTTTCCTTGTCTGTCTCCATGTTTGCAATGCTATCGAAACTTAACCCTTGTCCTGCTGAACCCGGATATACCCTGTCTTCGCAAACAGTGTAGGTCCAGATCAGTTGGCTTCTGAAGAAACCAATTGATCTGGATCTGCATTGTTTGTCATTAGGTATGTGAAATTGAATCACTAATCTGGATCAAGAAATCTGATTGGCTGAAAGTTAGAAGTGGGTGTGACATCGTAATTTATTCAGCATGACAAAGAATAAGAATTGACTCATTAAGAAACAATATGCATGAAATAATAAACCCTATTTTCTGGAAAAAAAGAAAGAAAAAAAAAATCAAATTGTCGTCTGAAATTTGAATCCAACATGCTAATCTTTTAACATACTATACAGAGGCGTAGCCAGAATACTAGTTTATTACGCATGTTCTGCGCATGCTTAATTTGCATTGTGAGCATTACGTCTATGATATAGTATGCAAATCGTAGAGGACTGCTTCTATCTTGTGCATCCGTGCAATCTGATCAGAGCCTCCGCTGTTTGCTCACAGACACTGTTGAATCAACTATCTAACTGCGACAGTACCGAGTAGAATGCACGGGTGCACCAGGGTAATATGGGCCTCCGTTATGTGCAAATACTTTAAGAGAAATTCATATAAGTTCAGGGAATGGTCCCCTCGCGAGCAATTTTTTCCTTCTAGAGCAGATCCAAGGAGCTTGCTATGCAGGGAAGCAATCCGGAAGTCACAATGTTGTCGCCCTTGTAAAAGATAGCAGAAAATCTACCAAACGTATCCAGGCCATTAAAAGCGATAGTTTAACGTCTTCGGCTCAGATATGTGCAAAATTATTTCTTAAATAATTGTCCAGAAGGTAATGATAATGATACGTGGGTCCTGCAAAAAGGTTTGTCACTGGGTTCGGATTACTTCAGTGTTACGTTTTATCAAACATATTTTTATTACAAACCTTCAAAGTACCCCCCCCCCCCCCACACACACACACCCACTTTACTGAAACACATTTTTGTAACCTTTTAACTCAATCGCGAAAAGCAGATAAATAGTCTTCTTTTTTGGTATCTGTTGGGGACACTGATAAATAGCGCTGCCAAGAGAACTTCTAAACCTATACTTATTTCCAGAAAGCATTTTCTTAAGCCTTGGAAATAAGCAGTCACAGGAACTCAGGTCAGGTGAATAAGGTGGATGGTTTAAAACTTTCACCTTTTCAGAAGCCAAAAAAGACAACAACCTCACACTTATGAGAGGAGGCATTGTCATGTAAAAGGTGGACTCCTGACCATCCTTTGCTTGGTCGTTTCTTATTGTAACAAGTAAATTGGTCAGTGTATATGACTGCATCTATTTCAATTTGAAATAACTTGGTCAGTTGGAAAGCAATTTGAACGATATAAACGGATATCGTTAGCTATTCAACACACCATTCAAGTGCAGTGGAGCATTTTAAAATATACCTGGTCGGCAACATTCTTTCGTGGATATTGATAATATTTGAAATATTTTCTACGGTCATTCTCTCCCTTCCTCTGATTCAAGGAGGGCAGTTGTCAGTTTCTGGCGAAAGAATGTGCACAATACTGGTTAACCGCTTAGAGGACTAAGCCTGCCCAGTAAACGTGTGGCTAGGTAAACTGACCGCGCTCGACATGACCCCACTGGGTTGACTGGGCCGTAAAAACTCAACACAAACAAACAAACCTGTGATAAAAACAAGAAAGCCTATTAGTGACAGAACTTTTTGCAGGACCCTCGTAGTTTCGTTGCAGCAATTGAAGAAATAAGTATACTAGCTAGTGTTTCTGCTTTTGTGTCGATTGTTTACAAGCGAGCCAAAGTATACATACCCTCGTACACCAAAATTTCCTTACGGTTGTTTCCACGTGATTATCACTGACCAATGAAATCAAACCGTGCGTTTGAACGAAATCCAGGTAAAAGTTATTTAGAGTCGCGCTATTCTTGTCACTGTGACGGTCAGAGTGCCATGTAAAAAGGGTTATCTGTAATTCTGGTTTGGACATTGGAAAGCAGTGCAGACCCAGATCAGATACCGCAGAACGCGGTGTCTGATCAGGGTCTGAACTGTTTCTTACAGAAAATTATGGGTTAAATGAAACGGTCTGAAGTCCCTGTTCAGGACCATTTTCCAAGCCTACACTCAGAGACAATCGACCCACCTGTGCTATCAGTGCTTTGATTACATAAATTAAATAATATAAATAAATGGTAAATTAAGTTGTGCTAACAGTTCGTCCTTGTGGGCATAATCTGTTTTTTTTCTTTCCTAGCATTTGGTTGTCGAGTGGGGTTATCGGCAAGTCTAACAGATGTCACAGGAAAATTAAATCACATTAAAAATAAAATAAAAAAAAAAAAAAAAAAAAACCCAAAAAACACGAAATGATAATACCTCGCCACTGTTATGTAAAATTGACGGTATTTGCCTATAAATAATCCCAAACCACTCATCCCTGATATACATGTGCACCCAAATTTTGAATAAAATCTATCAAGAACTATTCAAGTTAGAGAGCGGGAACCAAGCGCTGGCTGACGGACAGGCGGACGGACGAACAGACGAACGGATGGACACCCAGAGGGGAAAAACATAATATCCCACCACTGTCGTGTGGCGGGGTATAAAAGAGAAGTAAACCAGCAAATCTTTATTCTATCCAATCTGATAGGATAATGTTTGGGCTATGAAGTGCTAAAGCGTCCTTGTGACGATGAATTGTCAAACTAGTGCCATCTTTATTTTTTCTATGTTCATTATTTTGCCAGATTATTTTAAAAGATATTTTTCTGACAAATGAAGCGAAATTATTTATAAGTCGAGTTATTCAGAACAAGTTATGGGGACTTAGATATCTGATTGTTCTTCCGCTATTTTACAAGAGAGCAATTAATTTTACTTCTTGATTACTTTCCTGAATATCAAGCCGCTCCTGAAAAGGGGTCTGCCCTGAAATGAACAAATTTGCTCCCGTTTAGAGCAAATTCCTTCTTTTCAGAGTACACCCCTCTTCAGAAGGGACGCAAACCAATTTTGACAGAGTTGCTTCCTTTCACAGTGTATTATATCCCCTAAAATATACCAATATAAAAGAACAGGACATATAGGTTATGCGACATATACTGCAAATATGGTAGCTAGGTGGCTAGGCAGTTTGACCTGAGCTAACTTATATTGTTTATGTCATGCATTTCTTCCCAACCTATTACGTTTAAAGACATAGCTAAACTAGGACAAAAATTGGTACCACTCGCTGATTATTTTATTGCCCTTACCTAAGAGGTATGCAAGAGAGGTCAAAGGAATATCATAAAGGAGCGATTATGATATTCCTGCACGGAATGGTAAAGACCAAGGAAATACACAACGTCATTATTACGTCATGACGTCGCAGTGACGTCGAAACAACGTTAAATTAAGACGTTGTGTGTTTGCTGGGGAGGCCTTCTGAGGGGTAATAAATATTTTAAGGGATATTACCTATGAATCAGATAAATAAGCCAGTACTAAATTCCCCTGTTGGGCTTTCGCTTATCTATGGTTTATTGACAGTATACTAGGTTTTGTTAGTCTCTCAGCAGTGATAAGACTAATGACCAACCCGGCAATCTATAGCGGGCCATCGGCCCGTCATCTACCCTGACCGGCCGATTACGGCCCGCTATAAAGTTATGTAGAATGCTTAATGGGAAGACACATCTTATTTTTATGTCTTTACTTTTGTCTTTTTCAGTTAAAATGGGAAGTTATGAAATACGTGAAGCTGTACCTTTTCAAATTCCTCGGAGTGTGACGCTTAGTGACGTCGTGACGTCGTGACATGGTTCTTCTGATCAAAGGGCTAATCGGATCGGTAGGGGACTGAAAGAACTTGTTTCTGTGAGTGAAGAATAATGCATGAGAATACATCATAGTACCACCATGTTGCCTTGTGCAAAATGTATAGCTTTCTTCGTGACATTCTAATATATCGCTTAAGAAAGCTCGTGTCTTAACACTTACCACTCTATGGGCTAAGCCAGCAGAAGACAAATTGATGACAGTTTTCTTTTTGTTTTTTCTCAGAAAATAGCCTTTGACATTACAAGCAAATTATCTCCTCAAGAGTCAATTTGCATGAAATGTCAATGTCTATTTTCTGAAGAAAACAAAAAGAAGGAAAATATATTAAAATGTCGTCTGCTGAAATGTTGTACAGCAGAGGGTTACCCAAACGACTGGCAGTAACAACTGTTGTCAAAGTAACTGTTCAAGGATGGTACCAGAAAACCAGCAAATGTGTCAGTTTCAGTACCGCCTTTTATTTTATTTTGCCTATGTCACAAGCGGGTATCCATGCTGATAAAACGGGAGACGGAATTAATCCGAATGACAGTAAACTATCTTGATCACGGATGAAAATGTGACTGTGACGTATCTTTGAACTCTAGAACATGGTTGTTTTGAAAACATTATATATGTGGGTCACTAATGAGGTCTCACTTGCCGGAACTAGATAGACTGTTCAGACAAGTTGGACACTTCAGCTGTTTTGGGGTCGCTTGTTTACAGGCAAGCCACCAGATATACATACACCAAAATTTTCTTAAGGTTGTTGTCCACGTGATTATCTTTGACCAATGAAATCAAACCGCACATTTGTACGAAATTCAGGTAAAGGTTATCTAATATCTATAGCTGCGCTATTCTTGTCGCCGTGACGTCAGAGAGCCGTGTAAAGAGGATTGTCTGTAAAATCTGGACTGGGATACTGGCAAACAGTGCAGAATGCGGCGTCTGATCAGGGTCTGCGCCGTTTGCTTAAATAACGGGAAGTTAAATGAAACGGTCTTAAGCCCGTTTTTGACCATTTCCCAGCGTACACTCAGAGACAATCGACCCACCAGTGCTGTCAGTGTTTTGATTTCTTTATGAATATGTGTTTTTCATTCATCACTTTACGACTTTATTAAGGCATATCAAGCACACTTAGGGAATGCTACCTGACTGGAAATTAATCACAAAGGAAGCCATCATAATAAGAAATGAATTATGGACTACTGGTGAAGTCGACCCATTTCAGACTGAATAATCTCGCCCACATTATATATTGGAAGAGTCAAATTTCAATTTTAGGTATGTCAGGCTATGTGATTTAGATATTCCTAGAGAAAATGGCTAAACTAATGGCAAACAGTGGATACCCTGATCAGACGCCGCGTTCTGCGGCGTCTGATCTGGGTCTGAACTGCTTGCCAATTACATACCCTTTTGAAGAACTCCAGACTTAAATGGTGAGCCAAGGACTCTTTAAATATAGGAAATAATCAAATATAAGTGTTTCTCAGGACAGAAAACAATGCCATGGTTGTAATGCGTATTTCGTGTTTTTCCTACAAAGCTCTCACCAAACGATAGCCAAATAGGTTGGATGTAATGCAAACAACTTGTACTGTATGTTACCCGAACTAGTTGTTTTAGCATAGTATATGAGACTATATTTGCAGGGCTTTATACGCTTCCCGCCCCCTCCACCCCCCGCCCACATCTCCATCCCAGCCTCCCCTAGCATCGGCTTAAGCGGGAATAGATTTTCCAAGATAATAGAAAGGATTCAATGATCCAAAAGAAAAATAGAGCCAGCGCACGATAAAACCTATAAAATGGCATGTGCGCCCAATCTGATCAGAGTCTTCGCTGTCCACATGAAGAAAGCTTAGGCCCTTAGCTACTCATTGAGCGTACAGCGAAGACTCTGATCAGACTGGGCGGATGCTTGGGTGCACATGCCATTTTGTTGGTTTTGTCGTGCACTGTCCATAAATGCTCTCCTCATCACATAAGGTACCAACCCTCTGGCGAAAAGTTTAGATCTGCACTAATACCAGTGATCCATACGTGATTACTCGTCTGGCAGCTAAATCTCGGATTAGTGTCCAAATCTGTGAAATCCAATCATTGTGACTAGTATTCGGTCAAAAGATTATTTTTCTTGGTTTAAACAATATTTATTTCTTCTTTTTTTTATGAAAATACAAACATACATTCATAATCGATCGCTGGTTCTAGAAGAGGATCTGGACGAAAGCTTTAAAGCTTATAGAGCAATTCCTAACACGCATGCAAAATGTATTTACAAATTACAACATGGAAATATATCAAATATCATTTAAACGTTTAGTTATTTCAAGAACATAGAGTGATTTCTCAATTATATTCATGTATACATGTATACATATACACACACATATACACGCATATATATATTATATATATATATATATATATATATATATATATATATATATATATATATATATATATATATATATATATATATATATATATATATATATACTTGTACAGATATACACATACACACACGTATACATACATACATGCATACATATACATACATACATTCATATACACATACATATATACATACACACACACACACACACACACACACACACACACATATATATATATGTATATATGTATATATATATATATATATATATATATATATATACACACACACATACCTACCTATTATTTTTCTTATTATTACAAGTATTAGCTTTCATTAAGAGCTTAATCTACGCTAAGCGCACATTAGTGTGTTTACTCATGCCATTGCTAAAGTTTTGGAATGATAAGGCGATTTTTGCATCATGTGTATGTTTTATTAGGAAGTAAAACATTGTTAACATTACGAAAACAAGCTATTGAAATATACTGAAAATTTTACCACCAAAAAAAAAAAAAAAAAAAAAATGAAAATTTTTCAGATAAAAATACAGATATTTTTTCATATTTTTGCTCAAAACATAGAGGCGGTTCTAACGAGTATCAACGAGTATATTTTTGAGCAGAAATAAGAACAATAATGTATACCCTTGTAGATTCCATTTTTTTTTATATAAAGTGGGGTTGAAGGGGGTCAACATTATATAGGCATGTTTTCGTGATGAAGTTGCATGTTCTGTGTAAATGAAATATTGACGTGTATGCAGTATGTCAGGATAGTACGAAAGACCGGTAGTGACATTTCAACTACATTAATTCAAGGTTTCAACTTCACGAATTCACGATTTCAGCTTCACGAATTCACGATTTCAACTTCACGAATTCACGAATTCAACTTCACGAATTCACGAATTCAACTTCACGAATTCCACTTCACGAATTCAACTTCACGAATTCACGAATTCAACTTCACGAATTCACGAATTCAACTTCACGAATTCACGAATTCAACTTCACGAATTCAACTTCACGAATTCACGAATTCAACTTCACCAATTCAACTTCACGAATTCAACTTCATGAATTCAACAATTGAATTCGTGAAGTTGAATTCGTGAATTCGTGAAGTTGAATTCGTGAATTCATGAAGTGGAATTCGTGAAGTTGAATTCGTGAAGTTGAATTCGTGAATTCATGAAGTTGAATTCGTGAATTCGTGAAGTGGAATTCGTGAATTCGTGAAGTTGAATTCGTGAAGTTGAAATCGTGAATTCGTGAAGTTGAAATCGTGAATTCGTGAAGCTGAAATCGTGAATTCGTGAAGTTGAAACCTTGAATTAATGAAGTTGAAATGTCACTACCGGTCTTTCGTAGGATAATCTGTTTTCACGACGTATCAGTTTTTTTTTTGTTTTTTCTGCTCAAAAGACGATAACCAACAATATTTTAGAAAGTTCTGGAACCCGTACTTTATTTCAGTGAATCCATACTTGACACTCACGTCAAGGAGTTATTGGAAAATTGTCCCCGCCCATTCAGCAGTCAGTGGAAAACAACATTGGATCAGTCTATGACCTTTGATAAAGTGCTTCCTGAACAATGGCAAAACTCTACGATTGTCTACGCCCACGGGCGTAGACAATTACTGACAGTTATTTTCCTTTGAGAGGTATCCATTTCAACTTAAGTATTTCAAAGCTTAAGACTTGCATGCCTACCAATGTCATTCCTGCGTTGTCCAATGTTGGCGCATTTCACGCGCCGGCGTAATCGGATATCCTCCACCTTCAAAAACCGGTGTTGCATTCGGCAACCCAAGTGCGGGATTGATAGGCGTAATTTAAATATTCAAACTAAAGATAAACTTATGACGTCAAGTGTCACCAGTTGCATCGTACGCTAAAATAACCTTGAAAGCATTACGAACACACGCCTATTCGAATATATTGAAAATTTCACCACCAAAAACTGAAAGTTTTCAGATAGAAATTCTGATATTTTTCATATTTCTGCTGTTAATTCAACGCGACGAGTGTGGGTCAGTGGCATGTTGACAGACAGAGAATAACACATGGATAAAACACCATGATGTTAGTTTTAACTCGAACTCTTTAGGCCAATGCTCTAAATTCTGTAACTTACAGACTGGACGACTATTTATAAGCACAGTGTCTGGGCGAGGTGACCTAGTTATTATGAATTATAACTAGGCACCGTTTCAAGCCTACCCAGTATTCCAGTAAAACTAATCCAAATTTATCTGGCGCTGCCTCTATGTGACTCACTTGCCTGGTAGCGTTAAAAATCCGAAAACTGAAATTTCTGGTCAAAACATACTTTGTGGGTTTAGAACCGCCTCAGCGAGGCGGTTCTAACGAGTATCCACAATCTATGTTTTTGTGCAGAAATAAGAAAAATAATATACATGTATACCCCTGTAAACCCAGTTTTACTATATAAAAGTGGGGTTTAAGGGGGTCAAAATTATAAAGGTATGTTTTCGTGATGCAACCACGTCATGCTATCGGAAAGCGTACACCCTATCATATTGCACGGCTGGACAGTCTGATCGGGATATACCCTTATTTCATTTGTCACAAGGCACAATAATCCAATAACGTATAAACCGTGTCAAGAGAAAAGGGTATTCGAGCATTTACAAAAATGTGAAAATTAAGACCGCCCTACTGGTCAGCACAGTGTAATCAAGACATACGCCCTAAGCTGGGGCATTCCTCAATAGCCTGTGATTATGTTAGCGGACAGCGAAGGCCCTGATCAGACTGTGCATATGCACAATCTGACCTGGGCCTTCGATATTCACATATGCCCCAAAGACGCCTTTTGGCACGACGAGGCCAAACTCTAATCCTTCAATCGCCTAATTACACTATTTGGGTGGATTCAAATCGATCCAAGATAATTGATTTTAACGTTTTATTGTAGCAGACCAGTAAGGCAAAATCGGAATTGCGATTACCCTTAGCATGCTGGGTAAAAAAATTAGCAGACGGCAATTTGAAACAGTTTTTCTTATTTTTCCCAGAAAAGGGTCCTTGATATTTGAATGACAAAGTATCTTCTCTTAGGAGACAATTTGAATAGACTATCAGACTCTTTTCTAAGGAAAGAAGAAAACATATCATAAATTTGTCGTCTGCTGAGTTTTCACATAGAGTGCCAAAGATAACTGGCCACAGGAAGTTAATCATTTGCTCCTTGTATATTTCAACTACTATGCGTTTATATAAGCAGATATGACTAAAAAACATGCTTTGTTTTTTATTTTATCAATTTCTGTTCAGATAAACAATATGACTATTACAGAATTTTGAACAGATAATATTTTATTAGCGTTTGACTCGTCGAATATCACGGAATTTGTTTTTAAACATATTTATTTCAAATGCAAATTCAAACATCACGAACATTCGTGATTAGGTAGCCGGTTTTTGCTGAAATCAAAATGGTTTGCAACGTAACAAAAGCTTTGTGCGAGAGAAAAACTTATAAACGCTTGGTTTGTGTTCTTTTCTTTCTGCATATGATTTTTGTGCTCGGATACCTGGGTTTATATACCGGAAGTGACGTTCGACATATAACTGAAGACCAGATGGTTCGGAAGTACCCAAACCAGTACTTCCAGACGAAAAAAGTGAAAAGGATTCTATACTGGAAGCCATTTTTGGATGACACTATTGATAAATCAGAAAACGTCTGCTTAGAACGCTGTAAAGCAAAGTGTGAAATTATTTCGAAAAAGACTGATATAGCGAAAGCTGACGCAGTGAATTTTCATTTGACCGATCTTTGGCTGGAAAACTGGAACATTGGGACACGCTCGACTATAGATTTCCCGTTCTATCGTCGACCGGATCAAGTCTGGATCGTGTCGAACATGGAGCCCCCACAACATCTTTGGGGTGACCTGAAAGTGTTTAATGGTCTTTTCAACTGGACACAGTGGTATAGAACCGACGCCGATATTCACTGGCGTTATGGCAGTCCTTACAAACTCACAGAAAGAGAAAAAGCGAATGTTTATGCAGTAGCTTCTAAACGTAATATTTTTAAAGAAAAATCAAAGGAAATAATTGGTCGAATAAGTAATTGCATGGATATTAACAGGCGTTATAAAGTAATTGCAGAAATGCGAAAATATTTGGACATTGATATGTTTGGCGGTTGTTATAATAATCCTTGTGGAGACAATCCAAGGGACGAACTGGATAAAGCTTGCAGAGAAATTATGAAGGAATATAAATTCTATCTTGCCTTTGAAAACAATGACTGTAAGGACTACGTCACTGAAAAATACTGGCAGTCCTTATATAGGGAGCAAATCCCTATCGTTAACTGGAAAAGTCTGAACCGAAGTATAGTGATACCCAATTCTTACATCAATGTTTATGACTTCAGAGATATAAAAAGTTTAACAGATTATATATCGAAAGTAAGTAGCAATGAAACATTATACAATAGCTACTTTGAATGGATGAAATCCTATGCTATCTGGGATCGCTGCACTTCGTGTCAGGTGTGCCGAGCTCTTCACGATGAAGATAAACCTGCTCAAGTTATTGAAGACTTTGATAGCTGGGTCAGAAATGACATTTGTCAAAAAGTTGAGGTAGGTATGAAGCACAGTATGGCAATATCGTATTTACCCTATATTACCCAAATTGACTCCTTGACATACTTGTTCTAAAAGCAAACACATGAAGTATTTGCATTACTGTAGAGAGGCTGACAACCATACTTAGGCATCAAATCCCCTGTGGAATTTCGTAGCAAACGTCGTTTTATCACATTTGCCATCTTTAATTTAGCATCACGGCTAGCAGACAAACAAATAATTAATAAGCCAAAAACGAGAAATAACTATTGATAAACCTGTTTTAAGTTACTTTTGAATAAATATAAGTTCTGCTGAATTATAGCAAACACTACAATATATATATATATATATATATATATATATATATATATATATATATATATATATATATATATATATATATATATATATATATATATATATATATATATATATATAATCACGTGACCTCAGTTGACCCCGGCGCGTGAGGCCAATTTTGCATGTAAACAAACTGCTGTCAAATCTTATACTTGCATCAAAGGCAGTGACTTTATTTCATTTTATTTGCCAAAACATTGAGTAGGTGGTAAAATGTTGTTTCTTTTAACAACAACAACAACAACAACATTTTATCACATATTTACTGTTTTCAATATCATCTGCAGTTAAAGGTTAAAGGACAAACAGACACCATTCCACTTCAGATACATGGGCGCCGTGATTGTTAACTCGAACTTAGGCCCCGTCCCTTCAAAAAAACGAGAGCAACAACGTGAAAAAATTTACATTCTGGCATGTGCGCCCAACAAAAATTCAAATCAGTCTGCACATATGCGCAGTCTTCGTTGTCCACATTAGAAAAGCGGCACCCATGGTTATCCAAAATGCGCCCAATGAAGATTCTGATCAGACTGCGCGAATGCGCAGGCTGATTTGAATCATCGCTGGGCACACACATCAGAAGGTACGTGTTCTGACGTTGTGGCTTAAATGCTTCTGAATTAGTTTAATACCTAATATATTAATAGAGAAGCCATGATAGAAATCCTTACATCAGTCTGCAATAATGTCTGTAAGACAAGAGAATGGCAAACAACATGGGCTCAATCCCTTGTTGCCACATTGCAACATTCCCAAAGAAAGTAAACTTGCAACTATGTCAAAAACTACAGAACCAACAGCCTTATCAACTTATCAACCATCCTAGAAAGCTTATGCTGGAGATCATCTTAACAGACTCCAGTCATAAGCTGTAGAGACCATTGCAGAGGAGCAAGCGGGGTTCAGGGTGGGAAGGAGCACCGCAGAGCAGATTCTCTATTTAAGGATCCTCTGTGAGAAGTACTTGTAACATCAGCAGAACCTGAACCATATCTTTATAAACTTTTGACAGGGTATGGCCAGAGGCTCATGGGCAACCAAGAGAAAATAAAATATCGATGCTGTCATCATACATTTAACTATGAGAAAGCATTATATCAACGCCAACACAATACGAATCATCGCAAAACCTATATGACATGACACAGAGTGCAGTACTATTCAATGGCAACACGGGAGAATGGTTCAGAACTACAGTCGGAGTCTGACAAGGACGTATGCTCTCACCAACCATCTTCAATCTCTTCCTAGAGAGAAACATACGAGTTATCGCAAAACCTATATGACATGACACAGAGTGCAGTACTATTCAATGGCAACACGGGGGAATGGTTCAGAACCACAGTCGGAGTCTGACAAGGACAGCTGCTCTCACTAACCATCTTCAATCTCTTCCTAGAGAGAAACATACGAGTTATCGCAAAACCTATATGACATGACACAGAGTGCAGTACTATTCAATGGCAACACGGAAGAGTGGTTCAGAACTACAGTCGGAGTCTGACAAGGACGAGTTATCGCAAAACCTATATGACATGATACAGAGTGCAGTACTATTCAATGGCAACACGGGGGAATGGTTCAGAACCACAGTCGGAGTCTGACAAGGATGTATGCTCTCACCAACCATCTTCAATCTCTTCCTAGAGAGAAACATACGAGTTATCGCAAAACCTATATGACATGACACAGAGTGCAGTACTATTCAATGGCAACATGGGAGAATGGTTCAGAACTACAGTCGGAGTCTGACAAGGATGTATGCTCTCACCAACCATCTTCAATCTCTTCCTAGAGAGAAACATACGAGTTATCGCAAAACCTATATGACATGACACAGAGTGCAGTACTATTCAATGGCAACACGGGGGAATGGTTCAGAACCACAGTCGGAGTCTGACAAGGACAGCTGCTCTCACTAACCATCTTCAATCTCTTCCTAGAGAGAAACATACGAGTTATCGCAAAACCTATATGACAGTACACGGAAGAGTGGTTCAGAACTACACGGAAGAGTGGTTCAGAACTACAGTCGGAGTCTGACAAGGACGAGTTATCGCAAAACCTATATGACATGATACAGAGTGCAGTACTATTCAATGGCAACACGGGGGAATGGTTCAGAACCACAGTCGGAGCCTGACAAGGATGTCTGCTCTCACCAGCCATCTTCAGTATCTTCCTAAAGAGAATCATGAGTGAGGGACTGGAAGACTATGATTGTAGTATCGTAGGACAACTTATTACCAGCTTCTTCTTTGCAGACGACATTGTTCTAAATGCTGAAGAGGGGAAAAAGCTGATGTTCTGGTAATTTGTATTAACATAAAGATACAAATTGGAGAGAAGTCCTGACAATATTAAAATGGTGACAAACGATACTGAGGCTTTCAAAGAGAGAGGAAGATAAAACGTAATGCTAGAAGCAGTGAAGAACTTCAAATATCTGAAAACAGTCATCTCTAGAGGCAACCAAACCAGATATCGTTTCAAGGATTTCCCAGCCAACAACAGCTCCTTGCAAACTGATGTTCAAATATGTGGAACCAGTCATCTCTAACGAGAGGTCCAAACCAAATATCCTTTCCAAGATTGCCAAGTTAACAGCAGCTCTTGGCAAACTGAAAGTCAATTATTTGGAACCAGTCATCTCTAAAGAGGGGTCCGAACCAGATATCCTTTCCAGGATTGCCCAGACTGAAATTCATATGGAAGGACAAGAACGTTTCTCTTGCTTAGTTAAGTTGACGTGGACGCTCAACCTTTTTCAGTCATTTTAGCATAGCGATTACCTCGCTTGGGGAAGAGAGAGCTAATCTTAGTACTTTTCGTACGTTTGTTCGATTGTGTTTGTACGGTTTTGTCGGTTTCCTCTTCTTCTTGGTGTCTAGGGAGGGCTGCGGTTTGTGATTGTGGCATTCCCTGGACTTTTCTCTTAGCCTTATATGCCTGTGAGAGCTAGACCCTTAAAGGGGAAGAAGAATCCTAATGGGAACTTCTGAATATCTCCTACAAAGAACCTATGGCGAATAAGGAGGTTTAATCGTAGTGCTTTTCGTACGTTTGTTCGATTTGTGCTTGTTTGGATTTATCGGTTTCCCCTTCCTCTTGGTGTCTGGGGGAGGGGGTGGGGGTGGGGCTGCGGTTTGTGATTGTGGCACTCCCTGGACTTTTCTCTTACCTTTTTTTGCAACAAGATCTAAGATTCAACCGGAGTGCACCTCCTAGCTATAGTGAACTAAAATAGTATGGCCACGTCTTAAAGTTCTTTGGCAATTAGAATAAGATCTGAAAGGTTGCCTTTGGCAGCAAGGAACACACAAGAGAACGCAAGTCAGAGACTCGGTTTTATTGTCTAGTCATATCCCAGCTAGCATTCTTTATAAATCTACAGCGGGTCGTTATCGGCCCGTCAGCTACCCTGACGGGCCGATAACGGTCCGCTATAGATTTATGTAGAATGCTTACTGGGATACAGCTATGTTTATAGTTTGCGAGGCTGTATATGCCCCTAGTCCCGGCTTAAGCGGTATTTTCAAAGTAACCAGAAATGACTCACCATAGTGAAGTTTGGAAGAAGTTATAAGGCCGCCACAAGGCAATTAACGCAAGCTGGGTCCAGTTTTTCAAAGCGTCGTTAGCTTAACGAACTTGTTAAGGGTCATTTCGTTAACTGTTTTAGCGGATTCAATACACAATATTCTGATATTTTTTGCTGAAAAAATATGAGTAGCTTTTGCATTGCAAAGAACACACTGTAGAACGAAAATCGTAGACTCGGTTTTATAAAGCCTCTTCATATCCAGCTATATTAGTTTGCGAGGCTGCATACACTCCCTAGCACTGGCTTAAGCGGTATTTACAAGTAACCAGAAATGGCTCAGCGATCCCAATGAAATATATATTATATAATCTACACTATGGTGAAGTACGCGGAGACGTTTTACGGCCCCCACACGGCAATTAACGCAAGCTGAAGTGAAGTAAAATAAAACGTCTAAAATGTTGCCTTTGGAAACAAAAAACATACTAAAAACAAAAATCGGAGACTCGTTTTTATTAAAGGCTCCATATTCCTCAAAAATATACATTTTATTATCCAAGAAAGGTTTAATAAATTGGTATATGGTAATAATAAAATCATAAAAGGTAGTACCTGACAGTCTGTAAAATTTCAGTTAGTTTCTCGTTCTTGAACTGAATCAATAAAGAAACGGGTTTTATTGTATCTCTGAATTAATGTTGCCAACATTAATTCAGAGATACGATAAAAAATCATTTCATTTTGATTCAGTTCAAGAACGAGAAACTAACTGAAATTTCACAAGCTGTCAGATGCCACATTTTATGATCGTATTAATACCATATATCAATTTATTAAACCTTTCTTGGTTAAAAAATGTCTGTTTTTGAGGAATGTGGAATTAATGTCTCTTTCAAATCTAAGTTCTTATATACAGCTATATACTTTGCAAGGCTGAATACGCTCCAAATTTTGGCAATTCTGAAGGGAATAATGAGACGGGAAAGAAGGAGAAGAAGGCAAAAAAAGCGATCATCAAGGAATGGACAAGTTTGAGGTTAGGAGAGTCGCTCAGGGATGCGCAACACGTGTAAAGGTGGAAAAGAATTCTCGCGACATCCTCAGTGGTGCACCAACGACCTTCAAGGTTAAGGGACTGAACTAATATAAATAGACATGCTGCTTTCAGAGGCATGCTTTTGGTTCACTCTTTTTTAAAGATCTCGCGGCGCGCAGAGAATATCGGAAGTTTATAGGATGTTTTCTGTGCACGTTAGGGAAAACTTCAATAGCTCGAACACCGATGGCTCGTTTACCGTGACTGATTCGAATTCGTTTTTGAGTCCCTAGGAAATTCTTCCGATAGCTTAAGAAAGCAAATATTTAGGGATTGTTTTTCTTATTTTCTCAAGAAAAGGCATGTTGTCTTCATTTAGCAAAATTGCATCGAGGCGATTCTAATGAGTACACAAAACATACCATTATTTTATAGAAGATCAAAAAGGCGTCCCTAAATCATTTTCCTCCTGGCCTGGCAATATGATAACCCCTAAATGGCTCGAACTACCCATGTCTAGAACAACTTTTCACGGACCAAAGATGTTCGAGCCATTGAAATTCGACTATAGATACTATTAATAGACTTTTATTATTGACTTTGTGGTTTTCTTACTTGATGATGCATGCCATCCAAACTACTGGAGTATTAAATAACCTATGATCAGATATAAACAGTATACAGTCGAACCTCGTTATCTCGAACTTGCTTATTTCGAATTACCGCTTATCTCGAACTGAAAATCTGGTCCCTGTTTTAACATGAAACTATGACAACAGGTAACAAAATAATGTGGAAAAGAGGAGAAATTGCTCCTCAGGAGCAATTTCTCCTCTTTTCCATATTATTTTTATATATATTTCAAACTTCAGGAGTCAAATACATATTCATTTGTTAAATGTGGTTGTTCAATTTATTGTTTTCCTCACTCTCTCAACTCTGATATGTCGAAGTACGGATATCTTGAAGGTTTTCAGTGAGTCCCTTGGAATTCGAGATAACGGGAGTCGACTGTAATTTAAATGGCAAGAGAGGCAGCCACGGGAAACACAACTTCCATAGACAAATTCATTTTCACGTGCAGGTTATATTAGACCTCTAGTTCAAGGGTAACGGTTAGCTAATCGAGAAACCAGACGCGCTGGTGTTGACAACTGTCTTGTTTTAATGGACCTAAGGTTTGTTTCAGTAAACTCGAGGTAGCATTTATTAGTTACGCTCGTTTCAGTCACTTGTGGTTGAGGACTTTTTGGACGAAGTCTTATAAGATCATATGTGAACTATAAGCCTGCCAGCCTCTGTATGGAAGAATGAACGCGCCTTGAAGCGATGATAAATCTTATGAAACGGTTATTTTGTCAAATACTTTTTCAACTTCCATTGTGTCCATATTAAATCATCTTTACAATATGATCTTCAAGTTCACGCCAAAGTCAAGTTTTGAAAATCAAGGAAAACCTCCTCTATTTAGAATAACAATTTGATAAAATAAATGATGTACATGGCGCGAAGGTGTTTTCGTAAAAAAAGATCAGTCCGTCGAAACACACCAAACCACCGCAAACAACCCCGAAAACCCCCAAAACCGGGCAAGAGAAAAGTCCAGGGAGTGCCACAATCACAAACCGCAGCCTTTCCCAGACACCAAGAGGAAGAGAAAACAGATAAAACCAAACAAGCGCAAATCGAACAAACATACGAAAAGCACCAAGACTAGCTTTCTCTTCCCCAAGCGAGGTAATCGCAATGCTAAAAGGACTAAAAAACACAAAAACAAAATAACACAAGGCAAGGCATAAAACAAATCGCCTCGTAGAATAAACCACAAAGCAACAAAGAATAAGACAAACAAACCACTTTATTTACTGACCATTTCACATCAAACCACTTACTTCATCTATGTTTCACTCTTAATTACCTTTTTTTTAATTTATTATCTCAAGTGGAATGGAGTATCAAAGGTGTCAGTATAATGAACATCCACACAGTTTGATCTGGGTCTTTGCAACAGATGAACGTAAGTAAAATATGGGCCGGTCAGGGGGAAAAAATGATACATAAAGTGATGCTTGCGTGTGCATCTGCGCAGTCTGATCAAGGTCTTTGGGTCTTTATAGTAGATTGAAAGACTTACATGAAATAAGAAAACAAGAAAACATTTGACCACCAAAGTTCCAGATCAGTATGTGCATGTGCATCCGGGACAGTTTGAGCAGGATCTTTGCAATAATAAACAAAGAAATAAAAAAAACAACAAAAAAACAGAAAAAAAAACAAAAAAAAAACAAAAAACAAAAAAACAAAAACGTAAGACCGTTTTGTCTTCCACTGGACCTGCATGTGACGTTGTTTTTCTTTTCTTTTCTTAAACTAGTGCACTCTTTCATGCACGAACGATGGCATGAGCGAACAAAGAAACAAACAAATAAATGAAAGAACGGATGAATAAACATTTTGCAGTGTTATATCACTTCCAAAAAAGCCGACCCATCATAGAAGTCCATATCTTACATGCTATTGAACAAACAAGATAATCATTAGCTAAGGTGCCTTTAATCATCAGAAGCTATATAGAAATACCCTGTTAATTTTTCTATGATGTATGTAGATGGTTAATCATATAATATTTAAACATGTTTGATTTTTAACTGTTTGATTTGTGACTCAATAAGTTTAAAATGTGTTTTGGGTATGGTTTGGGTGGTTTTCGTGTAGTTTCAGTGTATTTTGCGATGTTTCAATGGCCACAGAAAGGATTAATCATATGACTATTTGCCGAACGTACCGGGAAATCAAATGGGACAAAATTATGACGGACTTTTAATTAAAGCTCTGTACGTCAGAAGATGAAATGAAATTTTGTTTGCTTTGTGTAAGCATATTTAGGACCCTAATTCAGAGAAAAAGAATTTTGATATTTGCAGCTGTGCAAAGTGACAAGGCCTTTTTGTAGACAGCAAGAAAAATGTGGTGTAGTTACCCATACCATAGAACATTCATAAAATGTTGAACCAGTGACAAGTCATAATGTTCAGGTAAACAGAGAAAGAGTGCAATTAGGCGTCCTAGGAATTTAAGGATCGCGACAGTCATTGCATAGATTTAAATTGCGGTATGTCAAAATGATAATGAGAAGCTGTCGCGCATAGAAATGCGCGTACGCCAGTTAAGTTATATATCAACTTCGTATCCAGCGTTACACAGAGTGAAGTATGGTTTTGACAAGGAAACTTTCAAAGTTTCCGGTGTAATGTGGGCTTCGTTTTAAGAACCTTTATTATGATATTGAAAAAAAAAAATGCCAACAATTATCTGCTATTTATCGTTACTTATCTTCTTTTTTGAAGATGCTTCTTGTTAACCAAATCGTAATATCCTCTGTTGACCAAAACTTTCATCTGTATAATTAGGGTGGTATTCGCAAATGTTACTCGTGTCCAATTTGTTTGCTTGTAACGTAATATAGGCAAGTCTAAAACAATATCTATTTCACTTATGTTTTAAACGAATTTTGAACAATGCATAGTTTTGTAAGGAGTTAAATGGTAAGTATCAGTGGTACTTTGTGCAGTTTTTTGTCATCGCAAGGGTCATGTGATAAACAGAATCTTACATTTGTGGTCATTTAATATGAAGTTTATGAAACTCTTTGGGTAATTTCGGTATTTTGCTCGCCTAAATGCTCGCAAAATACCGAAATTACCCAAACTCGTTTCATACATTTTATATTAAATGATCACTCATGTAAGATCCTCTATTTACAAACGGCGATTAACTGGCTAAGCCCTATGTCAAGTCAATGAAATACGTAAGGAGATTTACTATAACGCTGTGCAAAACGCACCTTTTTCTTGAAATCGACAATGCCAACTGAAATATTCAAATGTGGGGTCAGAAAGACATGTCAATGTGCGCAAGCTATAAACAAGGGCATTTATCAGACACACTGAACAACAACAAAATTTATTTATTTATTTATTTATTTATTTATTTATTTATTTATTTATTTATTTATTTATTGACCAGGTCTCTTAATATACATTTTTTTTAAACATATGGTAGAGTGTTTGATTAGCTCTCAAAGGATTTTTAAAACCGCATCGTATATATTGATAACTACTTTAATTTTGTAATATAAACTTACATCGGATTTATGGTGTAATGGTTAGCATCTTCGGCTCTCACGCGGAGGGACGGTGAGTTCGCATCACGTAGTAGCCGATTTTTTTTTTTTAATTCAGTACGTCTCTTCATGGTGACATTTTTTAGGTTGGTCTACAACCAGTATTTTTCATTTCTTTATTGCACATTTTACTTGTATTATGTGTAAAATGGCATGCAAAGCTACAAATGGGATATATGGAGTGCAAAGTTACAAATGTAATAAAGATGGCTATCCTACTCATGCTATGTTTAATTTTCTCAACATAGACATAATAATCACCTTTCATCAGGTTAAAAAAACCTATGCAATGAAGATTCCATCAAAACCCAATTTTATAAAGTAAACCATCTTCACAAGCCAAGGTACTAAGTCCACTACGTTCCTTACGCGTGCGTAGGGAACGTAGTGGACTTAGTACCCTTGGCTTGCGAAGATGAAAGTAAACTGGCTTTATAAGTTGTATTTATCAATTCTGTTATTTCTGTTCTAAAGCATGTACGTGTACGTGCGCGTCACACTTCGATAAAGTTTGTTTGTTTGTTTGTTTGTTTGTTTGTTTTTAATAACCATATCTCAACAGTCACGTAACAGAAAACATTCATATTTGGAGCATGGGTAAACATAGGAGGGTCTTCTGCGATTCTACAAGAATGGGCCCTGGATTCAAACCTCGGGCTGGGGCTAGAGGTCAAAGTCTGGGACACTCTTTAAAGTGCTCTTATGCTGCGGTTTAAATGCTAATATCTCGATAGTCAGTCGTCAAAAAAGCACTCATATTTAGAACAAGTGTATGTACATGCCATCTTCATTCAGGTGCATGGTCCACCAATGTTTTATAAATAAACTGAAAGGGTTTTTCAGTTGCAAGATCCACCTTTGTTGTTGCCATGATAAGTTTACATAGTGCTATGTCCAGTCCTGTTCACATTTGCATAGCTGTGTTCATTGACCGGTCGTTTTTTCTATCAGTTTGAGATTGACACGTTGCAGGCATTAATTGCAAGAATCATACATTGAGCATATTATAATATATTTCAAACAACATGAATCATCTTCAGATTTACAAAAAATACAGTATCGTCCCCGTGTGTTCTTTATTTTGCACGCTCACGTGGTTTTTTTTAAGTGTGTTTTTTTTTTCCACGAGAATTTTCTCAAAATTATATACCTGATAAAAATACAGTACAGCCCACACGGGTCTTTTCTTTTGCATGCTCGCACTTTTTCGTGTTTCGACGTGAAATGTTTTGGGTTTATATACTTGTCAGATTAATGTCTAATTAATTTTATGTAAGACATTTAATAAAGCTTGATGAAAACATACATTAAAGAGTCACATTGTTGTTCATTATACCTGTTACATTGGAAATTTATTAAACTTTAGTATACCCTTTCCCATATCTCTAAGTAAACATGAACAAAATTTGCGCCGGTACTTAGACGTTTATGTCTAAATATTTTGTATTGTTTATCTAAACATAGCTAATTTTCCAATGTCATGTATAACTATGTAAATTTATTTAGTTATTTGATGACGGTGCCTGATTGGGGTTTACACGGTTTGCCACTCGTCCGGCAGGGTTTTAACACGTCATCATATAGTCAAATGGACTTAATCAAATGTTAGGACAAGTAGAGAAGGTAGTTAAGCTGTCCGAATACTTAGGTATTCTATTCTGTTCTGTTCTATACAATTCCATTCTAACCTTAGGTCAGATTTGGCCAATTTAATCCTGTAATCCAGGGGCTATATATTACAGCGTGTCACAATAAACAATAACAAAAGAAAAGGGTAATTGTGTCATAAGCAAACAACCTCCAAATCAGGTTGTGCAATATTTGATGCAGTCTATTAGAAAATTCTTTGTCCGATTCAATAAAACCTTTGGGCACTATTGAATAGAGAAGGGCCTGATCAGCCTGCGTGGATGCGCAGGCTGATCTTGGTCTTCCATATTCATATATGGCATGAGAGCTCATTTCCCATGGCAAATAATAAGCATTAAACCAGACAACAATAGAAAGCATTGTATGATCAACTAAGCGATTAAACGACCTGTATTGATTTATTTCAAAGTTGATGGCGTAATCAAACGAATGACCACAACCGAGACTAAAATGGCATCAGCGTTAGAAAACGTACCTTCTGACATATGCGCCCAATTTAGATCAAATCAGCCTGCGCAGCCGTACAGTCTGAACAGAGTCTTCACTGTCCGCATGAAAAAACTTTGCATCCTTGGCTACCTGAAATGCGCCCATTGACGATTCTGATCAGAGTGCGCGAATGTGCTACTGACCTGAATTTTCTCTGGGCGCACATGTCTTATTACGAAAACATGCCTATATAATTTTGACCCCCTTAAACCCCACTTTTATATAGTAAAACTGGGGTTTACAGGGGTATATATTATTCTTCTTATTGCTGCTCAAATTTAGCATACATTGTGGGTACTCGTTAGAACCGCCTCGTCGAGGCGGTTCTAACGAGTACCCACAATCTATGTTGAGAGCAGAAATTTGAAAAATATCAGAATTTTTCATCTGAAAATTTTCATTTTTTGGTGGTAAACTTTTCAGTAAATTTAAAATAGGCATGTTTTCGTAATCATTACGAAAACACGCCTATTCAAATATACTGAAAATTTTACCACCAAAAAATGAAAATTTTCAGATAAAAAAATCTGATATTTTTCTTATTTCTGTTCAAAACATAGATTGTGGGTACTCGTTAGAACCGCCTCGACCCACAATCTTTTGAGTAGAAATAAATAAAAAAAGGTATACCCCTGTAAACCCCAGTTTTACTATATAAAAGTGGGGTTTAAGGGGGTCAAAATTATATAGGCGTGTTTTCGTGATGGAAGGTATGCTTTCTGACGTTGCGGCTCAAAATACAACGATAATCACGTCAATAAATGTTTGAACAATTTTGTCAATAAATTTGTGTACATTCTGAAGTGTTAAATGTTAAGTGTTAAATTCAGCCAGATCCTGAAATCAAAGTTTATATTCTTAAAGGTTTAATATATGTAATTGTAAGTGTCAGTACTGAAATGTATTCACAAACTGGATTCCAATTAGTATAATTATGTTGAAAAGCTTTATGTTTGTATATGGAAATTTCTTAAAATCATTAATTAAACAGTGCCTTGTAGATGCATAAAATTTATGTGGTTCGTTTGTGTGCATGTTATTCACGCATGGCTTCCCAGTGTTTCTTGAAGTGATTAAGTTCGTTTTGTATAATATTAATAAAGGGGGACCGATACACTGTCAGAAGAGGTAACACTATCAAATTGTTTTCACGCCCTTTTAAAAAAGGGGGTTTACTCTTAAAGGTGGTATTTTCACTTGTGTGCTTGTTATTTCAGACTTTTCCGCGCTTATTTCAAGTGATTTAGTTCGTTTTCGATCATTCTAATCATGGAGAATTGATATATTTTCAGAGGAGGTAAATTTGTCAAAATTGATCTCTCTCCCTTCTTAAAAATGGTCTACTCTAAAGGGAAAGAATTTGCTCCCATTGGGAGCAAATTCTTTCCTTTTAGAGTAGACCCCTTTTCAGAAGGGCATACGTGTGCAGAATAGCCACATAGGATGTCACAAAAGTTGTCTCCCTTGTGAAAATGGCGGAAAATACTATGCATATCCAGTGCCCTTCATGTTAGTGGATACACTTGGATGATAGTGCCTCACGTTTGCAAAAGGAGAAAACTTTTGCAGACAGAAATCGCCTTCCTAGTATTTGAAACACTTAAAAGGAGGACTACTTTTAAAGAAAGGAAAGATGCTCCCATATCATCAAGAAAACATACATATATAATTTTTACCCCCTTAAACCCCACTTTTATGTAGTAAAACTGGGGTTTACAGGAGTATATATTATATTTCTTATTTCTGCTCACAAACACAGTTGTGGGTACTCGTTAGAACCGCCTCGGCAAGGCAGTTCTAACGAGTACCCACAATCTATGTTTTGAGCGGAAATATGAAAAGATCAGAATTTTTATCTGAAAACTTTCAGTTTTTGTGTTGAAATTTTCAGTATATTTGACTAGGCGTGTTTTCGTAATGTGGACCAAATTCTTTGCTTTAAGAGCAGCAACCAATGAGAAGGGAGGCAAATATTTTCATGTAGGGGTTATTTCCCTTGGATGTGTTATCATTCCTCTTACTGGTCTAATTTTCTTTCCTATAGCTTTATAAAACTGTAAAGAAGTAATCAAAATAAAAAAAAAAAAACAAAAAAAAAAAAAAAACAAAAAAAAAACGAGGAAACTTGATTTATAAATAGAGTAGTCCAGTGTATATAAAACATTCGGACTAAAAGTGACGTCATCTTTTCAATCCTCTTCGGTGATAAAATGGCTGCTGTCTTGTCAAGAGGGAGACTTTTAATCATATCTTTACGACGCGAGAAACAGTGGGTTTTACTTCTGTACACCCTCCTTGGGCTTGGGTGCCTTAGTTTGTTCAACGGAAGTGACGTTCGTCACGTGACTGAGGATCAGCTGGTTCGGAAATATCCAAACCGAGGCTTTCAAAGAAAAGAACTGAAAAGGATTCTTATCTGGAAACCATTTGTAGAAGACGATATAGGCGACTTAGAAACTGCTTGTTTAAAAACTTGTGAAGAAAAGTGTGAAATTACTACGAACAAGAACGACATAGCGGATGTAGATGCAGTAAATTTTCACTTGACAGATGTTTGGTCCAAATTCTGGAGCATCGGGACACGCTCGATTATCAAGCTTCCTACCTACCGCAGACCGGATCAGGTCTGGATCATATCAAACATGGAACCCCCACAGCATCTTTGGGGTGACCTTAAGATTTTCAACGGTCTATTTAACTGGACTCAGTGGTACAGAACGGATGCCGACATTTACTGGAGTTATGGGCATCCATACCGACTTAGCGGGAAAGAAAAGCAAATGGCATCTGATATATTTTCTAAACGCAATTTCTTCAAAGAAAAATCCAAAGAGATAGTGGGCCGGATAAGTAACTGCATGGATGCCAACAGACGTTATAAAACAATCAAACAAATGCATAAGGATTTGGATATTCATATGTTTGGTTCATGTTATAATAATCCCTGTGGATCTAATCCAAAGGACGAAACAGATAAATCTTGCGACAAACTCATGAAGCAGTATAAATTTTACCTTGCCTTTGAAAACAACGACTGCAAGGACTACGTCACAGAAAAATATTGGAATTCTTTGTCTAGAGAACAAATTCCCATTGTTAATTGGAGGCGTATAGATCGTAGCATAGTAATTCCAAATTCTTATATAAATATATACGATTTCAAAGACATGAATAGTTTTAGCACGTACATAAAAAAAGTTAGTGAAAATGAAACTTTGTATAATAGCTATTTTGAATGGAAGAAATCATATAAGAACTGGCAACATTGTACGTCCTGTCAGATTTGCCACGCCCTTTACGATGACACTAGACCCGCCCAGATTATGGAAGACCTAGATAGTTGGGTTAGAAATGATATTTGTGAAAAGGTCGGGGTAAGTGAGTCAAACTGTATCCAGCCTGCATATACATTGTAGCTATGGTTAATGGAATATTTGAGATAAATGTTTGCTGTAGAATACTAACTAAGAATAGTGGTATTCAGCTAGTTTTCTTTCTTCCATCGGCGAAAACATGTTGTGGTACCAGAAAACATGTTA
Source organism: Anodontia alba (assembly GCA_964016985.1). Taxonomy (NCBI): domain Eukaryota; kingdom Metazoa; phylum Mollusca; class Bivalvia; order Lucinida; family Lucinidae; genus Anodontia; species Anodontia alba. The sequence goes on along the minus strand of OZ024830.1, from coordinate 93,626,372 downwards.
AGGGGGGAGTATTTGATATTTCTGGAACAATTTTCTGGATATTGCCATACAAAAAAAAAAAAAAAAAAAAAAAAAAAACGTGTTGAGGGTATACTCATTAGAATTACATCGCTGTTAAAGCAAATGTTTGGAACTCATTATAAGCGCCTCAGCCAGGCGCATATAATAAGCACCCGCAACATATGTTTATATAATACAATTGTCCCAGAATTATCACCAAATACTTCCTTTAACCCATCCACTGGGTATTCATTTCAATCGCCATTTTCTCTAATTTGACAGATTACAGTAAAACTTCAAGCCTCGAACACTGATTGGTTATTTAACGTGTCTGATTTGAACTCGTTTTAAGTCCCTAAGAAACAATAGCTTTACCAATCAAATATTTAGAGATATTTTTAGGTAATTTTCTTATTTTCGTCGCGAAAACATACCTATATAATTTTGACCCCCCTTAAACCCCACTTTTATAAAGTAAAACTGGGGCTTACAGACAGGGGTATACATTATTTTTCATATTTCTGCTCTAAAACATAGATTGTGGGTAATCGTTAGAACCGCCTCGGCGAGGCGGTTCTAACGATTACCAAAATTCTATGTTTTGAGCAGAAATATGAAAAATATCAGAATTTTTATCTGAAAACTTTCAATTTTTGGGTGGTGAGATTTTCAATATATTTGAATAGGCGTGTTTCCGTAATGATTATGAAAATGTATATTGTTTGTACTCATTAGAATTACCTCACCGACAAGCTTCTAATGACAACACTCAACATACCGTTATTTTGTAGAAGATCGAAAAGACGTCCCTAAAGTATCCAAATTTGCCTCCTGACCTGGCGCTCAGTGGCTCGCCAGGTCAGGAGTGGAACCCTCAGTGGCTCGCCAGGTCAGGAGTGGAACCCTCAGTGGCTCGAACTACCCATATCTAGAACAAATTTTCTGGTCCCAAAGATTTTCGAGCCATTGAAGTTCGACACAGGGAAATCAATACTGGATCCATGGATAACATTGGTTGTAACCCTGAATCAGTGTCAATCCCTTCATATATATATATATATATATATATATATATATATATAATGTTAAACATATATATATATATATATATATATATATATATATATATATATATATATATATATATATATATATATATTTCTGTTTAACATTTTCAACTCTATGGACAAAAATAATTAGTAGGAGAAAAACTAATGACATTTTTCTTTTTTCCCCCAGAAAATAAGCTCTATCATTTCATGCAAATCGTCTCTTAAGGAAGAAATTTGCATGAAATGTCAGAGCCTATTTTCTGTGAAAAATAGAAAAAAAAAATAACAAAAAAGTCGCGTGCTGAATTGTTTGGCCAGTATGCTAAGCATTAAACATTACGAAAGCACGCCTATACAAATTATAGAAAATTTTTCCTCCAAAAACTTAAAATTTTCAGATAAAAAAACTCTGATATTTTTCATATTTCTGCTCAAAAACATAGATTATGGGTACTCATTAGAACCGCCTCGACGAGTTTTTTAGTAGAAATAAGAAAAATATGTATACCCCTGTAAACCCAAGTTTTACTTTATAAAAGTGGGGTTTAAGGGGCTCAATAATATATAGACATGTTTTCGTGATGAGAACAAGTGTTGCCATGCCCTGCCGATGGACAGACAAGGCAACAGCTGTTCTTTAATGTTTAGCAAACTGAATGTATATATTTACTCCATTAATTCCTAGAGGTCTCCTCTATCTCGCACACTGATCGGGACCGTTTCCATTTCAAAGGGTGCCTGGTTTGTTTCATTAACATCATTTCTACAGCTTATCCTATTTATTTTGAATACTCAGAAACCTTAACTCCCTACCATACTTGTCCTAGCATTTACCCAGTTAGCATTCTACGTAAATCTATATCGGGCCGTCATCGGCCCGTCAGGGTAGCTGACGGGCCGATGATGGTCAGATGTAGATTTACGTAGAATGCTAGCTGGGTAAACAGGTCTAATTTTTACTTTTTACTGGTGTCTAAAACAGATGCCTTAACCCCTTACCATACTTGTTCTAATATATGTACATGTCTTCTTAACACATTATTATACTTGTCCTAACATATGTACATGTCTCCTTAACACATTACCATGCTTGTCTTAACATATGAACATGTCTCCTTAACACCTTACCATACTTATCCTTACATATGTACATGTCTCCTTAACTCCTTACCATGCTTGTCTTAACATATGAACATGTCTCCTTAACTCCTTACCATGCTTGTCCTAACATATATACATGTCTCCTTAACTCCTTACCATGCTTGTCCTAACATATGTACATGTCTCCTTAACACCTTACCATGCTTGTCCTAACATATGTACCTGGCTTCTTAACTCCTTACCATGTTTGTCCTAACATATGTACATGCCTCCTTAACTCCTTACCATGCTTGTCCAAACATATGTACTCGTCTCCTTAATTCCTTACCATGCTTGTCCTAACATATGTACATGTCTCCTTAACTCCTTACCATGCTTGTCCAAACATATGTACTCGTCTCCTTAATTCCATACCATGCTTGTCCTAACATATGTACATGTCTCCTTAACACCTTACCATGCTTGTCCTAACATATGTACCTGGCTTCTTAACTCCTTACCATGTTTGTCCTAACATATGTACATGCCTCCTTATCTCCTTTTCATGCTTGTCCAAACATATGTACTCGTCTCCTTAATTCCTTACCATGCTTGTCCTAACATATGTACATGTCTCCTTAACTCCTTACCATGCTTGTCCTAACATATGTACATGTCTCCTTAACTCCTTACCATGTTTGTCCTAACATATGTACATGGCTCCTTGGTTCCTTACCATGCTTGTCCTAACATATGTACATGTCTCCTTAACTCCTTACCATACTTATCCTAATATATGATCATGTCTCCTTAACTCCTTACCAACTTGTCCTAACATTTCGACAAATACAGTTTACTTTCTAGTAGAATGTTAAAAACTGGAGAATGAGTGGCAAACAGTATAGACTCTGATCTGCAGCGTTCTGCAGCGTCTGATCTGGGTCCACACTCTTTTCTTAGGCCGGTTTGCCCCAGTACTGAAGGTTTCAGCTTTCGTTATAATCATGTTGATCTATTGTATTGTGTTACATGTTTATGCAAATATTGAAATAAAATAGTGTAAACCAATATTTAATGTCTATACAGTATCAAGGTTTATGTCTTGATTTTTGCTGCTCAGGATTATAATGCAGTCTGATTGAAAACAGATCTTATCAATAAAGATCTGGTGAAGACCGATTTAAGGTCATCATCGAATAATATCGGGGAAAATTGAAATGTCTATTTTAAGACTATATCAAGGCAGCCAATCAAATTGTGTTTTACGTACCGCTTTCGGTTTGGTTTGCAAAATGGCGACGTTGGAGAGGATGATCCAAAGCGTATCAGGGAATGCTGCAGCTAAGTTTTAACTGTTTGATGAAAAACAAGATTGTGCGTCCCCTTATTTTCTGTGGTCATAGGCGTCGCCATTTTGAGTTTCTTGATCGGTTAGAAGCTTGCCCATTGTTAAATATAGCAACATGTAAATCGGATAGATTCATTCAATTATACTTTCTAAATTTTGTAAGCGATTTGCTGATTGGTCAGTCCAAAAGTTCATACGAAGGCGACCTTCTATAGGTTTCGTAAGATCCTCCTGCGGAGGATATAATTTTAATTACATTGGATTATAATGATGATTTTTTTTTTCTTTTTCAGTATTTCAGCGATTTCAAGAAGTATATTCAATATTACACATTCAAGTTGACTGGCTTCTAACAGAATATACAACTCAAGACAAGAGGCGTACATGAAGTACAAATATAGTAAACTTTAAATGGCTCGTTTGCCGTGGCAGATTCAGCCTCGTTTTGAGTTCCCAGGAAATTCTTCCGATAGCTCAAAAAAACAAATATTAAGAGATATTTTAGGGAAGTTTTCTTATTCTATCACAGAAATGTATGTTGTGTGTACTCATTAGAATTGCCTCGTTGAGGCGATTCTAATGAGTAACCTCAACATGTTATTTTATAGATGAACGAAAAGACATCCCTTATTCATCCCCATTTGCCTCCTGACCTTGCGCTATCGAAAGCCTTGAATGGCTCGAACTATCAATGTATAGAAATTCCATGGTCTCAAAGAGGTTCGTGCCATTATGTTCGACTGTAAAATTATATTTCTGCTCGTAAACGCATGTTGAGGGTACTAACCTGAGGCAAGTCTAGTCAGTACCCGCAAGAAATGCTGTCATAAAGAAATATGTAAAAAGAAAAAACAACAACAAACAAACAAAAAAAAAAAAAAAAAAAAAAAAAAACGACCATGGTAAAAACGACGTATCTGAAGTTATGCATATAATTTTCGTGCATTCCAAGTTTCTAAGAAAGAAGGACAAGAACTCACAAAAGTGGTTTTACTGATGAAAGTTTCGTGCACGACGACGACATAATGCGTGATATGTAGGCATTAATCCTGGTCCAGCTGAACCCGATATGCACTGCCTTTGCAAACAGTGAAGATCTAGATCAGTTGAAGAAGCCAACAAATCTGGATCTGCACTGTTTGGCATTAAATATGTGAACTGTATCAACAACCTGGATCGAGTAATCGGATTGGCTGACAATTAGGCGTGGGCGTGGCATGTTAATTTATTCAATGAAATTGACAGTGGTAGATGAAATACGAGGGATGTTCGAAATGAATTGCTTATTGTCCTCTAGCTCGATATCCACGTGGGGCACGATAAAAACCAATACATACCTGTATAGGGCTATTCAATATCTACACAATGGTGTATAAATGTACATGTTAGACTAAGTGTAAGACATAAAATTTGCCATTTGAATACACGCAGTCATTGACCACTGCAGTAAAAATGGTTGGTAGAAGCGTCGACAAAAAAGATGAAATACGGGCTTACATCAAAGCTCGCTCAAAACTTGGTTGTTCTTTGAAGAAGCTGATGACTGAAATTTCTGCTGTTTTTGGACCTTCTTGTGTGTCTTATAACACAGTTCGGCGGTGGAAAAAGAAATCTGAGTATGGTGTAGAGTCCATCAAAAATGCACCGAAATCAGGTAGGCCAAAATCTGCATCTCCTAAAGAAATCGTTTCCAAAATAAAAGAAATCATTGAAGGAGATGCCAGATTTACAGTTCGTGATATTGCACGAAAGGTAGGCATATCACTATCAACGGTTCACCTTATTTTGAAGAAGCATTTGAAAGTCAGAAAGATTTATGCTAGATGGGTGCCACATCTGTTGACTGACGAGCAAAAGAGGCAACGGGTTAAAGTGGCCAAAAAGCTGCTTCAAATGTTTCCAAAATATGATAAAAAGCAGTTTGCCAATGTCGTCACAGGTGATGAAACCTGGGTCCATTATTTTGAGCCCGTCAGAAAGGTTAGCAATAAGATCTGGGCCACTAAACACAGCAAACGCCCAATAATTGCCAAACGTTCTTTGAGTACAAAGAAGGTTTTGTATGCAATCTTCTTCTCTGGTGAAGGAGTTGCAATAAAAGTGCCAGTGAAAAAGGGCAAAAGCATCACCGGAAAGTACTACAAAGACGTAGTACTGAAGAAACTGAAAAAGTATTATCAGAAACGACACCCTGCCACTGGTTTTAAACATGTCCGTCTTCTACATGACAATGCCCCGGCTCATACCTCCGCAATAGTTACAGCGTTTTTGAAGAAAGAATAAATAACTGTTTTGCCTCACCCCCCGTATTCCCCAGACCTTGCCCCATGTGAATTCTTTTTGTTTCCGAAATTGAAAGCATTCCTTGCTGGGCGGAAATACCAGTCCCGACAGGCACTTGGATCTGCCATTCATCAGTACCTTATTACTGTGCCCAAATCAGCGTACCGTGACGCCTTCAAGTAGTGGATACATCGGCTGAAACTTTGCATTTCTAGCCACGGGGAGTACTTCGAGGGCATGAAATGAGTATTTTTGGGCTAACTTGAAATTTGAAGTCTCCAGATAGAAATAAGCAATTCATTTCGAACATACCTCGTAGCTGACTGATTAATGCATAAAACCGAGTGATTTACTAATATTTATACATGTATAAACTGGGCTGTGTTTTGCGAAAAAGTACCTTCGAACATGCGCATAATGCGCAGACTCAGATCATCCTGTGCGTGCGCAAAATATCATCCGGGCATTTGCTCTCCATTTATACATTCTGTGGTATCCAGTGGTTCTGTTAGCAGACAGTCAAGGTCCTGATCAGACTGCGCGGATGCGCAGGCTGATCTAGGGCTTCGCTTTCTGCATATACCCGAAGACACTTTTTCGCATGGAGTGGCTTAACTAATATACTTGAATAAAGAGAAAATATTCACGATAAAGTGAAGTGAGACGTTTATGATTGTTCATTGTCGTAAGAATAATAATGGGCCCGACGGGCACATGGCGTTTACACAACGTCGCTTTAACGTCGATGCACGCCATGACGTTGCATCGACGTTGAAGCAACGCTGTCTTAATGTTGCGTGCCCGCTAGGAAATTTCGGTTTAATCGTTTGCTGGATGCTTAAGATGAATGGATGTAAATGTTTGGTAAATTTTCAGTCAGTTTTGACAAGGCAGGCAAATTTTGTGACTTCCTTTTTGCTCTCCTGCACACCAAGCCCCTTCTGAAAAGTGTCTGCTTTAAAAATAATGGTCCAATTCAGAGCTGAATTCAGAACTGGAAAGCAAATTCAGATTCTACATTCAATCCTGGAATTCAAAGCTTCTCAGCAGGCACATGACGTTGAGACAACGTCGGATCAACGTCGATGCAACGTCACATCGACGTTGTTTCAACGTTGCGTGCCCGCTGGGTAAATTTATAGCTGGAGACAGAATTCAGAATTCTGAATTCGACTTGTTCAATTCAGCGCTGAATTAAGAGCTGGGAGATAAATTCAGAGCTCGGAATTCGCACGGTCTAGTTAAGAGCTTAATTCATAGATGAGCCGAGCGAATTCAGTGCTCTGATTTAAACTTTGAATCGAGAGCTGAATGCAAAGATAGAGGTCCCATTCCGACCTCTGAATTCAGAACTAGAGTACAAAATCAGTCTGAATTCGCACTGCAATTTAGAGCTGAATTCAGAATTGGGAGATAAATTCAGAGCTCTTCATTTAAACTTTGAACTCAAAGCTGAATTCAGAACTGTCAGAGCTCTGAATTCACATCGGTCCAATTCAGAGTTGAATTCAGAGTTGGGAAGTAAAATTCAGAGCTCTACATTCAAACGTTGAATTCAGAGCTGTATTGAGAGCTGTGAAAAATTCTCAAAATAAAAAAAAAAGAGTAAAGTACCGACTCTCAACAAAATACCTATATTTTCATAAAATTACAGGCCCGACGCTGTTCTTTTCTGGAAAAAAAAATTAAAAAAAAAAAAAAAAAAAAAAAAAAAAAAATTCTCTTACCAACCGACCACATTTTTTTCAGCATGTTAGCGGAAACAGCTACTTTTTCGTTTTACACCTTTCTATTGATAATATTTTTGCATATGTACATATGAGCCGAGTCACAGCATTCCTACAAGATTGCACGGCGCCCAGCGAAGACTCTGGTCAGCCTGCGCATCCTCATAGCCTGATCCATTACGAAAACACGCCTATTCAAATACACTGAAAATTTTACCACCAAAAACTGGCAATTTTTCGGATAAAAAATTCTGATATTTTTCATATTTCTGCTCAAAACATAGATTGTGGGTACTCGTTAGAACCGCCTCGGTGAGGCGGTTCTAACGAGTACCCACAATCTATGTTTTTGCGCAGAAATAAAGAAAATAATGTATACCCCTGTAAACCCCAGTTTCACTATATGTGGGGTTTATGGGGGTCAAAATTATATAGGCGTGTTTTCGTGATGCAGTCTTTAGTGTGCATTCTATGACTAACTAAGGACCCGAACCATCTTCATGCAGCCGGCGAAGACTATGATCAGACTGCGCGAATGCGCAGGCTAATCTGAGTCTTCGCTGGGCGCATTCGGAAACTTGTAGGAATTGCTCTGTCCCGCCTCATGTGTAAACATGGAACTTAGTAATGAGCTCAGTGACGTCCGGACAACTGTGCATGTTCAATACAGTCTGTGTCTATTGGTAACTTTTTATTTTTTACGGTACTACTGTTTAAGAGATGATTAAAAGTAATAAAATTAAAAAAAAAAAAAAAAAAAAAAAAAAAAAAAGGATCTATGGTTGACCACAGTATCTGAATTTTGTCCACACCTTGCCCTCGGCCATGTCTGAGATCAGGAAGTATTATGTCTGAGAAACTGAAATAAGTATATAACTGTTAAATAAAAAACAATGCTGCTTCGCAAATTCAAACAACAGATAAGAAAGGTATGTACAAAAAGACTAACAAAATGCCGCATCTAGAGACATGTTTTATTCTTTATCAAAGACGGTATAATCTCAAAATAATTCTTCAGATCAGATAATATAGGGTTATTGCACTTATATTGGTGAATATTTCTAGAGTTTGTTTGTACGACCCAGTCAACCCAATGAGGTCATGTCGAGCGCGGTCAGTTTACCTTACCACACGTTTACTGGGCAGGCTTTGTCCTCTAAGCGGTTAACCAGTATTGTGCACATTCTTTCGCCAGAAACTGACAACTGCCCTTCTTGAATCAGCGGAAGGGAGAGAATGACCGTAGAAAATATTTCATGATCATTCTCCACGAAAGAATGTTGCCGATCTCGGCGGGGGTTGAACCTGCGACCTCCTGGTCTCCAGTCGGACGGCGCATCCAACTTAGCCACCGAGGCCGGCTAAATCAGGAAGTATAATGTCTGAGAAACTAAAATAAGTATATTACTGTTAAATATAAACAATGCTGCTTCGGAAATTCAAATAACAGATAAGAAAGGTATGTACAAAAAGACTAACAAAATGCCGCATCTAGAGACATGTTTTATTCTTTATCAAAGACGGTATAATCTCAAAATAATTCTTCAGATCAGACAAAATAGGGTTATTGCACTTATACTGGTGAATATTTCTAGAGTTTGTTTGTACGACCCAGTCAACCCAATGGGGTCATGTCGAGCGCGGTCAGTTTACCTTGCCACACGTTCACTTGGCAGGCTTAGTCCTCTAAGCGGTTAACCAGTATTGTGCACATTCTTTCGCCAGAAACTGACAACTGCCCTTCTTGAATCAGCGGAAGGGAGAGAATGACCGTAGACAATATTTCATGATCAATCTCCACGAAAGAATGTTGCCGACCTCGGCGGGGTTCGAACCCGCGACCTTCTGGTCTCCAGTCGGACGCGCATCCAACTGAGCCACCGAGGCCGGCCTCTAGAGCTGGGACATCAAAGGACGCGTCTTTTGATGTCCCAAAAATGAGCAACATTCACCAAATTAGTATCAATGCATTAATCCGTATACAGTCGAACTTCGATGGCTCGAACCCCTTTGGGACCATGAAAATTTGTTCGAGACAGCGGTAGTTCGAGCCACGGAGGGTTACTATTAGTGCCATACCAGGAGGCATAATGGAGATAATTGTGGGATATCTTTTCGGTGTTCTATATTATAAACGTAGGTTGTGTGTACTCATTAGAATCGCCTCATAGAGGCGATTCTAATGAGTGCACACAACATACATTTGCAAGATAAAAGAATAAAATCTCCCTAAATTATCCGTATATCGTATTTGGAGGAAATCCCTGCGGACTCAAGAACGTGCTCGACTCATCCATGGTAAACGAGCCATCGGGGTTCGAGCCATTGAAGTTCTACTGTATTATAAATATGTAGCTATAAATATTATGCGTCAATTACAGTGGTTTGTAGCCACGAAACGGGCATTTTTATAATGTAAAATTCGGGCCCTGTACAAATGCATGACAATGGGCAGGACACCATTGTCCTAAGACGTCATCAAAAACAATGTCTATACGATAACATCCGAAGGCATCCGAGCAAACGTGCCATATCAAGTAAGCGTGCTGATATCGAGTGTTTGCTCCTCGGATTTTATCGCACATTTTAATCATTTGATATTTTTGTTACTATATAATAAACTTATCAACACATTTATACAAAAAGTCATATAAATATATGCTTGTCCGGTGACCTATGACTTCTGGTTTCAATTGTTTATTTGCCGGCCTCGGTGGCTCAGTTGGATGCGCCGTCCGACTGGAGACCAGGAGGTCGCGGGTTCAATCTCCGCCGAGGTCGGCAACATTCTTTCGTGGAGATTGATCATGAAATATTTTCTACGGTCATTCTCTCCCTTCCGCTGATTCAAGAAGGGCAGTTGTCAGTTTCTGGCGAAAGAATGTGCACAATACTGGTTAACCGCTTAGAGGACTAAGCCTGCCCAGTAAACATGTGGTTAGGTAAACTGACCGCGCTCGACATGACCCCATTCGGTTGACTGGGCCGTAAAACCTCAACACAAACAAATCAATTATCTATTTGATGTAGTACAGCTGTGAACCAGACGCCCCAGGAAGCCGGACGGACAAGGTTTTATTTTGATCTATATTTATTTCAAGGGGAAAGGGGAAACCTAAGTCATACAAAACAGAGAAAAACTATAGATTATTGCGAAAAGGTTTCGTTTGTTTCGATGAAAAATAGAATAAGCTCTAGAGCATGAACTAATGATGAAAGTACATGTACATATATTTGCAGATTTGATGTACAGCCGTATTGCCATCGTTGAAGAACACGCAGGCAAAATAATTTGATAACCTATAAGTAATTGTACGCGAGTGTTCTCAACAATGACAATATGGGTATGCATCAAAAACGGTAAGACAACTTGAAGTCCAGGGAGTGCCAAGTTTGCCAATATAAATACCTTGTTTCTTGCTATAATCTCTGAGCCTATCCTGTTTTTTGTCAGAATAACGAAACAGAAAGGCAGCAACTTACCGATTTTAAAGGGTGCTTTTCAGCACAAATTATAGTTGTTTTGTTGTGTTTTTTTTTTCATTCTATTCTATAACGTAGGTTTCCCTCCCCCTCCCCCCACCCCGCTTGTTATTTAGGCTGAGGTATCTGACGATAAGAAGCAGGGCTGCGTTCAGTGAAGCGAAATACTGGCGAGTGTTTTTCAAAAACCATTTTGCATCTTCTGAACGATAATTGTTAAGCTGTCTCATGTGACCTCCAATTAGAGAGTAGCTGTTATTCTCGTATATGGGACTTGATGTTAATCGAATAAATTATTTCAATAATTATTTAATATAGAATCAAATTAATAATATCAACGCAGTAAACATTTCCATATTTTTGTTTACAAGCGAGTATACATAATTTTTATTCGCATTAGGCTGCCATCTCGGTTGTGCCAAATGACAGCTAAAATTTCAGAATTAAAACATGTTTTTCTCTTCTCCTCTGAAACCACCAAGCCGATTCAAGCCAAATTTCATGTAGCGCCTTTATGGGATAAGAAAAGGAAAATTTGTTAAAAATGGTCTATGTCACAAGACCAAGATGGCCGCCATGCTCATATATAGTAGAAACCCTTTAATTTTCTTCTTCCTCAGAACCAGCCGGCCGATTGTCTTGAAACTTGGTATGTCGCATTAGGGACTCAAGTCAATTATAGTTTGGTCAAATGATGACCCTAAATTGACACCGACTTATTTTACGGCAAGGTCAAATTTGGCTCCTTATGCAGTTACATGGGAAAAAGTGGAAACAGTGGATGTTTCAGAAACTATTGCACTCTGTGGTGTCAAAGTTGGTGGATGTAGTCAACTAAATGTATAAATGAATTAAGCTACATGAGTATCAAAGGACAAAGTCATCCTTTAGCCTTGGTCCAAGGTCACTAGAATTTCAGTATTAAGATTGTTTTTCTCTTCTCTGAAACCACCCAGCCGATAGAAGCCAAATTACAGATAGAGCCCTATGGGATAGGTGAAGGAAAGTTTGTTCAAATGGTCCAGGTAACATTACCAAGATGGCCGCCATGCCAATATATGGTAAAAGTACTTTAAAATCTTCTTCTCCAGAACCAATTGGCCGATTGCCTTGAATCTTGGTATGTAGCTTTGGGGACTCCGGCCCATCATAATTTGTTCAAACGATGACCCCGGGTTGACCCTGATCTATTTTTACACAGACACATATAGGGGAAAATTTAAAAAAAATCTTCTTATCTGGAACTAGAAGGCCCAGGGCTTTAACATTTGGTATATACCTTTACCTAATGGAGCTCTACCAACCTTGTTCAAATTAAAGCCTTGGGGTCAAAAATAGCTCCGCCCAGAGGTCACTTGTTTAACTTAGACCCATATAGGAAAAAAAAAAACAGAAAAAAACTCTTCTTGTTACAAACTAGAAGGCATATGCCTTTATTTGGTATGTAGCTTCAACTAGTTGGCCTTTACCAAGATTGTTCCAATTATAGCCCTGGGACGAAAAATGGCCCCGCTCCTGGGTCATTTGTTTTATAGACATACATAGAGAAAACTTTAAAAATATTGTCTGAAACTAGAAGGCCTAGACCTCTGATATTTGATATGTTGCTTCAGCTAATAGACCTCTACCAAGAATCGTCAAATTAAAGCCCTGAGTTAAAAAATGGCCCCATCCCGGTGGCCCCATCCCCTGTTTTACAAGTCTCATTTAAGGAAAACTAAAAAAAAAATCTGCTTTACTGAAAACTAGAAGGCCCACACCTTTGATATTTGGTATGTAGCTTCAGTGAGAGGGTTTTTCACCAAGATTGTTCAAATTATGGACATGGGATCAAAATGGCTCCGTCCCAGAGATCACGTCTTACATAGACTCTTAGGGGGGAAACCTTTAAAATCTTCTTGTGTAAAACTAGAAGGCCTAGGCCTTTGACATTTGATACTTAGTTTTATGTTGTGGATCCCTATGAAGATTATTCACAATATAGCCTTGGGGTAAAAAATGGTTCCGCCCTAGGGATGACTGGTTTTACATAGACTCGTATGGGGAAAAACTTTAAAAATCTTCTCGTGTGAATTTAGAAGCCACAGGCATTTTATATTTGGTATGTCACTTCATCAAAACCATATTTTATGTGAAGTTTCTGTTTTGCCAAATCAATTTAAGCTAAATTCCATACCAAGTTACTGTGGGATACAGAGGCCAAAGGTTTTTCAAACTGTACTGGCTACCACGCCCATATGTTTGGTTCTTTAAAAATGTTACCATAAGCTGGCTCAGAACAAATAGTCTCCGGTGGGCTACAGGACCGTTGGTCCTCTGGTATTGCTTTTTGTAGTGTCCAATTAGTCTGTTAGCGGACAGCAAAGGCCCTGATCAGACTGCGCATCTGCGCAGTCTGATCTGGGCCTTCGCTGTCCGTCTATGCCCGAAGACGCGTTTTCGCATAGCACGGCACGGGTGATAATTCTTCTCCAACAGCTTCATTCTCTGTAATTCTCTGTCACCAGGAGATACAATCTAGAAACCGAACAGCTTAGAGTTGCTTTGGACACATGACGTTGCCTCAGAGTCCAAATATCTTGAACTTGTACCTATCCACGTACTTCATAATGTCACTCAAATACTGAAAATAGAAATAAGGCAGCAAGTCATCCCCACACTGCAAAAAAAAAAAAAAAAAATCCAGTAGATTTTACGGTACATACTGGCAACTGGCTGCCAGTACATGCACCGTACATTTTACATTACGAAAACACGCCTATTCAAATACACTGAAAATTTTATCACCAATAAATGGCAATTTTTCACATAAAAGATTCTGATATTTTTCATATTTCTGCTCAAAACATAGATTGTGGGTACTCGTTAGAACCGCCTCGTCGAGGCAGTTCTAACGAGTACCCACAATCTATGTTTTTGAGCAGAAATAACAAAAATAATGTATACCCCTGGAAACCCCAGTTTTACTATATAAAAGTGGGGTTTAAGGGGGTTAAAATTATAAAGGTATGTTTTTGTGATGACGGGCGCCTGTAGATTATTTACACTAATAATTACGCATGGTAGGGCAGTGTAGGGCAAGATAGGATATATTTGGGATGTGAGCTAATGCACCGTATCTTAAGCTTGCACATCCTTTCCCCGTCCTTCAAGGTAATTCCTGCAAAAGTTCTACGGACTCCCGTAAAACAAATTACGGTAAAGGAGCTGTCAGCCAGTTGCCAGTATTTACCGTAAAATCTACGGGAATTTTTTACAGTGGCATTTAGTATTTGGCTTAAATCTATATCGGACCGTTATCGGCCCGACAGGCCTCTTGTCGGACGGAATAGGTTCGATATAGATTTAAGGTTAAATCTATATTGGACCTATATCGTCCCGACAGGAATCCTTTCGGCAGAATAGGTGCGATATAGATTTAAGCTTAAATCTTTATGGGACCATTATCGGCTCGATAGAACTTCTGTCGGGCAGAATGCGGTCCGATGTAGATTTAAGCAGAATGCTAGCTTGGGCAGAGATTTCTTACAAACTGAATGTACTTTAGGTCATACCCGAACAGCAAATGCTTAAGACCCCTGTCCCTTTTCCCAGGTGTTAGGAATACAAAAAACAGCACGATTCTGCTTGATGCTAGTACATGAGGAAAGTACACAGAAAAGTTGGTTGAAATCCGTTCAACCGTGTAGTAAGAGATATCATAAAGGATAAAATGAAGCAGACAGATTTGAACCTCGGCCCGAGGCAAAAAAGATCATATAATAATATTTCAGAGCTAAAACACATGATAAGGTTGTTTGAAATCCGTGCAACGTTGTATACATCTATGATCCTATGAAGACTATCAATGTTTTCCTATTTGTTTTCAAAAAAAAAAAAAAAAAAAAAAAAAACTAGAAATGTGTCCAAAGGACACTGATGCCCCCGTCTGAAAAAAAACGCAAATTGCTAACGCCGGACGCGGACGGAGACGGACGGACAAGGGTAACGCTATATATAGCCCTTTCCACCATTCTTCGAATGGCGGGCATAAAAACATTTATACCAATTTCGTGTGTTGGTATGGAGACATAAGAGAATATATCCCAGAATTATCACCAAATATTCCTTAATAAGTCCTCCGAATTCTGCCAATAGTCGCACAAACCGGTCCTTTTGTGCATTGGCACCGTGTATATCCTTGTATTTGCATTCGGATTGTAAAAAATGTTTGGAAATGCTCTTTATTTTAAAATAGTTTGAAAGCAGAGGATGTGTTTACAAATTTTATATATAGGTACACAAAGTAAAATGAAGTATTAACAAACCTTGTATAGCTACATGTATACCGGGTAGACATATACAGAGTTTGTAATAGCAATATGGTGAATTTTCAATATATTCCGATTAAAGGAAATATTAACGAAAATCACAACAAAGAAAAACTAGAAATTTTCTTTATCAAAGAACTGCGATGCTTTAATGTTTTTTAAGCAGAATAGCTTGTAAAATCGCTATGCTGACAACGTTAACCCTACCAGGGGCGGATTCAGAGGGGTTTGGGGGGGGGGGGTTCAGTCGAACCCCCTTTCACTCAAAATTTCATTTTCATGGGAAATTTGGGATAAATTTAGGTTATTGTATTT
The DNA here is from genome assembly GCA_964016985.1 of Anodontia alba. Classification (NCBI taxonomy): domain Eukaryota; kingdom Metazoa; phylum Mollusca; class Bivalvia; order Lucinida; family Lucinidae; genus Anodontia; species Anodontia alba. Next base: position 93,610,774 of record OZ024830.1, on the reverse strand, counting down.
ACCCTAAATATTCACACCCCTTATTGTATTTACCCTAAATATTCACACCCCTTATTGTATTTATCCTAAATATTCACACCCCATATTGTATTTACCCTAAATATTCACACCCTTTTATTGTATTTACCCTAAAAATTCACACTCCTTATTATATTTACCCTAAATATTCACACCCCTTATTGTATTTACCCTAAATATTCACACCCCTTACTCTTTACCTAATACTTCTCTTAAACAAGTCCGTTTAACTACTTCTCAATGTGTATAAAATTGCTGGATGAGTGGCAAACAGTGCAGACCCTGATCAGACGCCGCGTTCTGCGGCGTCTGATCAGGGTCTACACCGTTTGCTCAGGTCTGTCTTTCCGAATACTAAGGGTAAGTACGGTAATTTGATTAAATCGAACCCCCTCAGAAATCATCCTAGACCCGCCCCTGCCTACATATGTCTGCCTCGTACCGGTATATGGAAATTAAACTAGTACACTATTTCTTTGCTTTTAAAAAAAGGAATGATTACGAATAGCTCTACGATCCCTATATAAAGGCATAATACAGTTAGACCTGTCTTAAAGGCTACATGTATTAAGCAATCACCTGTAATTAGAGGCCAACAAATGTGCAGACTGATCTAAATCTTTGCTGCGTGCATATGTCTGAAGCCGTTTTTTGGCGTTGCGGCCTGAATAATGAGGCACAGATGCAATACCGACATACATGTACAAATAAAAAAAAACTATAACAAAAAAAAAAAAAAAAAAAACAAGAAAAAAACAAAAAAAACAAAAAAAAACAAAACAAACAAACAAAAAACAAAACAAAACAAAACAAACAAAAAAAAAACAACAAAAAAACAACAACAAAAAAAAAAAAAAACAACAACAAAAAAAACCCCAAAACACAGAACTGCAGCATGGAGAAAAAGGAGAAAAAACAAGGACAATTGAACGTCACCTACCCCAACTTTGTCGCATATATCATTCCTGACCCAACCGTCGAAGTCTTCTATTACCTGTGCTGGTCTCTCCCTATCATGAAGCGCTTTACATATATCACATGACGGACATGGCGGGTAATTAGAATGCCTCATCTTCCAATCAAAATAGCTGTTATATAAAGTCTCATTCTCACTAACTTTTTTAATGAAGTCGGTCGCAGATTTGATATCTTTAAAATCATAAATATTTATATAAGAGTTAGGTATAACTATAGATTTATCCAAACTCTTCCAGTTTACAATAGGAATTTGGTCTCTTTCCAAAGCAAACCAATATTTTTCCGTTACATAATCTTTACAATCATTATTTTCAAATGCAAGATAAAATTTGTATTGCTTCATAATGACATCACATGATTTATCCCACTGGTCACTTGGTTTTCCACAGGGTTTGTTATAGCATAAACCAAACATATCAATATCTACGTATTTTTTCATTGCATGTATAGTTTTGTAACGTTTATTTTGATCAACACAATTACTTATTCTTCCCATGATTCCTTTCGTTTTCTCTTTAAATATATTTCGTCCTTTCATCAATTTTGTAGCGTTGACTATTTCTGCTTCATTCAGTTTATGCGGAAAGCCATAATACCAACCCAGCGTTGCGTCAGAGCGGTACCAACGAGTCCAGTTAAAAACTCCATTGAAAACTTTGAGATCACCCCAAAGGTGCTGAGGTGGTTCCATATTGGAGACTATCCAAACTTGGTCTGGTCGCCGATAGGTCGGGAATTGTATTGTGGACCGCGTTCCGATTCTCCAAACTTTGGTCCATAAATTTGACAAATGAAAATCAACAGCATCTACATTTGCAATCTCATTTATATCATCAGTAGATTCACATTTCACAGGACATTTTTTCAGACACGTGTTTTCCGTATTTCCAATGTTTTCTCCGATATGCGGTTGCCAGTAGAGAATTCTTTTTACTTCCTTCTCTTGAAAATGAACATTTTTATACTTCCGGAGTTCCTGTTCTGTCACATGACGTTGTCTACTTCCGGTGAAAATGCTGGTAAAACTTAATAAAATTATTAAACCAAGTAAGACAATAATTTTATAGCTAACTCTTCGAATGAGAAATGTCCTGCGTAAGCTCTTGCAATACGATGCCATTATCTACGACAGGTAAAGAATAGTTGGTTCTTCCTGCGAGTCAGATGACCTGGGATTGGAAAACTATCTCGTAGAGTCCCTGTAAGAGACGATTACTACAGTAACATTAAATTTTCATAGGTTTTACCACGTTTTGCAAGTACTTTACCACCCTATGGGCAAATTTAGCAGACGACAAATTGGTATTTTTCTTATTTTCCAGAAAATAGGCTTTGACATTGCATGTAAATTGTCTCCTTAGAAGATCATTTGCATGAAATGTCAAAGCCTACTGTCTGAGCAAAATAGAAATAATATTTTAAAATGTCGTCTGTTGATTTTTCATAGTATGCAAGTCGTACAGGCGAATGGACATACCTGGTAGATTTTTCAGCATTTTTAGACGGGGAAGTATTTTTTGCGGACATCTATTTCCTTTCCTGCACATCAACCCCCTTCAAACCCATTGTAGACTGAGTGAACTGCCCCATATTAATATATTGGACGATTCTAATTTTGTTTTTAGGTATGTCAGGCTATGTGATTTACACATTCCTAGAGAAAAATTATTGAATTATTTGCAAACAGTGGAGACCCTGATCAGACGCCGCTTCTGCGGCGTCTGATCTGAGTCTGCACTGTTTACAAATTACCCTTTTAGGGGTCTCAAGACTGCAATTGGCTAATATATAAGGAGTCCACTCTAACAGGCAAGAATTCGCTAGGGAGCAAAGTGCTTCCCATTAGGGTAGACCCCTTATTATAAGGAAGGTAAAATATCATATTTTTATTGTAGGTCCAGAACGGAGTGAACAATAAAGATAATGTAAATATTTTGTTTTCCTTTGAAGACAATTTTGTTCAAGATGGCAAAATACTTTTGTCAGAGAGAGAGAGAGAGAGAGAGAGAGAGAGAGAGAGAGAGAGAGAGAGAGAGAGAGTGAGAGAGAGAGAGAGACTTGGACACTTGGTGGGTCACTCGGCCAGTTTGGAGCATTTCAAAATAACGAATCTCACTCAGGGTTCATACATTTAGGACTGACAAAAATTACCTGACATTTCCCAGAAGTAAATTAAAATTTTGAATTTATGTAAAATTTTCTAACACTTCCCTGACATATTTGCAAAATTTCATTTTTTCTCTGACACATCACAAAATTCCCTGACAATTCACTGAACTAGAAAAAAATTTCCCTGATATTTCCCTGACGTGTATGAACCCTGTCACTGTCTGTCTGCCCTCCAGAGTTCATGTTCTTATGATACATACATCAAAGTACCGAACATTGTGTTCTATCCTAAGTATTCGGACACCTTAACTCTGCGAGGCGCTTCTAATGAGTACCCACAAATATATGAGTCGCAAAGTCAAAAAACATATCTTCGGACATGTGCGCCCAGCGAAGATTCAGATCAGACTGCGCATTTGCGCAGTCTGATCTGAATCTTCACTGGGCGCATTTTGGATAGCCACAGATACAAAATTTCTTCATGCGGACAGCGAAGACTCTGATCTGAATGCGTGGATGCGAAGGCTGATTTGAGTCTTCTTTGGGCGCACTTGTCAAAAGGTACGTTTATCACGTTGCGACTCAGACGCTTTGGTGAAACAATAAGGAAAATGATTGAATATTTGCCATTATCTATAGCCATGGATGTGAAGTATAAATTTTACATAGGTTTTAATATGCTTGGACTATAGCTTCACGGGGAGTCCTATTCTAACGATTATAGTTGCTAGGTGCTTTATAGCGCCGTACCTTTTCATATATATGTCGAACCTCAATGGCTCGAACATATTTGGGACCATGGAAATTCGTTCGAAACATGGGTAGTTCGAGCCACTGAGGGTTAATCATGGCACCAGTTCAGGAAGCAAATAACGATAATTTAGGGAAATTTTTTCGATTTTCTACACAATGATTGTATGTTAAGAGTACTCATTAGAACCACCTCGATGAGGCGATTCTAATGAGTACACACAACATACAATTCCATGATAAAATAAGAAAAAAATCCCTAAATATTTGTTTTCTTGAGCTACTGGAAGAATTTTGTAGGGACTGAAAAAATAGTTCGAATCATCCGCGGTAAACGAGCCATCCGTGTTCGAACCATTGAGGTTATACTGTATATGTCGTCGTTCAAATAGGTATTTAGCCTGATCTTGGAAATACATGTAGGAATTGCACGGACCATCAATGTTGGGCGATAAGGCCAATTTTGGTTAGTGCTCTGTAATCAAGCCGACGTTTTTTATCAGTTTTGAAGAAACATCTAGTTACTGGTCAGTTATATGCTCTTTAGAAAATCTCTGTTTTTCACTGGTCGCAATTGTTCATTGGAGAACTTATTATCATGTGACACCACATTTGCATACTACTGGACGTTTTGGACACGTCCTGCGCCGGTGTTTCGCTTCTATTTGTTTCGTATCTCTGTGCAGAATGACATATGGCTGTGCATACCGAGGAGCTACATGTGCAAAACAAATCAAAGCGGCCGATAGCCTGTATGAATAATCCCACTGCATGCAGTATTTGTCCCCTCCACTCCGGAAAACCCTCTTCAAGCTCGATATCTTGAGAAAGAAATTATGGACTTTGACCAAATTCGGCACATTGTCTAGCTTGGGATTGTTACATGGCATTTTGCGTCAGTTTTCAACAGACTTATGACCCTTGCTTGATGTCAAACAAAATCATTGCAGACTGTGCGGGCCGTGCATAGCTGCAAAAGCTGGTTCTTATTTGGACTACTTGTGATTTGGACCTTAATCTCATCTTCCAGGAGATTGTTTTTCTCCCAAGTAATTTCACAATTGTATATAATGTACATTTCAATAAATGAGTTTGTGATTCTCAAGAATGAAACGTAATGATATTTTAATGAAATTGCCACATTAAATGATTGTCTGTTTTACTTAATGATAGCAGATAACTTTTATTAGTTGGAAATGTTCCCAGCTAGCATTCTTTATAAATCTACAGCGGGCCGTTATCGGCCCGTCAGCTACCCTGACGGGCCGATAACGGCCCGCTATAGATTTATGTAGAATGCTTACTGGGTTCTTGGTTCAAGTTTATAAAAATATAAAAAATGAATTTAATGTCTGAAAACCAGAAACGGGCCCATGGCATTAACTGATTAAAGTATAATTATGGGACAAGAGTACACCGTCTAGCAGCTCATTTGCTGGTTATTATCGGGGAAATTATTTGAAGATATACGAGGGTCGTGCAAAAAGTTCTGTCACTAATAGGCCTCCTTGGTTTTATCCCAGGTATATTTTAAAATGCTTCACTGCACTTGAATGGTGTGTTGAATAGCTAACGATACCCGTTTATTTCGTGCAAACTGCTTTCCAGCTGACCGAGTTATTTCAAACTGAAATAGATATACACTGCCCAATTTACTTGTTACATTGGAACATGGACCAGAAGACTGAAATTCGTAGCTGTATTAAATGCCGCATTAGGCTTAATATAGATTCAAAGCAGATATTTAATGAATTGTGTGGTATATATGGATCTCAGACCATTTCAATGCGCACAGTGTTTAGGTGGGTTAAAGCTTTTAAAGTGGAGAAATTTTCTGTTGAAGATGATACCTGTCCTGGAAGGCCTAAAACCTCTGTTACCAAGGCTAACATCGCTGCTGTAAAGATTGTGGTCGAACAGGATGCGCGATTGTCTGTCAAAGATATAGCTAGTTGTACAGGCATATCAGAAGGCAGTGTGCAAACAATTCTGAAAAAGTGTTTGGAACTGAGAAAGGTTTGCGCTAGATGGATACCTCATTTGCTCACTGAGGAGCAAAAGACACAACGCCTTAAACGTGCCCGGGAACTTTTGAAACATACAAAGGCTGTAACAGTCGGGTTATTTCTAACTTGCTAACAGGTGATGAAACCTGGGTGCACATGTTTGAGCAACAAAGAAGGGCTGATAATAAGTAATGGAAGCGAAAAGATCAAAAGCGCCCATGTATTGCCAAGAGAACCATGTTCGAAAAAGATGGTGTACGCAATTTTCTTTAATTCAAGTGGGCCAGTCGTTTGCCTTGTCCATCTGGTCATACAGTCACTGGCCGATTCTACAAGAATTCTGTACTGAAGAAAGTGAAAGAGTTTTACAATAAGAAACGACCAAGCAAAGGATGGTCAGGAGTCCACCTTCTACATGACAATGCCTCCTCATAAGTGTGAGGTTGTCAAATCTTTTTTGGCTTCTGAAATGGTGAAAATTTTAAACCATCCACCTTATTCACCTGACCTGAGTACCTGTGACTTCTTTTTATTTCCAAGGCTTCAGAAAATGCTTTCTGGAAATAGGTATACGTCTAGAAGTTCTCTTGGCAGCGTTATATATCAGTGTCTCCAACAGATACCAAAAGAAGACTATTTATTTGCTTTTCGCGACTGGGTAAAAAGGTTACAAAAATGTGTTTCAGTAAAGGGGGAATACTTTGAAGGTTTGTAATAAAAAATGTTTGATAAAACGTAGCACTGAAGTAATCCGAACCCAGTGTCAAAACTTTTTGCAGGACCCTCGTATCAGAATCAACATTCGGCTAAAGTCCACGACCCTCACTAACTCACCTTTAAAGAAAAATGTTGCATCTGCATAATTTATATCTTTGAAGGAAGGTTAATGAGGTAGGACATTATTTATGGCATTTCTCTAACATACAAATGAAGGTATAACCAGATGTGAACTATTTTAAGAGAGAAACGGTATTCAAAATATGGTACCTCAGGTTCATATTTGAATTACCCCACCCACTTTCATGATCGTGTTACTCCAAAACTAGGGCTTACCTTGTAAAATCAATACTGTTTAGTAAATGGGACACTATAAGTAGTATATCAGCAAAAAATGAAGACTTTTGTTACGGCGGAGAAAGGGTCCTTATGGACACCCCCTTTGCTACAAGTATTAGCTTTCACAGAAAGCTTGGTCTACGCTTGCATTACGAAAACACGCCTATTCAAAGGCATAGAAAATTTCACCTCCAAACACAGAAAATTTTCAGATAAAAAAAACTCTGATATTTTTCATATTTCTGCTCAAAACATAGATTGTGGGTACTCGTTAGAACCGCCTCGCCGAGGCGGTTCTAACGGGTACCTACAATCTATGTTTTTGAGCAGAAATATGAAAAATAATGTTTACCCTTGTAAACCCCATTTTTGCTATATAAAAGTGGGGTTTAAGGAGGTCAAAATTATAAAGGCGTGTTTTCGTGATGGTACACTTTCTTGTGAATGCTAATACTTGGTTATAATAACGTTGAGCAGTCAATAGAAAATATCATTGGACCAGCCATGACCTTTTTATAAAGTGCTTCCGGAGCAATGGCAGACAATAATTTTACCCTTACTAGTGCCCATTCGTAAAAATTACCCCATTTATGCCGAGTGGACTCTTCTATCTTCGTTTTTGGACAGTCCATTTCCAACAGAAGGGTGTCTGATTAGTATTTATTATATTCGTAGTCGTATTCGACCACTATCCACAGTGAGCCGGTTTTTTCAGGATGGATCACTAAGGAACGATTTTCTTTTAATTTAACATGCATATGGCCCAGTACGGGGATGTCTCTCTATGCAACGGGCCCTCCAGTTAACGTCCTGATCCGAAGGATGGTGCATTGTATTAACATCATCCCTGCCAATGATGCTATTGGGGCATGTTTGGACTCCGAAATTTGTCACCCCGACCAGGGATCGACCCGGAGCTCCAGCTCCTGCGGAGAGAGCAATAATAACTGCTCTACATCTCACTGTTTTTATCTTACACGAGGAACCGCCCTGTGGCCGATTAGTTACCGACTTCGGACTAAGAGGTTCGAATCCCAGTGGAGGCGGAATTCAGCTCATGACTGTGCGGTGCTTCGTCCCACAAAGCCTTTCATAATCACCCTTCCATCGTCTCAATATGACTTAAGTAAGGTTAAAAGGGTAGTAAGATCCCAAATATCTGATTCAGACTTCTCTGTTACTCAGTATAAACAGGTATTATCTTTCAGACAAAAGCTTCTTGTGAAAGCTAATACTCCGTTATAATTAATGTTGAGTAGTGTTTGTGACAGCCAATACTTGGGTATCAATGTTGAGCCGTCCATGACCTTAAAGTAAACTAAGGAGGAAAAAATATGCCCGATGCAGGACTCGAACCCGCGACCACCTGCCTACAAGTCAGGTGCTCTACCAACTGAGCTAACCGGGCCGACAGTCCCGCCAATCACCACACTCCTCTCCCTTTTAACTTTTTAGTGCAAGGCATCAACTGAACATACTATCAGTTTCTAGCCTTTCCCCGCACTCACCAGTTTACCTCGTCGCCATTAAAGTAAACTAAGGAGGAAAAAGTGTGCCCGCTGCAGGACTCGAACCCGCGACCGCCTGCCTGCAAGTGAGGTGCTCTACCAACTGAGCTAACCGGGCCTACAGTCCCGCCAATCACCACAACCTTTCATAAAGTGCTTCCGGGGAAATGGCAATGGGCGTAGACAGATAAGAGGGTATATCCACATAACAATTTTCTTATTTCGCCGCAAAAAACATGTTGTGGGTACCCATTAGAAACGCCTCGTGGAGGCGCTTCTGCAAAAGCATGTGTTGTTAGTACTCTGCGATGCGCTTCTAATGGGTACGACATGTCGTGGAGAAATAAGAAAAAAATTAATCCTTTTTTCGGATGAAAAATGTACTTTATCTGGAGATATTATAAAATGGTCTAACGCATAAACAATGTGCTTACAGTAACTTAGAAATACACAAATGCATAAATTGTCCCAAAATGACCGACTCGATGACTGGGACTGTTGACATATAAAACACAACATGTAAACTAAAGATAAAATAAAATAACCTACTTACCAATTAATAAACTGACATATGACCAATGTTTCGTACCGATCCGCGATTTGGACGCCTTATATGTTCTTCCACATAAAGATTTGCTGTTCAAACACGTTTTAATCTCCAGATAAGACGATTACCCAGAAAAAATACCGTTTCATTATTTCTCCATGAAAACATATGTTGTGGTGCTCATTAGAAGCGCCTTGTGAGGCGCTTCTAATGAGTGCCACAACATATGTTTTCGTGGAGGAATAAGAAAGATACCAATACCCTTAGGACGAAAAATCGCCTTATCTCGAGCTTTGACAGTAATTGTACACGTTTTAAGATAAGTCAATATCACCCGCTATTATTCTACCCGCATTGTTGTCCAGGCTCGTTATGTAAACACTGTACAATGTAATTAGGCTTAAAGTCTGTTTCCCTGTCTTGTTTTTATATTCAGTTGGATACCAGATAGCTTTTCTATGGTGGCCAATAAGTGGCCAATAATCGCCACATTCGAAAGGTGTAGACACTGTTCGAACTATTCTGCACTGTTTGTCACAGACACTTCGAGAAAGGAGAGCTATATGATCCAAATCTGATCTCTTGCTTTTTTATCCCGTATTTTTTGCATTTTTATTTCATTGAAGAACATGTGAAGTCAGATCTCGACGTTTTTTTGTTTGTTTTTTTTTCCGGTACGGTTTGAAAAATAAAGAAGAAAGCAACAACTGATAGGCCCCCTATTTGCTGGATAAAATATCCAAGAGATCAGTTTTGGACCATATACGCTCTACTAGCTGACCCCAAGCGTTTGTGCTGTATTCCCTTCCTAAATGAACTTGTTCAATCTTAGGACAAGTACGAGTATGGTGAAGAGATTTAGTGTTAACAAGCGTAAACGTCTAAGTACCGGCGTAAATTTCATTCATGTTTACTTAGAGATATGGGACAAGGGTATACTAAAGTTTAATAAATTTTCATTGTAACAAGTAAAAGAGAACAACAATGTGATTCTTTAATGTATGCTTTTATTAAGCTTTATGAAGTTTCTTAATTGAAATGAAAATAAAATAGACATTAATTGACCTGTTTATACCACAGTTTGTTATATAATTTTTCTTTTTATATTTACCGGGATCGTCACACACCGACGATTCCGGCAAATATAAAAAGTCCTTAGTGAGCTTATCGAATAGTCAACCATATGTAAAAATCCAAAGCTATAGTACGAAACCGGCGAGATTCCCGCGCCGGTCAAATACGGCTACTCTGTAGGCACCCCTGGTGATCGAAGACTGATTGACTGAGTTGAGATTTTTGGCAGATTTAGCTCGGGAGGGGGGGGGGGGGGGGGTAACTTAGGGGTAATTTTGGTACGGGTGTGCGACCCAGTATTTCAAAACCTACCCCATTCATATACCTGGCCTTCGAAAAAATGGACCCATTCATATACTTGATCATCCAAAATGTTGACCTATTCATATACTGCCCTTTATTTTTTTGTACTCATTTTTGCTGGTTATTACACAAATTTCATAGTCAATTCATGTAATACCAAGAGGATAAGCAGCCTCGAAAAATCTCTGAGCGAAAAATATGTGCATATACCAGGATGTCAGAAAAATGTGGCCTTTCACACAGGAATCCAGAAAAATGGGGCCATTTATATACTTTCTGTTGAAAAAAAGGGGGCCAATCATATACCTGGCAGCGCTGAAAAAGAGGGCTATTCGGCTTGCACATCCGTACCCGGCGGGGATCGAACACGCGACCTCCTGATCACCAGTCGAATGCGCATCCGACTGAGCCACTGAGGCCGGCTGGTGAGCGAAGATGGAATTTGTAATTATCTAGCTTTATTTCTGGATTTGTGTTTCAAAATAAAACCGCAACACATGGCCAGCAATGATAGAACTCACAGGCACGTGGACATATGGCAACTGGACAAGACATGCGAGAAAAGGTTCCTATCACATATGCGGGAAATGAAGGCCCAGATCAGACTGCGCAATCGCGCAGTCTGATCAGGGCCTTCATTTCCCGCTTGCATAACTTTTGTCGATTGTAGAATAAACAGACAAACAGAGAAGGTCGTGATCAGACTGTGCTGATGCACAAACAGATGTACCTTCTTTATTCATGTATAGTATAAGGACTCTCTTCTTACGCTGAGTCCCAACCAGTTTTCAAAACCAACTGAACCATCACGAATAGCATCTTAATATCTTTAAACCGAAGCAATTCCCAGTTAAAAGGGCCTTAATGTATATCTGACCAGAACATACCGGATCAGTGTGCTTATCAATGCCACTTGGTCAGAGTCTTCGCTGCTCAGCAGTAGAACGTTGAATTTCTATGTACTGTGTCTGCAAATAGCGCGTTGCTTCTTTTGCACTGGACAATTGCGCGTTGCTTATATGTCACAGGCTCAGATTCTGCGCGGCTGTTTTTAACTTGAAATGGCCGAAAATTATTGTACTGAAACGTATTCACGCATCTTTAATGATTGCAGTCACAATAGTTCATAGTTTAGGAATACTTAGTTATGGATTGCAATCCGGTTTTAAACATTTCAATCATTTTATGACAAATTTATGGAACTTAAAGGGGACTGACACACTTTCAGGGGCAGTAAGTCTTTCAATGGTGTTTTACAATGGTCTACTGTAGAAGGGAAGAATTTGCTCCCGTTGGGAGCAAATTCTTTCCTTTTAGAGATGATCCTTTTTCAGACGGGCCTTCGTTTGCATGAAAGCAAAGAGGAAGTCACAAAAATTATCTCCCTTGTTAAAAATGGCGGAAATTTGCCAGAGGTATCTGGTCACCTTAAAATACATTCTACATGATGTTTGCGGGAGCGCCGTGCAAAAAAGGGGCAACTGCGAACAACGTAGGTGCAGATCACACAGCGCATCTGTGAAAACTGATCCGACCCTTCATGCTACATCAGTATCCATGCTTTCTCCAGGCGAACAGCGAAGGCGATGATCAGAATGCACGAATGTGCAATCTGATTAGGGCTTTCGCTGTTCCATCACGAAAGCATGCCTACATAATATTGATCCCCTTAAACCCCACTTTTATTCTAAAACTGGGGTTTACAGGGGTATACATTATTTGTCTTACTCCTGCTCTAAAAAATAGATTGTGGGTACTCGTTAGAACCGCCTCGGCGAGGCGGTTCTAACGAGTACCTACAATCTACGTTTTGAGCAGAAATATGAAAACAATATCAGAGTTTTTTATCTGAAAATTATTTCGAGGTAATTTTTTTTCTATATATTTGAATAGGCGTGTTTTTGTAATGTGCAGTGAAAAAAAAAAGATACTAGCATGGCATAGATATAGAGCATTTTGTAAGTTGCATGCACGCTACTGCTTTCTACCAAACTTTTTACATTTTACAGAGAAAACAAAATAACTTGGACTGAAGCCTGTTTTGTGAAAAAGTGGTGGACTTCATCTTCTGTAAACATCTTTGGAATTGTTACTTGGATACGCTACCAACAAAATGAAGGTATGTGACTGGACAACACTTTAAAAGATAACTTCCCAGGGTATTGAGCTAAAACTTGTTAGTTTAGGGTTGGGTTAGTGTGCTTATTTCGGATAAGATAAAGGTGAGACTAGTTAGGAGTAAGTGGGAGTAAGAATAAGTAACTATCCTTTATAGTCATGATATTATTTTGGTTTTATTTTAGTGGATTATCAAACAGAATTATAAGAAAAAAATATTAAGTCACTGGAGACTGGGGCCAGTCTAAACAAATTACTGAAGTTGGGTCTCACAAGTATTCAGGCATCTGCTTTACAAATGACTGTCCCCACGGTACCTGGCACGACCGTATTGATTACATGAAAGAAAATGCGTCAACTGAAGTTTGAACTTGATAGAAAGTATCTCGAAACATTTTATATGACGTGCAATGTTGTCTAGGATAACTATACACAGTACGAGATACATGAACTGGAAAACATGCAAACTGAGATAACGAGAATTTCAAACTTGTTTCTATACATATCCTTTAGGAAGAAACCGGTTGAGCTTAATCGGATAAAAGATGCAGAAACATAATCTCACGTTATTTTATAAGATGTACAACAATACTACACCCTCCTACGTTTCTTCGCTTGCCGCCCCCCTCCCCCCCACCGCTTTCCTCCCCACTCCCCCGTCCCCTTCGCCTTCTTAATGTCATATATATGGAGTAGTTAGTACCGCCTATGCCTTACTCATAACAATAACTGAAGATTACGATTCCCCAGTCTTTGTATGGAGTAGTTAGTATTAATGTCTACTGAAGACTACCGGTTCCATCTTCATATTCTCTCAGTGGCGCCGAGTTTATACCACGCCCCGAGGTGTTATAAAACCTTTTTCGTGCTTAACTCAGCCAAACATTTAAATGTTTTCCTGCAAATTACTAACAACTGCAAATTCTTTTTTTCTAAACATAGCTGAGCATGAACATTTCTCTGCTACTGATTATGAAAATGCCAACTATTGTTGGCATTTTCATATCTATTGGTAGAGAAAATATCATGCTCAGCTGAGTTGAGCACGAAAATAAGTTTTGCTGGACGACTAGGTTGACTTGAAACGGGTCTAGTTATAATTCATAACTAGGTCACCTCGCCCAGACACCGTGTGTGTAAATAGTCGCCCAGTCTGTAAGTTTCAGAATTTAGACTGTCGGCCAAAAGAGGCTGGGCTTTCAATCTCGTACCTAATGCGTGTCGATTTCGACTGCACAATGCATTTTGGTACTCAGCTCGAGTCGTGAATAAGATTAGTTCACTAGCCTCATGTCAGTCGTCGATGGAAAAGGTGCAAGGTGGGTGTCCTCACTCGGGTGCCGAGAGGGTGTCCTCACCCTAGAGCCGTTTGGGTGTCCTCACCCAGGTCCGCGTGCCGCAAGTTTGACCTACTTAGTGTAGGTCATGCCCAGGTAACTTGGCGGCACCAGGCGAAGAAGTGGTGGTCCTCCACCTCCCACTAAGGGGTCACTGCAGGATTGCTCCTGAACGTCGTACCAATACACGGAGTTTCTTTGTTTGGTACCTCTCTTGTAGAGCTGTTCTATGTACTCGTACCGCTTACATCGTGGAATTTGGATCTTGGTCCCTTGACGAGTATCCAGTGTTTGTTGTCTCTGTGGTATACAAAGAAGGCTGGTAGGTCGACGTTATATTCTTCGTCTTCTCTCGGTAGTCTGGCAGCTCTGGTGATGGCTTCATACGTCGTTGAGGTGACATCCTGGAGCTCATACTTTTCATGCAGAGGGCACTCTTCCTCGACGTTGACGTGAAAGTTTTGGGTTGGTGCAATGTTCGTCGCCGGTGACTTGGTCCTTGGCTTTTTCGACGGTGGCGATTCTGGGGAATGGGACGGTGTAGCTCGTTTCATGATGTTTTGTGATGGCGTTATCTCTGCTGTCTGTGGCTGGCGTTGATGTCTGATGGTGGTAGGTGCTGTCCCAGCTAGCATTCTACGTAAATCTACATCGGGCCGTCATCGGCCTGTCAGCTACCCTGACGGGCCGATGACGGCCCGATATAGATTTACGTAGAATGCTGACTGGGTGTGGTCTGCAGTGTCTGTTCGGCTGGTCTTGGCGTCTCCTTCTCCGGTTTCGGCTGTCGGCGTGCAGGCGTCGATTTGGTCGTCGTCGGTCTTGTCGCTGCTGTGGGCTGGCGAGGCCAGTCGCCAGCAGAGAGTACAGGCTGCCTCCTGGTTTCGGCCCCCTTCTTGTAGTAGCTGGTTGTTGGTTGATTCTTATGGAAGGTCAGCTCGACCCGAACTAAGTCCTTCCCGTCGGCAATTCTCCAGGGTGGAGAGCCGACAAAGTTGTAGAGCGTTGAAAAGTACAGCTGGAATCGCGGTCATGGTTATTCGTTGGTTAGATGTTGACTCTTCGACTATCATTGGTGTGAGGGGTAGATAGAAAAATCCGTCCCGAGGGTCACTGTCTGGCATCACGATGATTGCCTGTTGATGCCGGATTGTGATCCAGAGGAATAGATTTTTTTCTATCTACCCCTCACACCAATGATAGATTCTTTTTCTTGCACACCTTTCATTTCTAAACGTAGATTATTTTAATAATGCAGTCACTTCGATTGCTGGCGCCCGCCTTATTGTGATGACATTACTGTGGCGTTTAATGGCGTCATTACGTTCAGTGACGTAAACCTTAACGATGGTGTACGTGACGTTTTTACAACCAGTGCCTGTCGAAAACGTGAGAATTCTCAATTTTTTCTTAACCTTGGTAGGATGACCTGGGTAGGATATGAATTTCTATCCCAGGGTTGAATCCAGGATTTCCTTATCTGGTGTGCAAGAAATATTTTAAGAGTTTATATACCGTAAAACTCCACTGTTAAGACCATCTTTTGGACTGCCTAAAAATGGTTTTGTTAGTGGGATGATGGTCTTACTTGAATATAGAGTAATAAGAAAGAAACCATTTGGGACATGCAAAAGCCGCTCTTAATAGCGGAGTGGTCCTTATTTCGAGTGGTTTGGATAGCGGAATTTTAATGCATTTTTCGATAAACTAATACTTATTGGGCAAGTACTTAGAACATACTTAATATATGGGCTATCTGTCTGACAACCTGTAAATATTTTAAAGTTCAACTGAAAAGATTTTTACGATGATTTCAAATTTGCGCTTCCCTCGATCATTAAGTTGTTAAATTTCCCCAGGAAAAACTGATCTTATAGCTACTAACACATTTTCTAGTTTTGTGTTGATTTCATCGTGTCGTCCAAATCAAAACAAATTTTATAAACCAACAAACTTGTTTTAAGATTTACCATATTTATCCTAAGTATTTTGATAAATAGGCGTCAGCAAACAGTCTAGACCCAGATCAGACGCCGCGAACGCGGCGTCTGATCAGGGTCTATGCTGTTTGCCACTTATCGAGCATTTTCAGACACAGAAACAAAAGGTAAAATGGACTCGGTGTCAAACTTTAAACATAAATATGGTAAGGAGTTACGATGTCCGAATTCTTAGGGTAAATACGGTATTCACTCAAGTACATTGCAAGTAACATATGTACACATAGCAACTTCAGCAGAAAAGGTAACTTACCACAGATAAGGATGTGCAGTCAGGGGCTTTTTGGCTAACACACAGCTCATGGGAAAAGGGTAACAATTAGGGTGGTGAGGACTGGAACCAGCAAAAACTATGCAGAAGACAAGGGCTATATAAGAGAAAAAACTTGACTCTGATTGGACAATAATAAATGGAGATTGTTTGAATTTACGTCAGTTTTTCACAAAAATATAGTTCTTTAATCGCAGAACATTTAAATTTGTAAATGGTATTCTTAATGTGCTAGTGTTGAAAAATCAGACCTGGTAAACTTCTTTTTGGCTTTTGTTTAATATCTACTAAAATGAAGGTACGTGTGTATGCTAAAGGGCAGAAAAATGCCAAAACATGCTAATAAACCCCTTCTTTTTTGTGATGTATTTTGTCGGTCTAAGACTAACCTTTAATTTGAGACCAAATTTGGAAGTCAATGAGTATTTTGAGGATCGGAATTTAATTTCGCCAAATGCTATAATGGAAGCCCATGAAAAAAGTTCCTTAAAGTGAACAAATTTACCACGGTTTTGTCAAGGGAGACAGCTCTTGCAGACAGGTAAGCTGTCGTCTTATTATATCTGAAAGGAAATCAAAGCACTGATAGCACTGGTGGATCGATTATCTGTAAATGTTGGCTGCGGAAATGGTCCTGAACGGGCACTTAAGACTGTTTCATTTAATCCTTAGCTTCCTGCGCCTGATCTGTGTCTGCACTGTTTGCCAATGTTCCAGTCCCGGTTTTACAGATAACCCTCTTTACACTGCACTCTGACATAACAGCGACAAGAATAGCGCGGCTATAAATAACCATTACCGGGATTTCGTACAAAGGCGCAGTTTGATTTCATTAGTCAATGATAATCACGTGGACAGTTTTGGCGTGTGCGCACTATGGCTAGATTGTAAACAATCGACCCAATAAATATACCGCCATATTGTCAAGGGAGACAGCTCTTGCAGACAGTTAAGCTGACATTCTATTATTATTTCTCTGAACCTTTCAAAGATAGGGGCATCTATGAACAAAAAAAAAAAAAAAAATGCTTCTAAAGGGAGGATATTCTTTCCTTAGAATAGTTCTCAGTGAAAAAAAGGCAAATATTTTCATGTTAGAGTTATTCCCCTTTGATGTACAGTGAAAATCCACTCCACCTTTGGTACTGTCTAAAGTGGTCTTACTAGCAGGGTTGTCTCAATGTTAAATGTAGAACTTTGCTCCAGATAAGGCGCGTTTTTCAACTAAAAAGTACTGATATTTTTCTTATTTCTCCACAAAAAAAATATGTTGAGGTACACATTAGTAGCGCCTCGCCGATGCCCTTATAATGAGTACCACAACATTTGTTTTGTGTGAGAAATAAGAAGAATATTATGCAGATACCCAATCTTATCTGGAAATATGTAGAATAACAAGAAAAACCCCATTTTGAGACTTGCAAAAAACTGGTCTTGATAGCGGAGTGGTCTTGTTTTCGCGTGGTCTTAACCCATTTAAGCCTGGCATCCCCTAAAAGGGACCTTGTCAAACAGTGTAGACCCAGATCAGACGCCGCAGAACGCGGCGTCTGATCAGAGTCTACACTGTTTGCATTAAGTACAGGAATTTCTGTATACCATGGTAATTATAAACACTTACCAGATACCCCTTTTACTGGAAATGGACCGGTCCAAAGAGTTTAGGTAGAAGAATCTACTCGGTATAAATAGGTTAATAACGGAATTTTATACTGTACATTCATTTCTCTTATATCATGTCCCTGCGTGTAGTGTGGACTCTGACAGACACGGATTTTAAAAAAGGAGACAACACAAGGCCTCCACTGCAAGTTTATCATTTTCTGATAAAAACCTTTTCGCATGACGCGGCTCGTTGGCTTATTAATACGCGTCCGTGGAAAACCTCCATCATCGCATAAATTGTCCGCCAGCGCAGTCGGATCTGTATCTTCGCCACTCACCTACGTAATATTAGGACTGAATTAAGATGAAAAAAATTGGTGAACACTGAAACCCCAGATTAGCCTGCGCGCATGCTCGCAGGCTGATCTGGGTTGTCATTGTTTGCAAATGGGATATTAATGTGTCTCCAGGTGAACACTTTCGGCAATAACAAATGAGCGATAACGTCAGAAATCGTACCTTCGGACATATGCGCCCAGCGAAGATTCAGATCAGCCTGCGCATTCACGCAGTCTGATCAGAATCTTCAATGTGCGCATTTTAGGTAATCAAGGCTTCAGAGTTTCTTCATTCAGACAACGAAGACTCTAATCAGACTGCGCTGGTGCGCAGGCTGATTTGAGTCTTCGTTAGGGACACATGTCAGAAGATACGTTTTCTCACGTTGCGGTTCATATAAATCGCGATAGAGACAGCAAACTACATCAATAATTCAATAAGATAGAATGTGGTTTTGTTAACCAGGGTGTTTTAAAGTGAAATCAATGGTTTACTTTCTCTCCTTTTCTTCCCCACGATTCACTGTGTTGAAGGATGATCAACCTGTAACATTTTCTTCGACTTAAAATAAAAGAAAGAAAGAAAGAAGCGAGAAAGAATGAAAGAAAGAAAGAAAGAATATCAATTATAGGGCAATGGTATTTTTTTTTCTCGCTGAAGGATAAACAATTACATGTGTATTTGTCTTCCTAATTATATCCCTTGGCCAACTAATCACTTTCACATCGTTCACACTGGCATTGGTGATTATTCCCCTGTAAGAAAGCCATAAGTAATAATTATTTGTTTGTATTAATAAAGATACATGAACAAAAAACTATAGTATAACCATGAAAACAGCGAAGGTTATATATGGGCCGCATCAAGCGAAAAAACACCTTTGGATATATGCGCAGATTCAGATCATCCTGCGCATGCGCAAAGTATCCCGGGGCGTTGTGAAGGCCTTGATCAGAGTGCGAGGATGCGCAGGCATATCTGGGCCTTCGCTGTCCGCATATGCCCATAGATGGCGTAGTCCATGTTATGTGGTATCATCTATATGCACAACTATTTTATATCTTTAATTCTGTTTGCACTGTGATATCACAGAATATTATTCGCCTTCTCAGAATTCGCCTTGACTTTGGGATGCCAGTAAATCGAACTTCTACTGTAACAAACTTGATTAAATGATGTTATAAAACAGACATTATTGTTTGTGAATGTGCCTTATGATCGTCCGTGTGTCGGCCCGTCCATGGTCAGTTAACAATTCCACATCGGATAGGCGGCACTCGAACGAAAAATAAAATCGATGAACGCGGAGCAATTAATAATAACGCTTTCGACTGCCAAAAGCGATTATTTAAAATCGAAAACGATTTATCCGCGTTCGTCGACTGTCGTTTTGGCAGTCGAAAACGCAGGATTCTTAAGAAAATGGCCAGCGTTTGTCGAATCTCTCGTCCGGTGTGAATTCGGGATACAGATTTAAATAAGTCGTTTGACTTTCTTCTGTCTGAATCGCTTTGTATAAATATGTTAATGAAAAGAACCATGCATGTTTTTTTTTTTTTTTTTTTTGTTTTTGTTTTTGTTTTTTTGTTGCTGTATGTATATTCATATATCGAGGGTTGAGCGCAAGACTGATGTAAGTCAGATGGTTGTTTTTCCCCAAACTTAATCTCCTCACCATGAAGGCGTAATGAAGATTACAACATTTCTTTCTGTAAACAATGAAAATTTAGGTGCCATTGCTCGTATGAGCAATGGCACCTAAATTTGCATTGTTTACAAAGGGGTCAAATTTGTCCCTAAACAAGGGTTTCAAAAATATGTTTGAGTTACTATAGTCTTGCGCTCAACCCTCGATATACAAAATATGCTTGATTTGTGATATTTTTTCTTGCTTTTTTTTGTTTTGTTTTTTTTATCAGAAAATAGGCGCGGACATTTCGTGCAAATTGTCCCCTGAGAAAATAATTTGCATGAAAAATTAAAGCCTGTTTTCTGGCTAAAATCCGAAAAATATCACCAATATGTCGTCTGCTGAATTTGCCCAGAGAGTGGTAAAGGAAATAAACATAAACATGCTCGCTTACTTATTATCGATCCGTCTCACATCCACCACTGTGACCAGCTGAATCAGGTATAATTTCAAACCAGGTAGGAAAAACTTACTTATTCTTTGTGAAAAACTAACAAACCGGTGGCTTTGTAGGATTTTAACAAAGGCGACAGTGTTGTAAGCAGGAGATTTAAAAATATCACAGGTGTACATTTTATTTTACCTGGCGTCTGGGTCTTTTCTTGCGAAATAAACATGGTCTGATTGGTTTCTATATAAGGGCAAAACAGTGGTTGATTTGAAATTTGAAATAAACGTGTCCGAACAGCGAATTTTTAGAAACAATAAATTTGAAACGGATTCGTCAGTTTAATTATTGGTATGTTTAAGTTTTATTAAATGTCGGCATTGTGTACTTAATTTCTACTAAAATTGTATTTAATGACTTTATAAATATTGCAGGAATTCAGAAGGCTGGATATTAAAATCTCGGAGGGATAAGAAAATCAGGGTCAGGATTTTATCATTTTAGTATTATCAGTTTGTTGACATTTGCTCTGTGCCGCTACATCCAAAAAGGCGATTCAGTGACCGAGAGCATAATTATGCGAAAAGCAGAAATTAGGATCACCCTTGGCATCCGCGCTGCTGCCAAAGATGATCCGAATTCCTAGCTTGCCCTTTGCAAACAGTGAAAGTCCTGAGCAGAGTGGGCGGACAGGCAAGCTAATCTTTGTTGGCTTATAAGCAAATGTACCGTTTTTGTACAACCCAGCTGAAATAAAGACTTTGTTTGAACATACGAGAAAATCAATCTAACCTTGTTACCCCTTGTCAGGCTTGTCCTTCTGAAACCGGATATGCCCTGCCTTTGCAAAAAGTGTAGATCCAGATCAGTTGGCTTCTGAAGAAGCCGACTGATCTGGATCTGCACTGTTTGCCATTAAGTATGTGAATTTATATCAACAATCAAGATTAAATAATGTGATTGGCTGAAAATTAGAAGTGGGTGTGGCATTTTAATTTATTCAGCATGTTAAGGGTTGATATACGAAGGAAATTCCTGATACTTGACGTAAATAAATTGATATATAAAATAAGAGCAGTCTCATGATAGCGTAGCTCGCCTTAATCGCGCTTTGCCTCTAAAACAAAAATTTAACAAAAAAAAAAAAAAAATTCTAAATCCGTGACCTTGACCTCAGGGTCACTCATAAGGGTCGGGATGGTACAGCATCTAACATCTGGGCAAGTATGACCTACTTCCATCCAGAGGTTCAGGAGATATAGCCTTTTTAAAGACTTTAACTTAACCGAAAGCTTTAACCGACGCCGACGGTGACCACTATAGCTCTACTTTCGTTCAGGTGAGCTAAAAACTCATGGCAGTCTCCCTTTTTTTGTTGGCGGTCTGTCTTCGTTTATAATGGCTACACATACCACAGATGCTTGAGGTCAGGTGAGCGTTCAGGCCCAAACTGATCTTTTTTACATTTTTTTTTTTTTTTTTTTTTTTTTTTTTTTAGTGCACTTTGCGATAATTGGAACATGCCTGATAGTGATGGCGATGTTTAGAGACTTCTAGACAAAGTTTTAAAATTCGTCTTTTTCACCATCAGGTCTCAAATAAGTAAAAAATGTCTTTTTTTTCACCATCAGGTCTCAGATAAGCACTTATTTGAGACTCCATGGTGAAAAAGACGTTTTTCTAGATTTGATGGTGAAGAAGACGTTTTGTCTAGAAGTCTCTTAACATCGTCAGTACTTATTTAGGTCGGAGTTTGAATTCTGCTGGAGCCATTATGAAAACATGTCTATTCAAATATACTGAAAATTTAACCACCAAAAAATGAAAATTTTCAGATAAAAAATTGATATTTTTCATATTTCTGCTCAAAACATAGATTGTAGGTACTCGTTAGAACCGCCTCGCCGAGGCAGTTCTAACGAGTACTCACAATGTATATTTTTTAGCAGAAATAAGAATTTTACTATATAGGGTTTAAGGAAGGTCAAAATTATATAGGTATGTTTTCGTGATGTGACTGAAGGCGCTTCATAGCACAGAACCAACCTTTCATTATCACCCTTCTTCCATCTCGATATGCCTTAAGTAACGTTGAACGGGATCTAAAACACCAAAGTCATCATGATCAATTTTGCTCAAAAATGCATAACGAAAACACGCCTATATAATTTTGACCCCCTTAAACCCCACCTTTATATAGTTAAAGGCTCCATATTCCTCAAAAGCAGACATTTTTTTATCCAAGGAAGGTTCAGTAAATTGATATATGGTATTAATACCATCACAGAATGTGGCATCTGCCAGCCTGTAAAAATTCAGTTAGTCTCGCGTTTTTGAACTGGATCAAAAATAAAATGATTTTTTATAGTATCTCTGAACTAATGTTGGCAACATTAATTCAGAAAAACAATAAAAAAAAAATTCATTTCATTTTGATTCAGTTCAAAAACGAGAGACTGAAATTCTACAGGCTGTCAGGTGCCACTAGACTGGCTCCCGTCTAACAGTAACTGATACATAAATCAACATAAAAACTATTTATATTTTACAAAAATCCAATCTTTTGGACTGTCCTTCTCTCTGATTTGGCTGACCAGTTATGAGTTTCTGCATGACGAAAACATACCTATATAAGTTTGACCCCCTTAAACCCCACTTTAGTAAAACTGGGGTTTACATGAGTATACATTAGTGTTCTTATTTCTGCTCAAAAACATAGATTGTGGGGAATCGTTAGAACCGCCTCGGCAAGGCGGTTCTAACGAGTACCCACAATCTATGTTTTGAGCAGAAATATGAAAATTATCAGAATTTTTCATCTGAAAATTTTCATATTTTGGTGGTAAAAATTTCAGTATATTTGAATAGGCATTTTTCGTAATGGACTGGTAAGGGAAAAAATATGTGTAGAAAAAAAGTCTAGGAGGAGTTTTGTACCTTTGTTAGAGTGGAAATATAACTCATAATGTGGTGCCAGGCTAAGGTGCCACATTTTATTATTGTATTAAAATTTTTTAAACCTCAGTTATTGGATAATAAAATGTATATTTTTGAGGAATATGGAGCTTTTAAACAAGGGTTTACATTGGTATACATTATTATTCTTATTTCTGATCAGAAATATAGATTGTGGATACTCGTTAGAATCGAATCGCCGAGTCGGTTCTATCGAGTACCTAAATCTATGTTTAGCAGAAGTATGAAAAATGTCAGAGTTTTTATCTGAAAATTTTCAGTTTTTGGAGGCGAAATTTTCTACATATTTGAATCGGCGTGGTTTCATAATGGCTTGAGTTCTACGGTTGATCATTTTGAATTACAAAATAAATTTAGTGAGTCTTCCCCTTTAATTAATGATGGTAGATTTAGAATCTGGATAAGCCACTTTAAATAGTCAACCACTTTAATGAAGCAGTAATAAACATAAAAAGCTGTTTCTAGCCAGGTATATTAATCAACTTTGTATAATAACATGCCTTTGTACATAGCCCAAAGCTTAGTGCATCGCATAAAGAGTAGTGTGACACATCGTATTTGGTAACACCAAGTTTATGACTTAGGCTAAACAACCACATAAACAGGGATTCCTGTGCTCAATTTTAAGTTTGGAGTTAGTGTATAGAAATCGTGTTTAGTTTTCGACTTGCGTGAGAAAAGGATGCACATGTGGTGGTAAGGGTTTTTTTTTTTTTTTTTTTTTCATTCTTTTTTTTTCTGCTGTTTTTATGCTATTTTCTGGGCTTTCCGTTTTCAACTTCAGATGCCCATTTTCATTCAGAATTATGCAAATATTCTTATACTGATAATTGTCGTTGGATTTTTTTCACAGCCAGTCAGTTTTTTTTTGTTTTGACTGCCTGACCTTGGATTTGCAAAACAGTGTAAACGCTTGGATATTTTAATATTTTATTGACAGTAGATTTGGCAGAATTATATATGTAAACAACAAAATCGCTTAAGGAAATTTAATTATTTACTTTTCCAGTCAAGTACATGTATATGTACGTGTAGTATAGCTATACATTACTTGGGTTTATAGTCGTTTTACCAGGAACTCTCAGGGGTGTTCGGGGAGTTCAGTCGAATCCCACTTTGACTCAAAATTTCATGTTAATGAGAAATTTTGGATAAATTTGGGATGCGGAATTTACACTAAACATTCACGTCGTAATTTGATCAAATCGACCCCACACCCTGTGAAATCATCCTTGATCCGCCTCTGATTATAGAGGGTAACGTGTACTACCAGAAAAATATCTTCCGCGACGAAAGATATGTCACATGACGCAACTGCAGAAATTGACTGCCGCCCAGATCAGCCTATTTATTCGCACAGTCTGAACATGACTTTTGTTGCCCGCTTTCAGAAGCAGACCAGATCTTAATCTGCGCTGAGCCCACGTCCTAATATACATTTTCTAGTTTTGCTTCAAATTTTATACAAACAAATTATATGAAGCTTCAGTTTTGAGTAGATTGTATTAGAATCGAGTACAAACGCCAAAATTCCCTAAAAGTTAATTGTCCACGTGATTATCATTGACCAATGCAATCAAACCGTGCGTTTTACGAAATCCGGGTAATGGTCATTTATAGACGCGCCATTCTTGTCGCTGTGACGTCAGAGTGCTATCTGTGAAACCTGGACTGGGACATTTGGGACACTGGCAAACAATGCAGGCTCATGTTAGACGCCGTAGAACGCGGCGTCTGATCAGGGTCTGCACTTTGTACTCAAATTACAGGGAGTTAAGGGTTAAATGAAATAGTCTTAGGCCTCTGTTCAGGACCATTTTCCCAGCCTTCGAAACACCAGTGCTTTCCGTGCTTTGATTAATAATAATTTCCCTATTTATCCTAAGTTTTCAGACACCATAACTTCTTATCATATTTGTCCTAAATATTAACTAGTTCTTTTGACTACCTGTTAGTGCATCTAGAATTAGCTGGATGAATGGCAAACACTGCAGACCCTGATCAGACGCCGCTTTCAGCGGAATCTGATCTGGGTCTACACTGTTTGCTAAGTCCTGTCTGTCACAATACTGAGGGTAAATACGTTTATTTAATACATGTACATAAAAATACGTTTATTTAATACCATGTACATATAACAGTGAAGACCCTGATCAGACGCTGCGTTCTGTGGCGTCTGATCTGGGACTGCACTGTTCATTCAGGCCATTTTGTCCCAATACTTAAGGTAAATACATTTCCTATATGTTCATACCTAGGTATTTATATACATCCATCAATGACACCTAAAGATAAACAAATTCGTTTTCAATCAAAATAAATCCAGGAGTCTCAAATGAAATGTCCCTGATACAATAGCTATTCAAAAACCTAGATCAGCTTGTGCAACATTCATTGTTCGCTAATTCTATCTCCGTTACGTAAGGACCCTACAAGCGAACTGCGAAATCCCTGATCAGATGGATTTCGGCTTTAGATCGGTTCGATACGTTCAAAAACATGGGCCAATAAAATCTATATAAAGGTCGAAGACACGTTTTCTGTTGGTTAGGCCTATATGTCAATTATACATTTCATATTCCCAGTACGTCAGATTTATTACCTTTTTAGGTTATATCACAGGTAGGAAGTCGTGTAAATTTATGTTTGTTTGGGGTTAATAAAGTACTTGTAAGGGACGTTCAAAAAATAACATTTGTCAAAATGTATACGTCTACAATACGATAGTATCAGGGATCAAAGTGACACCATACTTCAGTATTTTCTACCGCAATTCTGAGAATATTTTGTCTAGAGACACTGGGCTGTTACTTTTTTTCTCGTAAATTGATTTATCGTGGAAGCTTCAGGACGGGGTTGGTTTGTAACTTGACACAGATTTTGGTAATGCCATGCGTATGTATAACCAGAAAACTGCCCAATTCACTTTCATGCACGATCAGGTCAAGTTATAAAACGTTTCTCATACAATCTTTTTTTTTTTTTCTTTCTGATCTACAATGATTGCACAGGATTGTCTGTCCGAATCCCAGGTCCGAATACTTAGGGTATTAACGGTATATTGGGTGATTTACGGGTTTACTGGTCGGAATATGTCATGATTGTTTCTTGTCGATATGTTTAGTTGTCAGTATGTTGCAGTTATATGTACATGTATATTGGTTGTGAAGTGTTACTCAAGATGGCCGCTGTTTGATAGTATTAAAAAGAGAAGGAAACAAAATATATCATAATACTTTACGTATAGGGACGGACAGGCCTGAACAAACAGTTTAGATCCAGATCAGACGCCGCATCATGCGGCGTCTGATCAGGGTCTACACTTTTTGCCACTCATCCAGCGCTTTTTAGACACATCGACAGGTTGAAAAATAGATTTGTTCACATTTTAGGACACGTATGGTAAGGATTTATGGTGTCCAAATATTCAGGGTGAATTCGGTTATGTCAGATAGACAGGCCTGAACAAACAGTATAGACCCAGATCAGATGCCATAGAATGTGGCGTATGATCAGGATCTACACTGTTTGCCACTTAAACATATCATCAGATAGTTGAATGCTGTTACATTTTTAGGACAAGTACGGTAAGAAGTTAGAGTGTCTGAATATTTAGGTTAAAATGCTTTTATAGTTTGTAAGTGTAGTCTTTTATCTTTATTTTTACAGGTACTACGATTAACCATACGCCGCTTGGAGGTAATACAAGCCACAAATGAGGACAGGCCGTATTTTACCTGACCTTGTGTCAGAATCCGTCTCAGTATTCCCCTTACCGAACTACGAAGAAAGACACAATGTCAGTTACCTTGACTTTCTCACAATGAAGCGATTTAATACAGAGGTAAACATTGAACCTTGTCTAACGCCAGTAAACTACAAGGATACTATTATATGTTACAAGGATTCTACGCGGAAGCGGTACAAAAGTCAGACGCATTATGAGCCAAGACCAAAGCCAAAGAAATTTTCGGATACCTTGATAATTTATCCCAAAGCACCGGTGAAAACTTTTGTGACTATGATTGACTATCACATCGACGAATGTAGGAAGTGGTTTAAAACGACAGTGGAATTCAAAGCAAGAACATATACCACTAGTAAGATTTTAAATGAAGATGTTGATAATTTAGAACAGAATGAAGTTAATGCGATTATTAATGATTCAAACAACAATATCTCAGGACCCGGAGCATCTCAGATATTTTTACCGAGGTGGAACAAAGACAGTGATAGAAATCAAAATGTCCGTGTACCAATTACTGGGGAACTGATTATGAATGGATATTAGTTCATATACAGGTACACAAATCTTCAGCAACACATTAAATATACGCGTAATGAAAGAGGACATTTAAAGAGGAGTATTTGGTGATACATCTGGGATATATTGTTTTCTTATTTCCTCATAAAAACGTATGATATGAGTACTCATTAGAAGCCCATCGAAATCTTCTGGAATAAGTTTTCTAATTTCTCGATAAAATATATGTTGATGGTTTCTCATTAGAAGCGCCTTGTTGTGGCATTTCTAATGAATACCAACAATATTCGTATTTTATGGAGAAATGACTTATCATTATAGCCTTTTCAACACTAAACCAAGTTAATATACCATTTTGACGCAAATGACCCTCATGGGTTAACGCGTCATTAAACCTGAACTCGTCATCATCGTTTTATGGAGAAATTATGAAAAAAATATTCCAGAATTATCATCTAATTCTCACCGTTAACAAGTCCTCTGAAAGAACATAAATTACGCCGTTACTATGTGTGACAAAACATTGTATTTTGCTATCCTTTCAATAGAGTCAGCCACTGCCTTAATTTAGAAATAGTGTATTTTAAGATAACAACATAACAGGTTTATCAGTCAAAACCTAATTCCCACTGACGTACAGAGTAATGAAAACTATTGTCTTACACAGAAAAAAGAAAAAAAAACACATTTTCAAATACTAGTATGTCCTTTTACGACATATTAAACAAAGAATTTGCTAAAGTTCATGATTGCCTTACATTATATTGAAGAAATGAAGACTGGCGAAAATTTAAAACGTGCATATATACGGTATGTACCCCTTAATATTAGGACACCATGACTCCTAACTGTACTTGTTCTAAACATTGAACAAGAACGTTTTGCTATCTGTTAATGATGTCTAAATAACTGCGAGATAAGTACATCTTATCCACGGCATCTGATCTGGGTCTATCTTAAAATGTTTGCCAAGACATGTCTGTCCGGATATTCAGGGTAGCTATGTTATACCAATATCTCAACTTTGTTTAAGCGTTTTTGCCACAAAACTGGTGCCGTGACAAGCAAAGTCTACAAAATAGCATGTGCGATCTGCGCAGTGTCATCCTGTCAAGGCAGGAAAATAGCGACTCGCTTAATGGAATCTGGATTTAGTAGACGTTATCTGTATGCGGATAAGGAGACCCTGACGCAGTCTTGTCCGGGTCTTTGTTATTGGCATTTGTCATATAATAGTAGATTTTTTTTTGTTTCCCGCAGTTGTTGCAGACTTACATGTACACGTATTTGTTTCATTACACGCTTTTTCGTTAATTCTTGTTTTCGAAATATGTTTGATATGTCTACAAAATATTCTTTCGCTATGTCCATGTGCTAGTTAATACAATTTATGACGCATTTTCTTTTAACAAGAATTTACTCGCCGTATATATCCATATATTCGAATGGTACCTATGTTCGTTATTACTCTTTATTTTGAAAGCCAGGGAAGAGCTGACGGATCGTATTTGCCTTAATAAAGTAGGCGTATATAGAGTTTATTTTATCAGCAAAGAGACTTTTTCAAGTTCGTCTACTTAGAGATGCATTAGAAAACGCAGTATGTGTATGCGATAAAGAACATTAGTTTGTTTTTAAATGCTGCTTTCGTTAATTGGATCATACGATTTACCGAAACACTACCGTAATACCGGAATACCCTTGAAAAATACAGGAATACCTTCGAAAGACACCCACTGAAGACACCAATACTGACTTTAATTAATTAAGATATGACAACATATATAGGAAAAGGGAAAGTATTGTAACTGCAAATTATTTGCAAATTGTCTTTGAAGTGTTGCTGGTCCGCAGGGGGGTGGTTGGGTATGGCGAAGGTGTCGGGTATCTTATGTCACCGGGGCGTCTACTTGATATTGGCTTCCAGTTGGGCAAGGCCTGCTATCCTTGTAGCAGGTAAGGGTAGATGGGGAAATGTTTTTATTTCTTTTGTTTCTTCACTTTCATTCCTGTTCCGCTTTCTTCCCTGTCCCACTCTTTCATCTCCTCTACTATCTCTTCTATCTCTTTTCTCCCTTTCTCTGGGAGACGGCACAAAATGACCAACACGGGTTGACGTGTCGTTAAACCCCAACACAATCAATCAATTGCTAGTCCGCTAATTCAGAGCCGAAATACCACCGGAATACCCGTGAAAAACAGGAATAACCATGACTTTAAACGAAAATAACATAATAAATCTTAATTGATTAAAGCCAGTATTGGTGTCTTCAGTAGGAGTCTTTCACAGGTATTCATGTATTCTTCAGGTATTTCAGTAGTATTCCGGTATTTCGTGTGACCGCGTTTATGTTTTCTATTGTTTAGTGGAAAAGCTAGAAAAATAACTATGACGACAAGATAAATTTTGTATATGTCTGCCACGTACTTGTATGGGCATAAAAGGTAGTCAGCTATTCCTCCGATTTCAAAATGGAGAGTAATTCTAAACAATAGTACCATCCGAATAAATATGCAGAGATATACACGGTACCGTTAGCGTAGGCAATTTATAAACATTTAGGTGTTTAAGATAATTTCTTGAACACAGCTGCTCTGTTTATAAGAGAAACAAAGACCCTTTCGACGTCACGTAACGCAAGACAAATATCGGGGTTCCAACCGGTGAAGTTGGTTTTACGCCTATATACCATATTTTCTCACACTTGTGTATGTCTTAATAGCAAGCGATGCATAGGGCACTAAGGAGAACTGATACTCTTTCAGGGGATGTAACTCTTTGAAAAGTGTTTTGTCTCTCTTTTGAAAAGGGGTCTACTGTAAAAGGAAAGAATTTGCAGTAGATCGCGTTTCAGAAGTGGACTTTTGGGCAGGAAAACAAACAGGAACATCAGAAAAAGTTGCAGCACTTATTGTAAAACGATTGAAGAATATTTACCATAAGTGTCACGTTGCTTGAAGGTGAATGGATGCTTTTCAAAGAGAGGGCTTTACAATATTGAAGTTTGATACATTTGTATGAATCGCTTCACAAAAGGGGATAATCCTGAAGGAAGGAATATAGTCCCAGGGAAAGAGAGCTGCCAAGTTGTAAGGCTACAAGGGAATACATTGAGTCACATGGATGCAGCGCTAAAATTCCTAGGTAGAATGGTCGTTTTCTCTTGAATGGGAGCCATATTTAAGAAGGGATACAAATACTTTCAGGTATGAGTGATTACTCTTGGCGGTATATGGCCTGAGATCACAAAGGAGATAACTCGTATCACCGGATTCATAGCACATTATTGTATCATTAAGTCAAAATATTTTTGTTTGTTTAACGTTTTTTTTTGTTTTTTTTTTGTTTTTTTTTTTTGTTTTAACGCTTTTATATGCTTCTGATATTTCCTAAATAAAACCTAACATTATTTGGGTTGCCGTTTAATTTCTTAGACATATGAATCAATAAAAGACCTCTATATGAATAATTTGTAATTGTAGCTCAGTCTGACAAAAGCCAGGGTTGTCTTTCATCATAATTCATTGTAGACTGAATAGACTCTCCCACACTATATATTGGAAGAGTCCAATTTCAATTTAAGGTACGCCCGGCTACAATGTAGAAGGTTTACACATTCCTAGAGAAAAATGTCTAAACTATTTGCACACAGTGGAGACCCTGATCAGAAGCCGCGTTCTGCGGCGTCTGATCTGGATCTGCACTGTTTGCCAATTACCCTTTTATGGGTCTCCCGACTACAATGGGTTAATCAAGCAAGTTTGTTTCTCTCAGGTTTCAGCTATGTAACGGCACAAGGAGCATTGTTAACGTTTCAAAACAGTTATATCACAGCACTATGACTCAAAGAACATTAAAAGTGTTTTTGAACCAGTGAGAAGACGACAGAGAATTTGCGTTTCCTAATACTTTCAACAGATAGTCTAAAAATAATTATCGAAATATAAACGTGGAAGTGGAACACAGAGAGTGTATATTTCTCCAGTTGGACTCACAGGTTTGTGAATGAAAGGACCAATGAGATGCTGTAAATTGCTTTGGTAACGATTCTGGTTACGTCATGAAACTAAATGAGTCAGGTCATGAGAAAAGATAACTTCTGGGCATATGCGAACCGACTGAGATCCTGTGTCGCCAGCAATCTGATAAGGGCCTTTGCTATACATTGATTTATCACATAGTGGCCTAAATTCCCAACATTCAGCATGAGATATCTCGCAATGTAGATAGTCTACATGCATGCGAAGGTGATAAATCAGTTATACCATGGTTCTGCGTATGTACGTGCGATAATGCACGAGCGTGATTATCGCATCGTACATGCGCACGAACCATGATATAACTAAGATATATTCTACAACAGACAATGATTCTGTAGGAGGAACAGCGAAGGTCATGATCAGACTGATCATAGCCTTTGCTGACTGCATATGTCCCTCACTTAGCTTGGCTCAAACGATTTATACCGGAACAGTGGCTCATTTGGTAGAGCGTCCGATTTGTGACCGAGAGGAAGTGCATTCGATCCCTGGCCGATTTATACCGAAGTCATTAAAATGCTACTAGCTTCTTTTTCACTTGCCGTTCAGCAATAAAAAGTAGAGCTAGAACTGGTCAGCCCGGTGTCAGTATAATGTGTCTGGGAGGAATACACGTCGTGTGTCTGGGAAATGATATTTCAGTGAGGCAGCGGTCGAAAAATGCGCATTGAAATGACACCGTAACAATACGACTGAAAGATTGTTGAAAGTGACGTATAACCCGAATAAAACAAACAAAAGAAACACAAACAACCAAATGCTTCATACCGGCACTTGAAATATCACCGGAACAACCATAGACTGAAATCAGTCCTAGATGGTAGTTGTGTTTTCGCTTTGATGCATTGACTGAGTTGGGAGCCTTTATGCGAACCGAATTTTTATGTGTTTCTGTATTAAGAGTAGCATCGGGACCCAGGGTGAAGTTAGTTAGCTGTAAAAGTGCTTTAACCCCCTCCCCCTCCCTCCCGGTGGTTTGCGGTGGTCCCGGTGTTAGTCTTACTCTTTGTTGCTTTGTGGTTTATTCTACGAGGCGATTTGTTGTATGTCTTTCCGTGTGTCATTTTGTTCTTGTGTTTTTCAATCCTTTTAGTATTGCGATTACCTCGCTTGGGGAAGAGAGAGCTAATTTGTGCTTGTTTGGATTTGCCAGGTTTCCTCTTCCTCTTTGGATCTGGGAAGGGCTGCGGTTTGTGATTGTGGCACTCCCTGGACTTTTCTCTTACCTTTTTTGCCCATGATACCATGCCAAACCGACCACGTCGTATTTTATCTTAAGCCACCATGCCATGCCAGATTTTATTTTATGGTGGCTCAAACATCTACGACGTCTGATGAGATAGCTGAACAGAAATATAGTGATTGAGAGCAAGGGTACATTTATTCATATTATATACTAAAAGATACCATTATGAAAAAAATTTCACATCTCACCAGACTTTATGTCTTGAACGACCACAACACTCGCATGAGTGTTGCTTGCTTGTACAGAAACCCTCCATCACCTGTACAAAAACTCGCAAGGTTTTACACAGTGAAAACCAAGTATGGAAACCTATATCTGACATTGTGCAAGCTTATTTGCGACATTGCGTTTTATGTTAGGATGTAACTTGTGACTATTGTGTTTTGAGTTTCGCTTTTGTGTTCTGTGGTACGCTTTTGATTTGTGAGTTTTACGTTTTAAATGGCAGA
Source organism: Anodontia alba (assembly GCA_964016985.1). Taxonomy (NCBI): domain Eukaryota; kingdom Metazoa; phylum Mollusca; class Bivalvia; order Lucinida; family Lucinidae; genus Anodontia; species Anodontia alba. The sequence goes on along the minus strand of OZ024830.1, from coordinate 93,577,701 downwards.
ATCAAGGACATAAAAGAATGTGGGTTGGAACAAGAACAATGAATATTGTTCTATCACCATTTTGTATGCTGTACTGTACGAAATACTAGTAGAGTTTATAGTAAAGTCACAGGAAACTGGCTGCCAGTGCATTTACCGTTGCTTTTCAAAGCCAAAACTCGAAAGTCAAGAAATACTTGAACAGTTTATAGTCGAGTCACAGGCAACTGGCTGCCAGTTCATTTCCGTTACTTTTAAAAGCCAAAACTCGGAAGTCAAGAAATACTTGAACAGTTTATAGTCGAGTCACTGGCAACTGGCTGCCAGTTCATTTCCCTTACTTTTAAAAGCCAAAACTCGGAAGTCAAGAAATACTTGAACAGTTTATAGTCGAGTCACTGGCAACTGGCTGCCAGTTCATTTCCGTTACTTTTAAAAGCCAAAACTCGGAAGTCAAGAAATACTTGAACAGTTTATAGTCGAGTCACTGGCAACTGGCTGCCAGTTCATTTCCCTTACTTTCAAAGCCAAAACTCGGAAGTGAAGAAATGCTAGTTTGTTTGTGTTGAGGTTTTAAGGCCCAGTCAGCCCAATGGGGTCATGTCGAGCGCGGTCAGTTTACCTAACCACACGTTTTCTGGGTAGGCTTAGTCCTCTAAGCGGTTAACCAGTATTGTTCACATTCTTTCGCCAGAAACTGACAACAGCCCTTCTTGAATCAGCGAAAGGGAGAGAATGACCGTAGAAAATATTTCATGATCAATCTCCACGAAAGAATGTTGCCGACCTCCGCGGGGGTTGAACCCGCGACCTCCTGGTATCCAGTCGGACGGCGAATCCAACTGAGCCACCGAGAAATACTAGCAGAGTTTATAGTAAAGTCATAGGCAACCGGCTGCCAGTGCATTTCCGTTACTTTCAAAGCCAAAACTCGGAAGTCAAGAAATTCTTGTAGAGTTTATAGTCGAGTCACAGGCAACTGGCTGCCAGCACATTTACCGTTACTTTTAAAAGCCAAAACTCGGAAGTCAAGAAATTCTTGTAGAGTTTATAGTCGAGTCGCATGCGACTGGCTGCCAGTGCATTTACCGTTACTTCTAAAAGCCAAAACTCGGAAGTTAATATAGTAATTGAGTTTATAGTCGAGTCACAGGCGACTGGCTGCCAGTGCATTTACCGTTAATTTTAAAAGCCAAAACTCGGAAGTCAAGAAATTCTTGTAGAGTTTATAGTCAAGTCGCAGGCAACTGGCTGCCAGTGCATTTACCGTTACTTCTAAAAGCCAGAACCCGGAAGTCAAGAAATACTTGTAGAGTTTATAGTCGAGTCACAGGCAACTGGCTGCCAGTGCATTTACCGTTTCTTCTAAAAGACAGAACTCGGAAGTCAAGAAATACTTGTAGAGTTTATAGTCGAGTCACAGGCAACTGGCTGCCAGTGCATTTATCGTTACTTTCAAAAGCCAAAACTCGGAAGCCAAGAAATACTAATAAAGTTTATAGTCGAGTCAAAGGCGACTTGCTGCCAGACTGAGTGCATTTATTGTTACTTCTAAAAGCCAAAACTCGGAAGTCAAGAAATACTAGTAGAGTTTATAGTCTAATCACAGGCAACTGGCTGCCAGTTCATTTCCGTTACTTCTAAAAGCCAGAACTCGAAAGCCAAGAAATACTAGTAGAGTTTATAGTCGAGTCACAGGCAACTGGCTGCCAGTGCAATTACCGTTATATCCCAAAGTCAAAACTCGGAAGTCATAAGTGACAAACATAGAAGTCAAATCGTCCTTACACAAAACACAAGGTCACATAATATAGGCTTCCGAAACCAAGTGATGATAATTTACATTTTACTATTTATTCGCGTACAGGGAACACAAGAGTGATGAATTGGATTAACTTTTCAGTTTGTTTAAACTTCCGCCCACCTTCAGAAAGCGACATAAGACATTATGCGTGATGAATTGTAGATGTATACAATTACAACTCCTTATCGTGCTGGGTACAATTATCAACAGACGACATTTTGAAATATTCTTATTATTCCGAGAAAATAGGCTTTCACATTTCATGCAAATTGTCTCATAAGGAGGCAATTTGCATGAAATGTTAAAGCCTATTTTCTAGGAAAATTAAGAAAAGTATCACCGATTTGTTGTTTGCTGAATTTGCCTAGAGAGTGGTAAAGGTTGTAGCCTATTATGAACCGAGCCTAGTAAAAATAGTTTCAAGTACCTGAGGCTCAAGCGTACGAGAAATGCTCTCCCGACTTCAGATTTAATACGAGGTACCGGGTTAGAATCCCGCTGGAGGCGGAATTCAGTATAGCGCTGGAGGCTGAATTCAGTATACCGCTGGAGGCAGAATTCAGTATACCGCTGGGGCGAAATTCATATACAGCTGGAGGCTGAATTCAATATACAGCTGAAGGCGGAATTCAGTATACCGCTGGAGGCGAAATTCAGTATACCGCTGGGGAAAAAATTCGTATACAGCTGGAGGCTGAATTCAGTATACAGCTGGAGGCTGAATTCAGTATACAGCTGGAGGCGGAATTCAGTATACCGCTGGAGACGGAATTCAGTATACCGCTAGGGCAAAATTCGTATACAGCTGGAGGCTGGATTCAGCATACCGCTGGAGGCAGAATTCAGTATACCGCTGGGGCGAAATTCGTATACAGCTGGCTGAATTCGGTATACCGCTGGAGGCGGAATTCAGTATACCGCTGGAGGCGGAATTCAGTATATCGCTGGAGGCGGAATTCAGTATACAGCTGGAGGCGGAATTCAGTATATCGCTGGAGGCGGAATTCAGTATACAGCTGGAGGCGGAATTCAGTATACCGCTGGAGGCGGAATTCTTATACAGCTGGAGGCTGAATTCAGTATACCGCTGGAGGCGGAATTCAGTATACCGCTGGAGGCGGAATTCAGTATACTGCTGGGGCGGAATTCAGTATACCTCTGGAGGCGGAATTCGTATACAGCTAGAGGCTGAATTCGGTATACCGCTGGAGGCGGAATTCAGTTCATACTGTTCGGCGCTTCATTGCAGTGATCGGAATTCAGTTCATACTGTTCGGCGCTTCATTGCAGTGATCGAGCCTTTGATTATCATCCCTCCATCGTCTCAATACGACAGATAATGTTGAAAGGGACGTAAAACACCAAATCATCATCACACGAGAAATGCACAAACTCGGATCAGAATGATCATCCTTAGCATTTTGAACGCATATTGACGGGGGACGTTGCGTGTGTGTGTGTGTGTGTGTCTGGCGTGGGGGGGGGGGGGGGGGGCACACGTGTATGTGTATGAAGTTGTGTTCTCGGTGGGGAGAGTAGCAACCCTATATATTACACAGTAAAGACGCGCGTTTGGAACGCAGCCCAGTCCATTAACCTATTTACGTCAAGTGGACTCTTCTACTACTCTGGGTCTTCAAGAGCAGCCCCTATAATAAAGGAGGATATGTTATTTAATGTTAGGTGATCCCTTTTTATTGTAAATGTTTTTCGATACGCATATGTGTATTGTTCGTGGTTAAGAACTCTACACGTGAGTAAACTCTTTATCAGACTGGGTGCATGTCGATACAAATTGTGGTACGTTTTCCTTGAATCGCTGATTTTACCATGATGCATAAATCAAGGGACGTATAATGTGAAAATGTATTTTAGGGCATTTGCAGTTAACGAAGGCCCAGATCAACCTGTGCATTTGCGCAATGGCATAAGTAACTTCGCTGCCCTATTACGGCATCGTTAAACAATGTATGATGTATCAACAAAGAGCGAAGGCCCTGATTAGATCATGTGGTCGCGCACTGTGATCCGAATCATTATTGAGGGCACCTTTTTGATTGACGCAGTCCGTATGATAAATTATCATGCTAGGATGCAATCTAATGCTATGCAAATGCATCAGACGTGGCCTAATAACGCCCTGTAGGGCAGTGCTAGACCGACTCCCGCCTAACCGATATATGAATCAGCATAAAATCTATTTATATTTTACAAAAATCCTATCTTTTGGAAGGTCCTTGTCTCTGAATTTGGCTGATCAGTTATGTGTTCTGATTGGCAAGGGAGCTAATATGTGTAGAAAAATAGTCAAGGAGGAGTATTTTACCTTAGATTAGAAATGTAAAACTCATAGCGTGGTGCCAGGCTAGGGCAGTGCTGGTAGATATAGAAGTATTCTGTATGGTGCTAATGTAATTGGAGGGGAGTGTGTGTGTGTGTGTGGGGGGGGGGGGGGGGGGGGGGGGAGGGGAGGGAAGGGGGTTCTGTATGCGTGCTGGAGGAGTTTTGCATATACTTTCGACACACATACATAAATAAATAACAACTATACTTTTCTCCATTTCATTTCTCCCTTAATTTGGTGTACAAGACCAACAGATATGCCCTAAACAGAAAAACAAATCGATAACAAAAAAGTATGTACCCTTCATGTTCGGACAACAAATCCTGGGCAAACAGCATAGACCCAGATCGGACGGCGTCTGCTCAGAGACTACACTCTATAACTCATCATGCAGTCAAATGAGATAATTAAAAAAAACTAGGACATATATGGAAAAAAATAAGGTGTCCGAATATTTAGGATGACGGTATCTACTTTTTATAAGTGAGCACCAATGGGCGACAGCAGTCAGTAATTGGCTTCCTCTGCTCTTATCATTAGCATCTCCCATTATTTATAGCTTCCTTTTCCTTGAGATATCCAATCTAATTACGGTCATAGACCAATAAAGCTTCCAAAATATAAAAAAAGGAAATCTTTTCTGTGCAATAAAATATACAAAGTTAATAAATCATTAATGTGCAAGCAGAAATAAAGAAAGTTAAATATCAGTTGAATCCCATTGATGGCCTATTATAAAAACCGAGAATTCCAATCAGAATGACCTAGTTAGTATTTGGTCTACCTTGCACTTTACCGGTCAAGGGAGGTGATAGAAAAATGCTGCTATCTCCAATTAAAGGTGAACAGATACACTTTGAGGGGGGTGGGGGGGGGGGGCACTCTGTCAAGCTGTTTTTGCCTCCCTTCTGAAAAAAGGGTCTGCTCTAAAAGGAAAGAATTTGCTCCTGGGAGCAAATCTTTCCTTTTAGAGTAGACCCTTTTTTAATAGACCCTTTTTGAGAAAGGACTTTTTGGGCAGGGAATTAAATAGAAAGTCACAAAAGTTGTCTCACTTGCACAAATGGCAGAAAATCTACTATGTGTATCAAGTCTTCTTAAACTATAACTTTTAAGATATAACACATTGTTATGTCTCGGGTTTGAGGAAGAAGATTAGCCGGGCTCTATAACGCTGTCAGCAGCGCGTCTGTTCGCAGATCAAGTTTTCGAAGTTCGAATCCCAGCTCGGCCCACTGTGGTTCGGCCATAGAACTTTCGTGCAGATTCATGATGAACTATTCTCTACGCGTTCATGCTGCCCCTTCCGCTGATTCAAGAAGGGCAGCTGTCAGCTACTGACGAAAGTATATGTATCCAAGTACTGGCTAACCGCTTCGAGGACGGAGCGTGCCCAGGTAATAATTTGAGTAGGTTAACTGATCGGCTCGATATGACCTTAACAGTTTTGACTGGGACGTAAAACTCCAACTCAAACAAACGTTCGAGGTAGAAGAAAAAAGAAGCCTTTAATATTCGGACATCCTAACACCTTACCATAATTATTTCTCAAATTTGAACAAGTCTAAATGTCTACCTGAGAAGATGGCCAAAACCACTGCACGTCTGAAAATTCGACCCAGGGTACCTATGATTATACATGAACTCCAGATAAGGTGCTTTTTTCAACCAAAAAGTGTAGCTTTTTTTCTAATTTCTCCAGGAAAACATATGGTCACTCATTAGAAGTGCCTTATCGAGGCGCTTCTAATGAGTACCACAACATAGGTTTTTGTGAAGAAATAGGAACACATTTCCAGATACCCATTCTTATCTAGGGCCATAGTGTATCATCTGGATATGAAGCCAGTCATTTGGTGGTTTAATATTTGTTTAAATGCGTTTTCTTCAAATTTGTCGACCGCTTCCCTTGGCTATCAGAATCAGTCAGCATGAGGCACACGTAGCACTGCTCTGAGCATATACATACATACATACACACACACACACACACACACACACACACACACACACACACACACACACACACACACACACACATACATACGTTGATCCCTTATGCAACATATATAACAAATATTGTTCCCTCATGCCGAATATGTCGCCTATATATCGCCTTCGTGCCACTCAAAAAACCCATATTGACCATTTATAACATTCATGTAATGCACCAGTCGTTTGGAATTCCGACCTCTACGGGACATAGCGGGGCTTCAGTGCCATGATTTAACCTCCGATGAGTGCTGGCAGTGCCGTAGTTGTGCCGGGGTATTAATTTCCCGTCAAAATGCTATGCATATTTAAATTAGAGCCACATCAACCTAAAATTTTAGTTTTCTGATAACCTGGGCCCAGTTGTTCAAAGCGTCGTTAGCTTAACGAGCTCGTTAAGGGTCATTTAGTTAACTGTTTTAGCGGATTCAATACACAATATTTTGATATTTTTTGCTGAAAAAAAATGTGCTTTTGCACAGAAGAAATACACCCCCCCACCTCGAACCCTCCCTCTACCCTTACCTGCTGCAAGGATAGCAGGCATTGCCCACTGTAAGCCAATATCAGTTAGACGCCCCGATGACGTAAGATACACGAAACCTTCGCCACACCCAACCACCCCTCCGTTCCTTTGTGCTATTCGTGCAACTCATATTTATAAATCATGCCACTCATGTAACCCTGAATGACTATTTATGCCATTTATGTAACCTATATGAATCCCTCATGCTATTCATGTATCTAATACTGTAACCCATATTAACCCTTGTCCTGCTGAATAAATTAAGATGCCACGCCCACTTCTAAATATCAGCCAATCAGATTACTTGATCCAGATTGTTGCTATAAATTCACATGCTCAATTGCAAACAGTGCAGATCCAGATCAGATATTAATCCCTCGTTATATTCATGAAACAACTCATATTAATCCCTCATGCCACTTATAAAAACATACTGATCCCTCATATCATTCAAGTAACATATATTGATCCCTCATGCCATTCGTGTAGTCCATGATTTTAGTCGCTCATGCCACTCATGTAACCCTCATTTGTCCCTCATGTTATTCATGTAGCCTATATTCGTATCCATGCCATCCGTATAACTTATATGGATCACTGATGTCACATGTAATCTATACTGATCCCTCCTGCTATTCATGCAAACTATATAAAGCCCTCATGGCATTCATGGATCTCATACGGATCCCTCATGCCATTTATAAAACTCATATTGGTCCCTCGTGCTATCATATTAAGGACAATCTCAACCAGAAGGAAGGTAACTATTCAAAAACTTACACACAAGAGTTATTTTCCTTGGATAGGGATGTTATTTCCTTTAAAATATTACATAGCTCCAGCTCAGACACGCTTTTCAACCCATTACCAAAACAGGCCTATTCAAATATACTGAAAGTTTTACCACCAAAAAATGAAAATTTTCAGATAAAAAATCAGATATTTTTCATATTTCTGCTCAAAACATAGATTGTGGATACTCGTTAGAACCAGATCGGCGAGGCGGTTCTAACGATGACCCAAAATCTATGTTTTTGAGCAGAAATAAGAAAATTAATGTATACCCCTGTAAACCCCAGTTTTACTATATAAAATTGGAGCTTAAGGGGGTCAATATTATACAGGCATGTTTCCATGATGCGAAAACTGTTTCTTATCCATGAAACATACGTTGCAGGTACTCATCAGTAGCGTCTCACGGAGGCACCTCTGATGAGTACCCACAACGTATGTTTTCGTGAAGAAATAAGAACAAAAACGTGGATATCCCCTCTTATGTGGTTTTATGATACTAGAATAGAAAATAAAAACGTAAAACGATAATACCCCGCCTATCATATCCAGGGCGGATAACTGTCAAAAACTGACGAAATTTGCCCATTAGTATTCCCAAAGCAGATCACTATAATATCAACGCACATAGCAAGTTTGGTGAAAATATGTTGTCATTTACTTAAGTTATCGTTCAGAAACGAAAATCTGGACTCTGGACGTGTCGCGGGCAGATAACTCCGTCAAAACTTGATGCAATTTGCCCAAACTAGATCTTCACAATATCAATGCACAAACCAAGTTGGTGAAAAGCCATTGATTTTTACTCAAGTTATCATCAGGAAACAAAAATACAGACAAGTCGCGGGCAGATAACTCTTTCAAAAATGGACGAAATTTGTCCATTAGCAATCCCAAACCAGATCTCAACAATGTCAATGCATATACCAAGTTTGATGAAAATCCATTGAAATTTACTCAAGTTATCATCCGGAAACGAAAATACGGACGGATGGACGGACACACACACAGAAAGCCAACGTGATACCATAATTACCCACCACTAACGTGTGGCAGGGTATAAAAAATTAAATCTTTTCATTTCTCCAAATATAGATAGCTTGTCTAACAGCGGATGCGTCAAGTTCTGGAAAATAAGTCTGGTAGGCCCGCCTCAACTCATCGTCCGTCTGGAATGTTGTGATCTTAAAATCTCCTGGCACCGATTCTACTGCAAGTCTCGAGTTACACAGAACTACCACCTTTTTGTTTACAAATTTTATAGCTCGCACGCTTCGATGAAATACCGAGAGATCCGGGTCAGTATAAATACAATCGAAATAAGGGTTGATAGTTTCTAGACTTCTTATTGGATTTATTTCGAATTCATAGAAGAGTTCGAATTCTCCAGCTGCCGCCGACCTTCCAGGAGATAGTTCAAAGCCAGATCGATCGTGCATGCGCTGTATTTTATTCCCCGACCTAACAAATTTGAATCGCAGAAAAGATTCATGAAAGAGCGGGCTCTCCTCCTTGAAGTCTAGGTTTATTGCCATAAAAGTTGGGCTGGCACAGCCGGTGTCAACTAAATGTATGTCACCTCCTTGTCTTAGATTATATACCAGGACAAGTAGATGATTGTTGTAAATTGATCCACGGTGAGGACATTGACAACTGTTGAGATACACATCGAAACCAAGCGAATTCAATAAATGATAAGTAAATAAATTGAATGTGTAACAAAGTCCACCTTTTCCTTCAAGCATGGATGATTTGACCTCTTCAGGGGATGGTCTCCGTCGTTCTTGTAAAGGCTTTTCCACCAGGGTTATACACTGGAATGGTATACTGTGAATTGAGGAGATGAGGTTGTTTAAAAACTCCCATGTATTTGTTTTCATCTGAATATCTGGCTCCCGTATGCCAAGCAAGTTTGTAATAAATCGCAGTGACTCTTCTTTCGTCAGCATATTCCTGAAAAATATACGAGTAGCAGAAAGTAAATGTATGGGGAGAGATCAGAAGGTTTGTGCATAGGAACAGATAAGGCCTTTCTTCATCAAAAAAATGCTGATATCTTTCTTATTTCTCAACAAAAAAATATGTTGTGGGTACTCATTAGAAGCGCCTCGGCGAGGGCGAGGCGTTTCTAATGAGTACCCACAACACGTTTTCATCGAGAAATAAGAAAAATATTATGTGGATACCCCCTCTTATCTGTAGCTATGTTTGTGTACATGTTCTGTTAAGATAAATAATTTCTCATACGATGTATCCTTTGGAAACCACCATGCTTCTATGCAACAGTCATTTGAAACCCCAACCTCCTACGGGACCGGGGATAGCGGGGACATAGCGGTGGTTATATAAGTGCCGTGATTTAACCTCCGGTGAGTCCCATCAGTGCCGTAGATAAGCCGGGGTTTTAATTTCCCGCTAAAATGGCCGGAAGAAACAATTGGGCTAGTACGGTGTATTGGCCGGGAATGCCGAGAACTCATTTCTTCACACTTAATTGACACTAAGTTGACGAAATATTGTGCTAAATTGTCAAGGTGAAGCAAGGGACACGTTAAGAGAGTTTATCCAAATGGATCAGTTCATTTATTGTTCCTTACTAGAGGGGAGAGAGAGATCGAGAGAGCAGGGGTTTTAGCAAGGACTTTACCATAGTGCAGGTCGTTTACCATGGCTTTGCAAACTGAAAAACTAAAAGCGCCGCTCTTTCCCGGCTCTGTAGGGGTAGGCTCTAGGGCAAATAACTGGTGCATTACTTTCCGGACCATGTAATTAATGACGCTTACAGCCACACAGACGTGCAACTATGACTATAATAAATTAAAAATAAAATATACAACGTGTACCAAACGCATTATGAAGACCAATGCACTTACTCCATTTTTAGTCCAGTGCTGCAGTGTCCTTCCACAAATATCAAATTCAAGAACCGATATCCCTATACGAAGTAAACAATTATCAAGTTGAAGTCAAGAATAAGCAACATTTACTATGTTATTATATATGTCATAATTATGTACAGCTGTCACCAATCGAAGGAAAATCTGTGTATTTTTTTTTTTCTGAATTGACAACGATCAATTATCAGTCTACGAAACTCTTACTAACTACTATATATATATAATTGTAACTGCAGTATTATGCTGAAGCTTATGATACCCTTGGTAGATTTCCTATCATTTATACAAGCATTACGAAAACACGGCTATTCAAATGTATTAAAAATTTCACCACCAAAAACTGAAAGTTTCCAAATAAAAATTCTGATATTTTTCATATATCTGCTCAAAACATAGATTGAGGGTATTCGTTCTAACGAGAACCCATAATCTATGTTTTTGAGCAGAAATAAGAAAAATAATGTATACCCTGTAAACCCCAGTTTTACTAAACAAAAGGAGTGTTTAAGGGGGGTCAAAATTATATAGGTCTGTTTTCGTGATAAGAGACAATTTTTGCGACTTCCTGATTGCTTTCCTGCACACCAAACCCCTTCTGAAAAAAGGTCTACTCTAAAAGGAAAGAATTTGCTTCTCTTGTCCCTTCTGAAAAGGGGTCTACTCTAAAAGGGAAGAATTTGCTCCTTTACAGCAGACCTCTTTTCAGAAGGGAGGCAAAACAATTTGAAAGTGTTGTTTCCCTTCAGTGCATCCATTCCCCTTAAAGGATACGTTTCATATGACCTGATTCATGAACAAAAATTCGGAAATTATGTATTATGTGGTCTTTCCTAAGTGTCTTCATATGCAAAGGTAACAAGCCTATATATAGAATCGGTTTTCCGGTTCCTGTGTGTCTACGCTGCCAATGGCGCTCCACCAAACCGAGAACTAAATTGTCCACGTGCGATGTGTGCACTCTTCAAAACTGTATCTTTGCATTCCTTCTATAGCGCAGTTCAGTGCAAATATGTGATTTGGTGTAAAGTGCCGTAAATTTCTCCCAGTACTTTCACGAGAACATACCTATATAATTTTGACCCCATTAAACCCCACTTTTATATAGTAAAACTGGAGTTGACAGGGGTATACATTATTTTTCTTATTTCTGTTCAAAAACATAGATTGTGGGTACTCTTTAGAACCGCCTCGCAGAGGCGGTTCTAACGAGTATCCACAATCTATGTTTTGAGCAGACATAATAATAATAATATCAGATTTTCTTTTCTGAAAATTTTCATTTTTTGGTGGTAAAATTTTCAGTATATTTGAATAGGCATGTTTTCGTAATGACAACAGTGCAGCTTTTTTCCGCTTTGGGATCACTCAGCCCATTCTGAGATCATGAAAGATTCGAGTTCCGCTCAAAGAAACCGAGACATCGACATTTTTTTAATGTGTTATGTTTTCCCAAGGGCAACCTTTATAAATTTTATTTGAGTTCGCTGCAGAAAATCTACCCGTACTTCACAAGCGTCATCACGAAAACATGCCTATATAATGTTGACCTTAAACCCCACTTTTATTTAGTAAAACTGGGGTCTACAGGGGTATACATTATTTTTCTTATTTTTGCTCAAAAACATAGATTGTGGGTACTCGTTAGAACCGCCTCGCCGAGGTGGTTCTAACGAGTACCCACAATCTATGTTTTGAACAGAAATATGCAAAATATCAGATTTTTTTATCCGAAAATTTTCATTTTTCGGTGGTAAAATTTTCAGTATAATTGAATAGGCGTGTTTTCCTAATGTTGTCTAAAGCAGAGTAGGGACATGACTGAAATTCTTTATGAGCCCTTGTTCCAAATTATCTATGGACGATTTTCCCACCTTTTGGCGGGGTGGGAGAGTGGGTGAGAGGAGGGGCCTTTTCTTCTTGGAAGCATTCTTTATATTCCAAAATGCTTCTGATCTGTAAAGATTGTATGAGACAACTTTATCAGAAAATATTTGCTCCTCAGGAGAGCAAATTCATTCCTTTTAGAGTTGTCCCAATTTCCAAAGGGAGGGCGGATCAATTTCAAGAATCAGTTTGCAGCAAGGGTTATACAAACACATTAATGCCAGTCACTGCTGGAGTCAGCTAGCCAATGATATGACATTTCCTCCTGTAAGTCGTTTCAAGCAACATAGCCCCCGTCAGTAGAATTATAAGTCTCTGAACTGACATGATATGGGATATCCTGGGAGCCAGCCTCCATGCGCTACAATACATTTCACCACAACAGCAGCGAATCCCTACCCCTCCCCTTCCCCCAACCTACCCCCCACCCCCTTCACACGCATTGCCACATCGTCCTTCAACCATATGAAAGGGACAATATGCCGCGTGAGTTGCCTCCCCTGGAAGTTCCCCATTACTATTAAGTTTATCCTCCCCCAACCCCCCCCCCCCTGCACCCTGCATTGCCACATCGTCCTTCAACCATATGAAAGGGACAACATGCCGCGTGAGAACAGTAAAGACCCCAAACAGCATACGCATCCGATTGCAGGGATCGAGTTCTGTGGCGTCTGATCAAGGTCTTAACTGTTTTCTCAGGTATGCCTGTCTCAATACTTAGGGTTATTGCGGTATTTCGATATGTGAAAAGTGTAATATGCCGATGCGATCAACAAAGACCCAAAACATCATACGCATCCGAATGCGAGATCGCGGGTGATCAACCAACAACATTAACGCTTAATACTCTGGGTTTTTTTTTTTTTTTCAGCAAATGACATTTTTTAAATATTTTTTTCTTATTTTTCCCAGAAACGGGATTTGATATTTCATGTAAATTGTCTCCAGGCAATTTGCGATGAACTGTCAAATTCTGTTTCTGATTAAAAAATAAGGAAAATATCATCAATTTGTCGTCTGCTGAATTAGCCCAGAGAGTGGTTAAACGGTGCGCATTGCGAGAAAATAATTATACGAAACATTTGAGTGTAGTACCTGCAGACCTTTTTTCAAACCTGCATTCTGCTTCACTCGTTAGTACGTAAAATAAATTAAATGTTCAATTAATGTAAGCATGTAGTTCATTTTTATTTACAAAACTAATCCAAGGGGACCATAATGCACGAAACGCACGCTAGCTCCTCGGTACATGTACATGTCGTCAAGTTTATAAAATGCTTAAATTATTACACTTCTGCATGTCTGTCTGTATTGGGTGGAAACAGAGCTCTCGTCTTTTCAATGAAGTTAAGCAACGCCAACCCGGTTAGTACTTGGATTGGCGATATCCTTACACAACAGTGTTCTGTAGAATGTTCGTGTATTTCTATTTATTTATTTATTTATTTTATTTTATTTATTTATTTTGTGTACCTGTTTTTTTTTTTCTTCATTACTTTGTCACTCATATCAATGATTATGTGTTCCAAAGAAATCTGATCTTCTCAATGAAGTTAAGCAACGCCAACCCGGTTAGTGCCTGGATGGGTGAACACCTAACACTACCGGGTGCTGTAGATTGTTGATGGATTTTTTTTCTTCTTTTTCTGTGCCTGCTCCTTTTTTTCATTATTTTGTCATTCATAGCAATAATTCTGTTTGCATATGTTCTATAGACGCCCTTTCCTATGACATGACTCGGATATGTCTTTCCTTTACATGGGAGGATAATATAAAACTTTGAAAAGAAAACAGTAGTCAGTCGGCGGATATGTACAATCAAGGGCGGATTCGGAGGGGGTTCGGGGGCTTCAGTCGAGCACCCCCACCCCCAGCCTTGGAATCAAAAGTTCATTTACATGGGAAATTATGGATAAATTTTGGATACCGTATTTACACTAAAGATCCACATCCCTTATTTTCACCTTATACTATCTTCAAGTCCACTTGACAACCTGCGAGTAAGACTCTGTGTAAAATTGCAGGATGAGTGGCAAACAGTGTGGACCCAGATCAGACGCCGCATTTTCCGGCGTCTGATCTGGGGCTATACTGTTTGCTCAGGCCTGTCTTTCCAAATACGTAGGGTAAGTACGGATATTTGATCAAATCGAGCCCCCCACCCCCTCATAGGTAATTCTGGACCCGTCCCTGTAAAGTCAAATCAGGTGTTTTTGTTCTCTAATAGAATCATCGGACACTTTACATAGAATATGTGAAAGGACAGCGGAGGCCATGCTCGAATAAACTGGAATCGCTTCGAAGGATACGACGGCAGATCTCGACTTTCGTTTCTAGAAAAATTCATTTTATCACGACAAAAGATAAATGACATCATTTGAACTTTAGGCTCTTAAACGTCTCCTGCTTTCGTTGTTCAGGCATGCGTTAGAATGTTTTGATCGAATCATTTGCACCACATTTACCTCTTGCCTCAAACGTTGCGAGTACTCCTATGTTGGGGATAGAGTAGGTATTATGCTTGGTTCTTGGGAGTCGACAGTCGGTTCACCCTTTGCCGCGTCTTTTCTGTAGTGTTTGGTCGTGCTGACACGAACCTTTTATACGCTTATAACATGTTAAATGGAAATTAAGAACAATTGTTTTACAAACTTCATGTTTATATGTCTGTAAACACGACAACAGGCATTTAACTTGGGGATCATGATCTGCACGATCTTCTAGCACTGCCTACTCCGCTAACGTACAGAGCCACTGTTTCTGATTAAAACATTTTGTTTGGAATTTTCGTCAGGTTGTTCGTCCATATATTCTGTACATGCAAAACGCCACTTACACAGATACATACTTTCTGCTAGAAACGTTCGTTCGCTTTGTTTAAAAACATGCATGACTCTTTGATATGTGTGTTCATTGTGAAACTGTTGACAAAACACGAAGGAAACTCTTGCCAAGGCAAACTGCATACAAACGAAAATATTAGCGCTTGCAAAATAATCTTCAACAAATGAATAACTAGTTAGTGTGTGCAGAGTTGCGGACTTAATTGTTTCTACACTGAAAACATTGCGTTGTGCTTGATAAAAGTATTAAAAACGGAGACGCCAGATCGAAAACTTATGCATACAAAGTGCGGTAAAAAACTGTTGCATTGAGTAGCAGCACGAGAATAACAGACTTGTGGCTCGAACTACCCATGTCTCGCACGAATTTCCATGGTCCCAAAGATATTCGAGCCACTGAGGTTCGACTGTATATTTTCTTTTAGGAAATTTATGGTCATAACTGTTGCTAACAGAAAGCAAAGGCTCAAACTGTATTTTCTTTTTCATTTTCTTTTCATGAACATGTACAAGACATGCTATAATTTTATTTACAAAATTTACATTTAAAAAGTCACAAACAAACTGTGGCCTTAACCCATTGAAGACTGGAGACCCCTAAACGGGTAACTGGCAAACAGTGCAGACCCAGATCAGACGCCGCAGAAAGCAGCATCTGATCAGGGTCTCCACTGTTTGCAAATAGTTTAACCACTTTTCTTTAGGAATATCTATATATAGCCTGACATACCTGAAACCAAAAATGGACTCTTCCAATATATAGTGTGGGAGGGTTAATTCAGTCTTTAATGGGTTAACAAATATGACCACCAGATTGAGCTGCTGTTTACTTTACATGGATAAAAAACAACATAATTTAGCAGAGAAACAAGCAAATAAGCTTTCCTACCAGGGTCAATCAGACCCATATATGGACAGCAGTCTGATAATGGCCTTCGCTGTCCGCTAACAGAATCATTAGATACTATAGAATGTATCAATGGAGAGCAAAGGACTGCATGATACTTTGCACATGCGCAGGGTGATCTGAATCAGCACATTCTGTGCATGTTCTAAGACACCTTTTAGCTTGGCACGGCCCACATAATTTTGTGACTTACACAAGGAGGGTACCAAGATGAATTTGAGTCCCATCCTGTGAAAAAAAAGGTTTTCGAATGTCTATTCAAACGACAATTGCCAAGATAGTCTGCATATAGGTTTCTGTCTGATCAAATCCAATAATGTTTATCCAATATCTTCAATATTTTAGAAAACTGAATACGCTCGCTTGGCTCGGAGTTTTACCGCCTAATCAACACAATTAAGGTCATGTCGAGCCAGATACACTTTGTATATTTTCTGCCATTTATGACAAGGGAGACAATTTTGTAACTTTCTGTTTGCTTTCATACAAACCAATACTCTTTTATATAGGGGTCTACTCTGAAAATGAAAGAATTTGCTCCCCTTGGGAGCAAATTCTTTCCTTTTAGAGAAGACCCCTTTTCAGAAGGGAGCAAAAACAGTTTTGCCAGAGTTGTCTCCCTTGTAAATGTATCAATTCCCTTAAATGATGCCATATGTGTACAACAAAGACTCTAATCATACTGCGCGGTTATGCAGTCTGGACCTGACCTATGCAGTCCATATATATCCCAGGAACTCTTTTTACATGATGTTTCTAAATACTCGTCTTATTTGACTCAACACATAAAGCCTTGTACACAGAAATAAAGTTTCTTTTCTCTTTGTAGAAACTGAAACAAAGTCTTTGTTGCCACACCGTAACAATGCTTACCAAAGAAAACATGATAACGACGCTTTATAATATTTTCTACCAGGTGTATCATGTTTTCCAATACATAATCTATGCAAAATTCATGTTTACATAAGCAAAATATCTCGGTTCAATAAACTTTACCACAAATCACAAACAAGACCTGCCATAAAGTACCCAAAGATGCCCCCTCCCCCCCCCCTCCCCCCCACACCCCATGTGACAAAGGCAGCTAACTCAAGAATCAGGGTTGTTGTTTTTTTATTTTATTAAATAAAACAGTCTTGTTGTTAAAAAAATGTATGCTGCATTTTACATAGCTACAGATAAGAGGGGGTATCCACATGATATTTTTCTTATTTCTCAACGAAAACATATGTTGTGGGTACTCATTAGAAGCGCCTCACCGAGGCGCTTCTAATGAGTACCACAACATATGTTTTTGTTGAGAAATAAGAAAGATATCGGCATTTTTCAGATGAAAAAAGCGCCTTATCTGTTGCTATGATTTTATTTGTTCCCCACCAATAATGAAGCAGAGAGCATTTGTAATATTAGGACACCATAAGTCCATTTGTCCATTACACTTCATGTCCAGACTGTAACTCATTAACAGATGGAATATTTTCATGAAACCACACACTTACTAAGCTTGCTGAGATAATGTGTTATGATCAAGAAAGAGAACAAATAAAATGCGACATACATTTTTATCATTAACAACAAGACAGTTTTATTTAATAAAGCTACTTTAGCCCGGTAACTTTGCTTGTGTGCACATGGTTTTTAAAACCCTCAAAAGGCTATAAAGCTAAATAAATGACATTCTCATTCTAGTTTTTTCTCTTTTTTTTTGTATTATTTTTCAGAGAAAATAAGACTTGGCATTTCATGTGAAGCATCTGCCCTGGAGATGATTCACATGAATGTCATCTCATTTTCCCTGAAAAAAAAAAAAAAAAAAACACTAGTAGACAATTCACATGAAATGCCAAGTCTTATTTTCTCTGAAAATATACCAAAAAAAAAAAAAATAAATAAATAAATAAAAAAAAAAAATAAAAAAATAAATAAAATGTCATCTGCTGCTGTTGTGATTTCACTCTTTAAGGATTAACATTCAATTACAAAACATTATCACAGGTATGCTTTCAGGATAAAATAACTCCATAAACTGCAATCATGCAATCATTTATGCCATTTGCTAACAATATACACAGGTTCAGATATTTTTTTTTTTTTTTTTATTTTCAGCCTAAAAATCTTGATATTTTTCTTATTTCTCCATAAAGACTTTTTTCAACCAAAAAATATAAATTGATATTAATTGATATGTTTCTTATTTCTTCACAAAAATGTATGTTGAGGGGACTCGTTAGAAGTGCCTCTATGAGGCACTTCTAATGAGTACCCACAACATATGTTTTCATGGAGAATTAAAATAAGAAAACTGTAGACATGTATCTTAATACCCACTTATATAGACAGAGCTATGACTATCATTTATTCTATCAAATATCCTAAAAAAACATGGGCGCTGACTCTTCCTGTTAAAGTTAATGGACACAGCTCCACAAGAAATAATTCTGAGATGGGAATATTGCCTCCCATTGTACTAAGGGCTACATATATTAGCAATAACCGGAAAAAAAATGCATGTGCTGTTTAAATGAAACTGTTTATTAAATTTCTTAATTTTCACATCTGTTGGAGTCAGAACAGCTACTATTAAATGTTGTCAAACTAATCTGTTGAGCTGCCATCCCCTACCATACAATATTTTAATTCAACCAACCCTTGTCAGTTTATGCACAAAAGATGTTATATTTTATCTAATTTTAGACTGGAGCTCTTGTGGAAATATGTTATTGTAAATAATAATTAGATTAAAAATGTATATTCTGTTTTCAACAATGGAGCTATGGGAATCATTACCAAAACAAGCCTATTCAAATATATTGAAAATTTCACCACCAAAAACTGAAAGTTTTCAGATAAAAATTCTGACATTTTTCATATTTCTGCTCAAAACATAGATTGTAGGACTCGTTAGAACCACGGTTCTAACGAGTACCCACAATCTATGTTTTTGAGTGGAAATAAGAAAAATAATGTATACCCTTTAAACCCCAGTTTTACTATATAAAAATGGGATTTGAGGAGGTCAAAATTATATAGGCAGGTTTTTGTGATGAACAAATTTTGCAAATGGAGGCTATTTTCCCATTGCAAAGCAAAACTGGTTGCTTCCCTCAAAATATTTTCATGTTTTATTTTCATATCTGAAACTAACATTTTAACCATTCCAATTTTTAAGAACATAAACCAAAGAGAGACCATTCAATAGCCTCCCTTTGCAAAATATGTTGCTTTCCTCAAAATATTTTTATGTTTTATTTTCATGTTTGAAACTAACATTTTTACCATTTAAGTTTTCAGAACATTACTAGTAAGTGAAACGAGACAATTCAATTGCCTGCCTTTGCAATATTGGTTGTGTCCCTTAAACACTAATATTTTTTGTGTGTGTTTGAAAATAAGATTTTACGGCTTAAATATCAGAGCATTTACCATACTTAAGCAAATGAATTTTTAAACTGTCATTCAATTAGCACAATGCTAGAAGAGGAAGATCAAAAATGCAGTTTTAGCTTGGTAAAGTGTGTTTGATAACATGTGCTGCTTCAACAACTGTCTGTGCTGCTGGACGTCTAACTCTTGGATCAACTACAGGAACATTTAATCTGAAAAAGAAAGCAGATAGGATGTGATTTACTATATTCTACCTAATTACCATGATGTGTGGCTAAGTTATCAAACTTACAGGATAGGTATGTGGTAAATTGTCTTAACCCTTGCCTTGCTGAATAAATTACGATGCCATACCCACTTCTAATTTCCAGCCAATCAGATTACTTGATCCAGGTTTTTTTATAGAAATTCACATATTTAATGACAAACAGTGCAGATCCAGATCAGTTGGCTTCTTCAGAAGCCAACTGATCTGGATCTACACTGTTTGCTAAGACAGGGCATGTCGTGTTTAGCAAGAGAAGGGTTAATAATGGCCAACTGAAAAGAAAGACCAGCAGAAGACTTTGTCTGGGAAGTACCGGTATTTAAATCACTATTTTTCTGATCTTACTAAATGTATGTTGTGAGGAAATCCTCACTGACACAATGAGAGATGACAGTAGTTTTGTATTATCTCCCTTGTTAGGTAAAACACAAAGCAGACCAAATACTAACAAGGTCCTTCTAAATGGCATTCTCTGATTTTGTCATAGGTCTAAACTGGAATTTAATTGGTTTTTAACTTCAAACATTTCCACATTCACATGAAAGAATTACAGCACAACCTCTTTATAACACTATTGTTGGGGTCCAAAGCATAAACCATGTCAGTTAAACAACCATGTTATATCCAAAAAAAAAATGTTTAGATTATATAGAAAAATGACCAGAAAAAACATGACCATTTATGGTCATTTTTCTATATAATCTATACATTTTTGGGATCCATCTTTGAACAGTGTTATATCCAACACCATGTTGTAATGAAGCCTGTTATAAAAGAGGTTAATGTGTATTAACATTATATGATGCACAATGCACTGAATGGGCCCTTATGCAATCTGCAGACAATGCAGGCCCAGATCAGCCTGCCCAGATCAGGGCCTTAGTTGTCCGCTTACAGAATCAATGGATACTGTAGTATATATCGACAAACAGAGAATGCTCAGATCAGTCTGCATAGATGTGTATGCTGATCTGGACCTACATTGTACGCAAAAAGTATAAGGGCCTTTTAGTGCACTGAGCATCATATATTTTAATGCACAGATACTTTGAAATCTGTATTGGCATATGACCATATTTAACCCATTTTAATCTGGAGACCTCAAAGGTGTAACTGGCAATCACTGCAGACCTAGATAAAACACTGCAGAATGTGCATCTCATCAGGGTCTACACTGTTTACATTAGCTATGGGCATTTAAAACATAGTAATACAGACAACCCTCTTTATACCGACACTTGATATGACAAAATTCTTTATAATGATAATTTGACTCACGAAACCTTCGCTTAAGAGGTAACAGTTAGTAACAATTTATGCAAGAATATTGTATTTAATCCTTTAAAGAAATATATGTTTTGGATATTTGTTAGAATCCCCTCAGTGAGGCAATTCTGACAAATATCCAAAATATACATTCTATGAGGAAATAAAAACAAAACAAGACCTTTCTTACATATCAATTTGCTCATTACACCAGCAATTTGTACAACAACAAATTCATTTTAATGGCAACATCTTTGGGAACAAATGCTGTCATTGTAACGAGGGTTCACTGTAATAAAAAACTTGCCAGACACCCTGCTATTGGAAACAAACTACTCCAAAGAGTTGTGGTAGAAGAGATCACGACATAAATGTGTTAAGCTGGATTTTTACACTGGTTGATAACCTAATATATGAACCTTAATAAATGTTAAATAGTGGACAATGTATTCCCTGATTAGACTGGGCTGGTGCCCTACTGATCTTAGTTTGGAGTTTTATGGCTCACTCAACGGTGTTAAGGTCATGTACAGCTGGTCCAAATTTTCCTGGGCAGGCTTCGTCCTCTGTGGTTAACCAGTACTTGTGCACATACATGGCCAGTAGATGACAGCTGACCTTTTTGAATCTGCGGAAGGGGTGAATGACCATAGAAATGATTACATGTTCAAATCTCCATGAAAGATATGTGGTTCCCCTTGGGAGCAAATTCTTTCCTTTTTGTGTATACCCCTTTTTCAGAGGGAACATGTTGCATAGGAAACCAAATAGGAAGTCACAAAAAGTTGTCTTCATTTTTGAATAGTGGAAAACCCAATAACTGTATCCCTTAAAGCATCACAATATTAGGGGTCATTATGGTCCCCTAAAAATTTGAAAATCCATTTTACTATCTGTTGATGTGTCAAAAAATTTCTGTAAGAGTTGCAAACAATGCAGACCCAGATCAGATGCTGCATTCTGCAGCATCTGATCTGGGTCTACAATGTTTGCTCAGGCTGGTCTGTCAGATTTTGATTTCAATGGTGAGTTTTATGGCCTAGCCAACATTGTTAAGGTCATCTCAAGCCAGTCAGATAACCTACTTACAAATTTCTTGAGCAGGTTTAGTCTGCTAAGTGATTTACCAGTACTTTCTGCACATACTTTGCCAGTAACTGACAAATCAGTTTGAATCACAATCAATTTCCACAAAACTTATGTGCCGAGATGTGATTCGAACTTGTGACCCGAGATCTAGTCAGGTGTGTTACCGACTGGAGCCTGGCTGTCTAGATACCTTTCAGGTAAATATGGTACACTTTACTTACTTGACATTAGTTTTGTTGTTAACAATAAATAATGGGTTGACTTGACTAAGGATCTCGTCATTGACAGATATTCCATCAAGATATTGTTTCAGTAATGTTCGTAGTTGCTGGTTCTCTCCCAGTAAAGTCTGTTTCTCTTTCTCTAATGCCAGCCTATCAAGGTCTACCTTGTTATACCTCTTCCAGAAGTTTTCAAGAGCTGAATACTCATGCATGGCCTAAAATACCAGAAAAAATACCACATATTAAGAAGAAATGATACCCTTCCAAGGGAGGCAATTGCTATTTTTTTTATCCCCTTCTGCCCACAGGGAGCAAATTCTTTCCTTTTTGAGATCCTTTTTCAGAAAGGAATAAGTGTGCAGGGAAGCAAACAGGAAGTCACCAAAATTGTCTCCCATGTGAAAAATGAAGAAAAATCTATCCAGTCACCTTTACAAAGAAAGAGACTATAATATATACAATCAAACAACACCTGAAACGTTAATGCTGGGTAAAATTTACAGCAGACAACATTTTGAAATATCTTATTTTTCCAGAACTATTGGTTTTCATTTACTCTGGCATACAGTAGAATTAGCCATGAGTACTTGTCTTTGTTCATTATAGTGATTAATTTGATTTTTATGTTTTCGCTTTGATGCATAGACTGAGTTGGGAGCCGTTATGCAAATCCGAATCTATGCTTTAAAATTTGCCTATGCTCAAAGACACATTTTTGCTTGACGAGGCCCACATAATCTTATGAACAGCACAACATATTTCATAGCTCAGGTGCTTTTTTCAACCAGAAATTACTGATATTTGTCTTATTTCTCTACAAAAACATATGTTGTGGGTAATTAGAAGCACCTCAGTGGGGAGTTACTAATGATAAAACAATCAGAGAAGTGAAACTAACTGTTTTACAGTTTGTAGACTTCATTTAGGGTGGAAGCTAGTTATATTGTGGGATGATAGGATGAATGGCAGTACACAGATCAACAAACGAATGGACAGAAACGTGCATGCCTAAATCACCCATGCCAATGCAGGGGTGAAAAAAAAAATACAACAACAAAAACAAGAAAACAAAAACAAACAACAAAATACCATACATTAGCTATTGGTTCTGTAGGTTGTTCCAGCACAGCAGCATCTACATCCTCCTGCTCTTCTTTTGTGAGAGATGAGGCATAGAATGGTAGCACCTTTTCTTCCTCTGTTTCCAGTTTCCTGCACATTTCAGCAACTTTCATGATTTGTTCTCCCTGAAAACATAAAATATATCATTACCTGTTCTGCCTCATATACATAACTCCAGATAAGGCTATTTTTCCATCAAAAACAGTGCAGATAATTTTCTTATTTCTGCATGAAAACATATATTGTGGGTACTCATTAGAAGCTCCTCTTCAAGGCACTTCTAATGGGTACCCACAACATATGTTTTCATGGAGAAATAAGAAAAACAAGAGGGCCATGATGGCCCTGTAATGCTCACCTGAGCAACATAGCACTTTGAGAACCTGATCTAGAACTGATCAAGGAAAACATTCTGATCAAAGTCAAAATGATTATATTAACAAGTAAGACGATGTAGCATGTCTAATGGACTGTGAAATAAAGGTCAAGGTCAAATATGGATGACTGCACTCAAGAGGCCATGCTAAGATGTATGCATGTACTAATTATCACTGGCTGTAGAAGCAATAGTTACTGAGAAACTGACCTAAACACAAACACATTACAAGTACCAAATACCACTCTGTAGGACCAATAATTACTGAGAAACTGACCTAAACAGAAAAACTTAAGAAAGTCACTGGATAGAAAAATATACATCACCTTGAAATCATCAAGACAAACATTTTGAGCAAGATTCATGATAATCAATTCAAAATATGACCTCTAGGGCATCAACAAGGTTTTCCTTCGATTTCGCCAGGTGACCTAATTTCTGATATCAAGTGACCCAGTTTTAAACTAGACTTAGAAATCATCAAGACAAACATTTGAGCAATATTTATGATGATTATTTAAAAAATGTGACCTCTGGAGTGTAAATAGTTTTCTGCTGATTTGGCCTGGTGACCTAGTTTTTGACCCCATGTGACCAAGTTTCAAACTTGACCTAGAAATCATCAAGACAAACATTTTGAGCAAGATTCATGATGATAGCTTCAACAATGTGACCGCTAGAGTGTTAACAAGGTTTTCTGCCGATTTGGCCAGGTGACCTAGTTTTTGACCCCAAGTGACCCAGTTTCAAACCTGACCTAGAAATCACCAAGACAAACACATTGAGCAAGATTCATGATGATTGCTTGAAAAATGTGACCACTAGCGTTAACAAGATTTTCTGCTGATCTGGCCAGGTGACCTAGTTTTTGACCCCAGGTGACCCAGTTTCAAACGACCTAAAAATCATCAAGACAAACATTTTGAGCAAGATTCATGATGACTGCTTCAAAAATGTGACCGCTAGAGTGTTAACAAGGTTTTCTGCTGGTTTGGCCTGGTGACCTAGTTTTTGACCCAAACTGACCCAGTTTCGAACTTGACCTAAAAATCATAAAGACAAACATTTTGAGCAAGAGTCATGATAATTGCTTGAAAAATGTGACCGCTAGAGTGATAACAAGATTTTCCGCTGATTTGGCCAGGTAACCTAGTTTTTGACCCCAGGTGACCCAGTTTTGAACTTGATCTAGAAATCATCAAGACAAACATTTTGAGCAAGATTCATGATGATTGCTTCAAAAATTTGACCGCTAGAGTGTTAACAAGGTTTTCTGCGGATTTGGGCCGGTGACCTAGTTTTTTACCCCATGTGACCCAGTTTCAAACATATCCTAGAACACATCAAGACAAAGATTTTGAGCAAGATTCATGATGATTGCTTCAAAAATGTGACCGCTAGAATGTTAACAGGTTTTCTGATGGTTTGGCCTGGTGACCTAGTTTTTGACCCCATGTGACCCAGTTTCAAACCTGACCTAGAAATCAACAAGACAAACATTTTGAGCATGATTCATGATGATTGCTTGAAAAATGTGACCGCTAGAGTGTTAACAAGGTTTTCTGCTGATTTGGCCCAGTGACCTAGTTTTTGACTCCAAGTGACCCAGTTTCAAACTTGACCTAAAAATCATCAAGACAAACATTTTGAGCAAGATTCATAATGATTGCTTCAAAAATGTGAACGCTAGTGTTAACAAGGTTTTCTGCTGATTTGGCCCGGTGACCTAGTTTTTGACCCCAAGTGACCCAGTTTCAAACTTGACCTAGAACTCATCAAGACAAACATATTGAGCAAGATTCATGATGATTGTTTCAAAAATGTGACCGCTAGAGTGTTAACAAGGTTTTCTGCTGATCTGGCCCTGTGACCTAGTTTTTGACCCCAAGTGACCCACTTTCAAACTTGACCTAGATTTAATAGAGGCAAACATTCTGACCAAGTTTCATCAAGATTGGGTCATAACTATGACCTCTAGAGTGTTAACAAGTTTTTCCTTTGATTTGACCAGGTGACCTAGTTTTTGACCCCAAGTAAATCAGTAACATCTTGACCTAGATTTCATAGAAGCAAACATTCTGAGCAAGTTTCATCAAGATTGGGTCAAAACTGTGACCTCTAGCGTGTTAACAAGTTTTTCCTTTGATTTGACCTGGTGACCTAGTTTTTGACCCCAAGTAACCCAGTATCGAACTTGACCTAGATTTTATAGGCAAACATTCTGAGCAATTTTCATCAAGATTGGGTCAAAACTGTGACCTCTAGAGTGTTAACAAAAAAATTGTTGACGACGAACGACGGACGCCGGACAACGACGGACAGAGGGTGATGACAATAGCTCACCCCGAGCTTTTGCTCAGGTGAGCTAATAATATGTGGATGCTCCCTCTTATCTAGAGTTATGATATAACATTTTAACATTTAGCACTTTGTTGGGACCTAGACACTGCTGGCCAGCAGCCAGTCAGATCACAAATGCCGATTCTCTCTGAGATAACATCTGTAAACAAAATGCAAATGTGACTGCCTGGCAGTTATTTGCTAAGGCACTTTTTTCTTTAAAAAAAATATATAGTAAATATTTTTTTATTTCTTCAAGAAAACATATGTCATTGTTGTGGGTACTCATTAGAAGCACCTCATATGTTTGCCTACATCATATGTCTTCATGGAGAAATAAAAAAAAATATTTTCCTGAAATTACCTCTTATCTAGAGCTATACAGACTGATCTGGGCCTTCATTGTCCACATGATAAGGACACTATACCAACAAGAAGCATCAGTAAACAGTGCTTATTAGATACCTCTGCAAGGACCATAACGTAAAGTTTGCTGGGTGTTTAATGACATGGCTCAAACAACTATCGTACCTTTTCTTTTTGTCTTTTAATCTCCTTTATTGCAGCATTACTTTCCAGTGTGACTTTAGTGAGTTTTTCTCTCTCCACATCTCTGACTTTATTCATTTGTGCCTTTAGTTCTTGGAAGTGGGCAAGCATTCTTTCTCTTTCCTGTAATGTATCACAAAATGTAAACACATCTGACACAGCATAAATGACTGACTTGGGATTTAACGACATGTCAACCCTTGTGGGTCCTTTTGCTGACACAGCATAAAATGTTACTCTTGCAATGCTGTATAAATTAAGATACTACACCTAATTTTCAGCCAACCAGATTATTTGTTCCCGGTTGTTTATAAAAATTCACATACTTAATGACAAACAGTACACTAGTGCAGATCCAGATCAGTTGGCTCCTTCAGAGGCCAAATGATCTGGATCTACACTGTTTGCAAAGACGGGGCATATCTGGGTTCAGCAGGACCAGGGTTAAATGCTAAATTTATAATAATAAAAAAAAGGTCTATAAAAAATGACATCACAGGATGGTAGACAATTCATATGAAATACCAAATCTTATTTTCTCTGCAAAAGAAAAAAACTATATTTTTTAATATCAACCACTACATTTTAAATGACATTTTAAGGCTAATTAAATTGTTTATATAACCTTCCCAGTACTGGCAAAGTTGGGAAACTGACTCACAGACCTTTTGTGCATACTGTCCAATATTTTTTTTTGTTGTGTTAGATAAATGCCACAAAATGCTCAGCCATCTATTTTCCAGGAAGTTTTGTCTTGTGTTGTCATTAAATGTCACATCACCCTTATATGGTACCTTGTGGGTGGGGTGGGGACTAACATTAGGTTAGGATACCTATGTAAACTGTATACCTCTCCACCATAGTTCCAAACGGGCCACTTTTTTTAACCAAAAAAAGATTAATATTGTTTGGATTTCAACACAAAACATATATTGCGGGTTCTCATTAGAAGTGCCTCTTGAGGCACTTCTAATGAGAACCCACAACATATGTTTTTGTGGAAAAATCAGAAAAAAATATTTGTTTTGATAACCCCCACCCCCTCTTCATATCTACAGCTATGTAGGCTTTGGCATTTTAACCATATAATATGGGAAATAAGGAAGATTTTCTTTTTTTAGCATAATAAGACAGACATATGCAGTCAAACGGTTGCTTGAAGTAAAAAATGTAAGGCTGGTTTAAAAGCTGCAAAATTTGGAAAATCTCCAAAATAATGAACACACCTGCATACACCTGTCTGCATAATATTTTATGGGGGAACAAGGGGTAAACATTACATGAGCCCCACCAACCAAAATTGTAAATGCGCAGTCTGATCAGGGCCTTTACTGTCCACCAAACAGATTCATTGGACACTATATGGACTACAAGGACACTTTCAATGGAGAGCAAATATATGGACTATATGGACACTTTCAATGGAGAGCAAATATATGGACTATATGGACACTTTCAATGGAGAGCAAATATATGGACTATATGGACACTTTCAATGGAGAGCAAATATATGGACTATATGGACACTTTCAATGGAGAGCAAATATATGGACTATATGGACACTTTCAATGGAGAGCAAATACATGGATGAGACTTTGCTCGTGTACATGGTTATGTGAACCCACACACTTCGCACATATCTGAAGATACTTTTTCTTTGAGATGGCCTACATAGACTTTTTAACATAAAGAAGTTCTGCCATTTCAGCAAAGCCTGAGTATCTCTATTTCATAGCAACAGATAAGGTGCTTTTTTCATTCGAAAAATGCTGACATCTTTCTTATTTCTCAACGAAAACATATGTTGTGGTACTCATTAGAAGCGCCTCAGTGAGGGGCTTCTAATGAGTACCCACAACATATGTTTTCGTCAAGAAATAAGAAAAATATTATGTGGATACCCCCTCTTATCTGTAGCTATGTATTTTCTTCTTCACTAACTACGATAAATGGTAAATGTATAACCTACCTCTTTCAACATTTTATTTCGCTCCTCACATTCTTTTGCATTAGCTGCCATTTTTGACTTCAATAATGAAATTTGGTCCTGGAATAAATAATCCCATTGACATATTACTTTCAAATTGTCAAGACATTATCATCATATTACATAATGTTTTGACCTACAATTTAAGTGACCTGCATCCTGCAACATGAAAAACTATGCCCTGTGAAGACTCAGATCACCTGTGCATCTGCAGCGTCCGATCAGTCTTTGTTCTGCACACTTGGAGCCAAGAAGCTACATTTTCTTCATGCAGACAGTGAGGACTCTGATCAGACTGCGCAGATGCATAGGCAGATCTGCGTCTTATCTGGGTGCACCTGTTCAAAGATATGTTTCCTTTGGCAATTGAAATTAATACCTGAATAATTTCTCCTATATTTAAGGGGAATGGCTATGCCTGGTGGTTTTTCCACCATTTTTGTGACTTTAACTAACCCTCAATGGCTCAAACTACCCATTTCTAGAACTAATTTCCATGGTCCCAAGGATGTTCGAGCTACTAAGTTCCACTGTGCAGCCAACAAAGACTCATCTGAACAGTCAGATCAGAATCTTTGCTGATTGCATGTGCCTTCTACAGCCTCCAGGCTATCCAAAGAGGAATATATGAGATGCCCTTGCCATACTGGGTGGATGTACATTTGTTTGTGTTGAAGTTTTACGGCCCAGTCAACCCAATGGGGTCATGTCGAGAGCCGTCAGTTTACCTAACCACACGTTTACTGGGCAGGCTTAGTCCTCTAAGCGGTTAACCAGTATTGTGCACATTCTTTCGCCAGAAACTGACAACAGCCCTTCTTGAATCAGCGGAAGGGAGAGAATGACCGTAGAAAATATTTCATGATCAATCTCCACGAAAGAATGTTGCAGACCTCGGCGGGGGTTGAACCCGCAACCTCCTGGTCTCCAGTCGGACGGCACATCCAACTGAGCCACCGAGGCCGGCAATGGGTGGATGTACAGGTTGATTTGAGCCTTTGCTGGTTACAGAGTTCTTATTGTAGGTTTTTTGTAAGCTGGCTCATTTTATATTACTGATTTTTAAGGGAAACTGATACGCATTCAGGGGAGATATCAGTTTTTATCTAAATTCTAAAAAAGGGGTCTACTCTAAAAGGAAAGAATCTGTTACCCCTGGGAGCAAATTCTTTCCTTTAAAAATGGATTCATTTTCAGAGGGGGTTTGGTGTGTAGGAAACCAAATAGGAAGTCAAAAAGTTAACTCCCTTGATGAAAATGGCAGAAAATCAATCCAGTGTAATCCAGTCCCCTTTAAATCATTTTAAATCATTTTAGGACTTTCATAAAAAGATTAACATGTATATAACTCACCGATATTCTCTGTAACTTTCTCATCTGAGATTCTATTTCCTTCGCACTTCTTTCATCCTTGACCTTCAATGCTTCAAATGCAACTTTTCTTTCTTCTGTTGAGGTATTGTAGGCTGTAAGTGCTTGTTTAAATAGATGCCATAACTCATCTAACTTGTTCTCGAGCTGAACACGCAGGGCATGCTTCTCTTCTAGATTCTGAAGACAAGATCAGATGGCATAGCTATAGTTTAATTTATCATTCATGTGGACATGAATTCAGGTTCTTGTGCAAAAATTTTCAGTTCTCGGTAACAAATATACCATTTATAAAGAAAGACAAAAATAACATTTTGAATAGAACTTTCTTCATATTTTCCTAGTAGTCAGAATATGGCTATTAAAACTATTTTTACTTTGCATTTTTAACACTGTAGGATTTCTGGATGTCATTTTGTTTTAGAACATGTAAGCCTTAAGCCGATAATGTTATTTGTGGACAGTGATTTTATTCACAGATGAAAAGTAAAACAAAATAAATACAAACACAGAAAACAGCTACATTTTTAACCCATTTTATACTGAATAAACTCACCCACACTATATACTGGAAGGGTCCAATTTCAATTTTAGGTATGTCTGGCTATGTGAATTAGATATTCCTAGAGAAAAATGGCCAAAATATTTGCAAACAGTGGAGATCCTGATCAGATGCCGCATTCTAAGGTGTCTGATCTGGGTCTGCACTGTTTGCCAATTACCCTTTTGAAGGTTTCCAGACTACAATGGCCTGGGTTAATTGGAACATGATTTGTATAAATTGTGACACTGATTTAGACTAAAGTGACATCAAGATAAAGCTCTTTTTTGTTTCAATGAAAAAGCATATTTTTTCTTATTTTTCCATGCAAACATTTGTTGTGTATACACATTAGACGCATCTCACTCAGGCCCCTCTAATGAATATACATAACATATATGTTTTTAGCAGTTTTGAAATCAAAGTGAAATCAATGTCCATTTTTCATCACTATCAACGTCAGTGGAAATATATTAGCCTAAGTCCATGGTCTGTCCATCCATCCATCACACTATCTCCTCCTAAACCACTGGACTGAATTTAACAAAACTAGCTACATGACTTCCCCACCTGGTATGGGTGTGCGAGAGCAACATTATTTTTCTCTCTGCCCAATGTGACCTTGTGATGGGATCAAAAGGTCACCTGATCGGTAATTAGAGTTTGAAATGAAGAAATGATGAAGAGTAGGGTCTCTTTAAAGAGTAAAACAAAAAAAAAAAAAAAAAAAAAAAAAAAGAAAAGAACACTATGGGGATATTTTGAATGCCTACGCCCATCTGTCTGTCCGTCCTATAAACCACTGGATGGAATTTAACAAAACTTGCTGCATTACTTCCCCACATGAGAAGGGTGTGTGAGAGCAACATTATTTTTAACAGTAGTGAAAGCATGGGATTTGCATTAACATGCCATCTACTACGCATGAGGTAATCTACTTCTATGAGGTAATATGCATATTTTTTTTTTTTTTCAGAAAATATAAAAGTGTGTTGATCTGGATGGTAATGTCAGAAGGTGCAATCACAAAAATCTGTGCGCCAAGTGAAGACTCAGATCAGCCTGCACATTTATGCAAAGTTTCTTCATGCAGACAATGAAGACTGCGATCAGACTGCACCATAGCACAGGCGATTTGAGTCTTCCTTGGGCATATGTCATGTTTTCTGAAGTTGCTGCTTGTTTGTTTTAATTAGTGGAGTAATAAGGAAAAAATATTTATCTCAGTACATAGCTCTTGATACAATGCTTTTTCAATCCAAATGAAAAATATTGATATTTTTCTTATTTCTCCACTAAAACATTATGTCAATAAGGCGCTTCTAATGAGTACCCACAACATTTGTTTTCATGAAGAAATAAGAAAAATATTTACCTGATACCCACTAGACCTATATCGGTAATATTCTTATCTGGTGCTATGTGTTACCTTATTCTTTATTTCATCCCTCATGCTCTGGAACTCTCCTTTTGCTTCATTCTCTCTCTCTTGGAAGTTCTGTTCCATGGCAAACAAGATGTCTGCAATGTCGTTCATTTCAGCATTGTGTTGATCAACCATTATTCCTCTCTCCGTGTCAAACTCCTCCTTGATAATTTCTAATTCTTCATCATACTCACTGTGCAGCTTGTGCAATCGAGATTTCTGTAAATCTGCAATACACCACAACCTCTTTATAACACTACTGTTGGGGTCCATATCATAAATCGTGTTAGTTAAACAACCGTGTTATATCCGAACAAAAATGTATAGATTATATTGAAAAATGACCATTTATGGTCATTTTTCAATATAATCTATACATTTTTGGGATCCATCTTTGAACTGTGTTATATCCAAAACCGTGTTATAACGAACCGTGTTATAAAGAGGTTGTAGTGTATTAAGTTAAAAGTATACACCCATAAATCTAGATAAGAGTGGGTATCAGGTAAGTATTTTTCTTATTTCTCCACAAAAACGTATTTTGTACATACTCATTAGAAATGCCTTGCTGAGGCACTTCTAATGAGTACCCACAACATGTTTTAGTGGAGAAAAGGAGAAAAAAAAACTATCAATACTTTTGGAATGAAAAAGCATCTTATCAAGAGCTATGATACACCTGAGATTATTTTCTACCAATTTGCAAAGGGAGACAAGTTTTGCAGACAGGAAGTTGCCTCCCTAGTGTCTGAAACCTAAAAAAGAATGTAGACTATTCTTATGGGCAGAATTTACTCCTTCTGGGAGCAATTTTTTTCATTTAAGAGTAATCCCTTATGAGAAGGGAGACAAATATTTCCACGTTAAAGTCTTTGGTATGACTTGGCTGAGGATCAAACCTGCAACCTCCCTGTCACAAAGTTGAGTTTTACTACCTAGTCAACAATGTTAAGGCTCATGTTGTGCAAGTCAGTGAACCTTAGTACTCACATTTTTCCTGGGCAGGCTGGTAAACCAGTACTTGTGCACCTACACTCACCAGTAACTGACAACTGCCCTTCTTGAAACAGCAGAAGCGGGGAGAATGGTACAGAATGATTTCATGATCAATCTTCATGAAAAATTATGTGGCTGCACTGGGATTTGAACGCAACCCCTGGACCTGCAGTCAGATGCCCTACACCCTATGGAGATGACTGATCAGAGTTTCAATGCCCCATACATGCAGCTCTATCTGCATCAATATCTTCATAGCAACAGATAAGTCACTTTTTTCATCCGAAAAATGCTGATATCTTTCTTATTTCTCCACAACATGTTTTCGTGGAGAAATAAGAAAAATATGTGGATACCCCCTCTTATCTGTAGCTATGTATCTTTTCTTATTTCTCTATGAAAACTAATGCGTACCCACTACATATGTATTGGGGGAGAAAAAAATGCAAAGTGTCAATACTTTTTGTTTGAAAAAAAAAAAAAAGACTCCTTAACTGGAGCCATGTCACCATACAGAATCAATTAACACTATAGACAAATTCGGCCAATGATTTGATGATATTTTGCTTATTTTTCCCAGAAAATAAGATTCGACATTTCATGCAAATTGTCTCCTGAGGAGACAATTTGCATGGAATATCAAATCTTATTTTTAGAAAAATACCACTAAATGCTGTCTGTTGAAATTTTAACCCAGCATGCTAAGAATTAATACTCTAGAATATATCCATGATAAAAAAAAAAAAAAAGGCCCTGATCAGACTGGGTAGTATGTGTGCATGTGGCATCATGGTATTTTTTCTGGTATTGTATATTATACACTGCAACTTCTTAATACGATGGTTCATTTTATGATGGTTTCTGATATAAGACAGTTTAAAGGTGGATCCCAAAAGTGTTATATCTACAAAATGTAAGCCAAAATGTATAGATTAAATAGAAAAATAACTATTTATGTCTTCTGTTACAATTTTGCATGACACTTACATAGCTCTTGATAAGATGCTTTCTTCAATCAAAAAGTAGATATAGTTTCTTATTTCTCCACAAAAACATAAGTAGTGGGAACTCATTAGAAGTGCCTCTGTGAGGCACTTCTAATGAGTATCCACTAGAGAAATAAGAAAAAGTAATTACCTAATATCCACTCTTATCTAGACCCATGCACTTTAGTATGGTTTCAGATAAGAGGGTGTATCCGAATCATTATTTTTTTCTTATTTCTCCATAAAAACATACAATATGTATACTCATTTGAATTGTCTCTATGAGCCAATTCAAATGGTAACTCAATGAGGAACTTGTACTGAGTATCCCAAAAATGCATTTTCTTGGAGAAATAAGTAAAATATCAATACTTTCTGGCTGAAAAAAAAACAAAAAAAAAAGCTCTTGTCTGGAGGTATGTTTTAGGGTTACCGTAATTTCTGGGCTAAAATCATACCTACCAATAAGTCCATCAACATTTTGTAGATGACTTCTCAGCGCCATAGCATACTGTTCCTCTGCCTCCATAAGATCTTTAGCAAGGGACTTAATCACAGCATCTTTTCTGTCCACAACCCTTTCAAATGTCTGACTAAGGATTTCAATATCTTTCTTCAGTTCTTTGGACTTTGCCTCTCTCATAATGTTTCTCCATTGGTTGTTTAATTTGTTCAAGTTAAATCTTGTGGCTCTCTCTTCTTTTTGCAGCTTGTCCTGAAGAAACATAAAAGCAACTTAGACTTTGTTTGAGTTGGGAGTTTTACAGCCCAGTCAATACTGTTAAGGCCATGTCAAGGAGTCACTTAACCTACACACACTGTTTCCTGGGCAGGCTTAATTAGTCTTTTAAATAGTTAGCCAGTACTTGTGCACATATTTCAGCCAGTATTGACGACTGTCCTTCTTGAATAAGAGGAAAGAGGAGAATGACCATAAAAATGACTTTATGATTGATCGGCCACAGAAGTTATGTGTCTGAGCTGGGACTGGACTTTGATCAATGGATTTGCAGTCAGACACACTACAGTCTGCATTATGCAGCCGAACAAAGCAACTGAGAGTCCAGAAGAGGAACTAAGGAGGAGTATATGGCATTAATTTTGGGATAATTTTTCTTATTTCTCCATAAAAGCAAATACTGAGGGTACTCATTAGAAATGCCTCATAGAGGCAATTCTTATGAGTTCCCATAACATATACTTTTGTAAAACACTGGAGAAAATTATCCCAGATTTTTTGTCAAATACACTTCCCCTTAGAAAGTCCTCTGTGAGACATACTGGAGAATGAGGTTTTCAGTCTTTCAACATTTTTCATTGAGGAAGTGGGTACCTGTAGTTATGAACACTTGACAGTATGCAATAAACAAGACAACCAAATGATTCTGTGTCACTCACATGAGCAGATGTTTCAACATAAAGGTATAGGCCAAGGGTCAGGGTCAAGTTCATTTAAGATAAGTGTTGAAATTTGTTAAACTATTTATAGTTCTTTGCTGCGGCTTCAACTGTTACTGGCATAATCTCCATCACGAAAACACACCTATATAATGTTGACCCCCTTAAACCCCACTTTTATATAGTAAAACTGGGGTTTACAGGGGTATACATTATTTTTCTTATTTCTGCTAAAAACAGAGATTGTGGGTACTCGTTTGAACCGCCTCGGCGAGGCGGTTCTAACAAGTACCCACAATCCATGTTCTGAGCATAAATATGAAAAATATCAGAATTTTTATCTGAAAATTTTCATTTTCTGGTTGTAAAATTTTCAGTATATTTGAATAGGCTTGTTTTCGTAATGAAGGTCTTTCTTTCATATGATCTAATGACTTACAGTAGCTTTCAGAGAAAATAAGGCTTGAAATTTCATGATAATTCTCTCAGTAGTATCAAGCCCAAAATAAAAGATATTTTAAAATGGTAAGGGCTGATGTTTAAGGGTTAGCCTTTTCACAATCTTAGTAATTTAGCAGATAACTAATTGAAATTTTCTTAATTTATGCAGAAAACTGTGTTTGACATTTCATGCAAATTTAGGCATTAGAAATGTCAAACTCTTTTCTTTGGGAAAATCATTTCAAAATGTTTTTATGTCCCCCCCACCCCCACCTAAGGG
This sequence comes from Anodontia alba, assembly GCA_964016985.1. Taxonomy (NCBI): domain Eukaryota; kingdom Metazoa; phylum Mollusca; class Bivalvia; order Lucinida; family Lucinidae; genus Anodontia; species Anodontia alba. Next base: position 93,541,688 of record OZ024830.1, on the reverse strand, counting down.
GAGGGGGACATACATGTATTGATTTTTGTGAGGATCCCTTTGGCGTAGCCCTAATACTTTCTTGTCTGCACAGTATCTTGTGAACCAGTGGTTGGATTCTTATCAAATTTTCGTTGGGACATACCAAAAAATTGATCAGAGTTTTTTTAGTGACCTTGAACTAATTTTCATGGTCAAAGCCATAGAAAAACTGAAAATTCACTGTCGGCAGATATCTGTTTTCTCTGAAAACACTGTTACTAGTTTGTTTGTTTTTTGTTTTATTTTACTTATAACTATGCATACTTAATCATAAGACTTCCCTTTTCTCTTTACAGAATCTAATTAATATATTAAAGGTAATTTACACATAAAGAAGTATTTTACCAACAACAAATATCAATCATCTTCTTTTGTCCACATGCAGGAAACCTTGCCCAAGGTTATAGTTTAACGTTTTCATGCTCTGCTCAGCTGAGCATGAAATTTTTCTCTGCTAATAAATGTGAAAATACCAACAACGGTTGGTATTGTCATATTTATTTGCAGAGAAATTTTCAAGTGTAAATATATGTTCAGCAAGACAGAAATTGCAATAGTTAGTAATTTGAGATTTGTTAGCAGGAAGAATTTCATGTTTAGCTAAGTTGAGCATGAAAAAAGTTTTATTATATTTGGGCCTGGTTAACCAAGAATCTCACTCTCTGTTTGAAAGATGAAAGCCCCAATCAGAATCAGAATTTTTACTGGTGATAACATTCATTCATTGTGATATGGGAAGTGAGTCCCTAGCTCTCACCAGAGGTAAATCTAGTCACACCATCCTCTGCTCCTTCAGCAGAGGTAATGATCAAATCTGGAAGGGCATTCCAATCTCTGATTGTTTGAGGGAAGAATGAGCCCATATAAATGTCAGTTCTTGTAGCGGGTGTCTGAAAAGTCAATGAGTGATGATTTCTACTGTGCCTAATTGGGGGGATAAGATCATCTGTTCGAATGCTGGCAGTAACCTTTAAACCTTTGTGCAAAAGAATCAGCCTACTGTCTCTCCCCCTTTTCTTGAGAGACTCGCATTTTAGAGTTTCCAGTATTCCAGCCATACTCCCAGTTTCAAAACAGTAATAGCTAGTAACAAACCTACATGTAGCAGACCTATTCTGAACTTTTTTGATTTCTTGTTGAAGAACAAGCCCTGGGGATCCCAAACACAGCTGCCATATTCCAAAATGGGGTGAACAAGTCCCCTATATGCTGCCTCTTTAACATCCTGAGGACATTGATAAATATTTCATCTCAGAAAACCAAGAGTTCTTATCACTCTGAATGAGTATACAGTCTGATCTGGGCCTTTGCCATCAGCAAACATATTAATGCTTAGCACCCTTGATGAAATTTTCAGCAGATGGCATACTGAAATATTTTTCTTAGTTCAGCCCAGAAAACAGGTTTTGACATTCCATGAAAATTGTCTCCAAGACAATTTGCATGAAAAATCAAATCCTGTTTTCTATGAAAAAAAAAAAAAAAAAAAGAAAAAAAATCATCAATTCGTCATCTGCGGAATTAGTCCAGAGAGTTGTAAATGTTAAGGACTACGTCCACCTTATGTGCCCCAAAATACCTTGAGGAACTGTGTCAGCATGTCTTCTTTTTTCTTCTTCATCTCCTCCTCAGCTAAGCGTTTCTGTTCCTCATAGGCAATCCTCTCATCTTCTGTCATTTTTGACAGTTTTCCCGACTTCTTTTTCTTTGCTGGCATTTTTGTATCTATTTAAATCTGAAAGAAATCAAGAAGTGTCAATAAGTACCGATTAAGCAGCGCTTATTAGATACATAGACCCTGGCAAGGTAGCAAGATAAGAAAGAGAATCCAAAATGTAATGGATGGATGGACATACAGAAGGATGGATGTGAAAAAATGTATATCTCTCTCCACACCCCATCCCCTCCACACACACAAACACAGTTTGCAGGGGGTATAATCATACATATTACAGTGGGAAAATAGTTAAGGTCTTTGGCAAGTTTTCACAGACATTGTCACTATTTTGTCAGTTTGGTTTGACTTGCTACAGATCCGTAATTTTCTTGGCAGAGCTAGAATTATGCCTTTAAAAGGATTTTTTTGTGGCTTTTGAATGGTTCATTGGACACACATACAGCCATGAAAACTTTATGGGCACAATATTACCAGACAGCACCGTACATACGTGATGTCCATGTATGCTCCTTATCATGCTCTATTTGAGGCATATGGAGTACACGGCAGGTACAGAAAAAAAAAAAAAAAAAAAAAAAAAACCCACAAAAAAAAAACCACTCACACATATATGGCACCTCACAGAAAGCTAAAACCTTCTTAGATTAAATATGTTTTATTTGTATATCATCATTTACATACATGAATAGTGACATATAAAAGTATACATCAATATACAAATGGGATTCGAAAAAGGCCTTGCAACTTATATGAATTCCTCACCCATCAAATCATATTTATAATAGATCATTCTGTGACCATAACAACACACACATATGTAGAATATGCATTCTCTGTTCCATGAAGAATGGGTCATTTATATTAAGAAAGGGTGAAAAAGTATAGGATATATAAGAGAAAAAAATTGAAGGAGGTTGAGAAGATCAAGCTATATAGGACATGGATTTCATAGAACTTCTTCTTCTTCCAGTAGTAGGAGGGTGAACACTATAGGAACATAACTGGTCCTGTGGGACATGGACATAGCAGATGTAAAACAGCTGTCCCAAAGTGTATGCTAAAAACTTTAAAACTACTGTGCTTTCGACGTCCTTCAGAAAGTCGTTTTTTTGCTCGGCGCTTTAAACAGAAGAAGTAAATTTGTAAATTTTTGTCATGATTTAATGCAAAACCATTTGTCGTAACTACTTATGCTCAAAAAGTTTTATTCTAGTCAGTGGTTTTTAAAAAATCCAGTATTTTTCACTTTTTCCCCATCTTAAAAATGAATGAAAATTATGCAGAAATTTGTAGGGTAGGTAACTTGAAGGCAGAATTTTAACAAGTTTCACTTGTTCAATTTTTCTGAAATTTTCACACTATTGTTGTGAAACATCAATAATTCAAATTCAGCAAAGAAAAGTAAAAAATATTTACTAAGACAAAAATTCCAAAAAATCTACTATAGAAATTGTATACCATTAGTTCAGACCAATTTCTGGCGATAAATTTAATTTTAGGGTACATATTTGAAAATAAAACACAGAAACAGAAAAGACAAATGGTTTCTGATAAGATATAGTCAATCAGAACAAAATATTTACATTTAAGATAAAACGCCAAGCAAAAAACGTCTTTCCGAGAGATGTCGAAAGGACAGTAGCTATATCTTCAATCAGGGCTGTCTGGCTGTATGTTGGTTGTGTGGCCTGCCGGGCTGTCTGCTCAAAGAAAAGCAAATTTTATACTTTAATACTCATTTAAAAACAAAACTGTTATGCAGCTACCAGAAATTGTCACATTTTCGCTGAAAATGTTATTGTTGTTATCACCCCACCCACTAAAAAATATTTTGTCTTTTCAACACGATCGTGTCAATACTCTTTGTAGCAGGCACTTTGGAAAACAAAACAAATGTTTTCCGGAACTTTTATTATGAGCGATAATTTAATAACGATTGCTGGTCTCTTTCTTTCTTACTTCGTTCAGAATCTGTCAAAATAAACCGTTGTTTCCCAAATGAAAGCTGTTTTGTTGTCAATGGCGATGAACCGGAAGTAGTCGCTAGATAGACCGAAACGCAATGTAATGTAGTGACAAGACGTGAAATGCAAAAGGCAAATGCTAGGACACACGCACACTATTGATGTTAAACAATATTTTCTTCCTATAATTGCGCGTATGTATATACAGAAAATACGGTTTATTACATATATCAGTAAATAAACAGCTAACTGGCCCTATTGCCATGATATTAAAGCTGAACCCTGTTTTACTCTTATTTTTTTGTAGTCTAAAATACTGCAAGACAAAATATTTAGACGTAAACGTCTAAGTACCGGCGCAAATTTTGTTCATGTTTACTTAGAGATATGGGACAAGGGTCTACTAAAGTTTAATAAATTTTCAATGTAACAGATAAAAAAGAACAACAATGTGATTCTTTAATGTATGCTTTTATTAAGCTTTATGAAATTTCTTGATTGAAATGAAAATAAAATAGACATTAATCTGTTTATAGCAACCAACCAACGAGTTGTTGCCGCGAAGCGGCAACAACGAGAGTTGGTTGCTTTATGGTAGTATTCTGTTCTATTCAAAAATTGCTATACTAAGGCTGATTTTTTTGTGTAACCGGAAATTGTGAATATGAACCTTTAAATACGTCACTTCCGTTTTCAGCGTTTGTTTACAATCACCCGGTGACAGCAACTGTTAAACGTAACAGATATCACGTTTCCATGCAAAAAACAAATAAAAATCAGGCATAGGCGAAATTTTAAGGTAAGAATAAAACACACAATAGTTTTGTTAGTGTTTTCGGTGGTATTCCAGAAGAACGTATACCTTGCGCGCGCGCAGCTTGACATCCGGTTGAAACGAAAGTAGAAAAAGCTCCACTGATATCTGAGCATTATCGCATATCTAGAGTGAAAATAATAGACTTTCCAAACAGTTCTTAACGGTAATTTGAGGGGGATTTGGGTTTTACGCCCTTTCAAGAATATTTCACTTAAATCGAGCTGATCGTTCCTCAAAAGTGGGCGAAAACCGGAGAATCTGCAGAAAAAAAAAACAACAAAAAACGGCTGACCATCCATATTCAGAACTTGGCTTTCCCACATATGACCCAAGGGAGGCTCAAACTGCAGCAGTGAGAAACCTAATGGATTAAGAGTCGGTTCTCTTATCCACTAGGCTATGGGGGCCCGCAGGGGGAGGGTGGTTGGGGGGCATTCCAGCTGTCAGATTCAACATTAAGTAGACCGTGATCTTATTCAATCCAAGTACTTTTTCTGGCAAAAGAATGTACACAATACTGGTTAACCGCTTAGAGGACTAAGCCTGCCCAGTAAATGTGTGGTTAGGGTGGTTAGGTAAACTGGCCGCGCTCGACATGACCCCATTGGGTTGACTGGGCCGTAAAACCTCAACACAAACAAACTAAGTACTTTTAACTAACACACAGATTTATTTTTTTTTTAAACATGACTTTCCACAATAATATTTCAGGCCATACATAAATATGTTGATACTCTAGCATAAACTCCAGACTTTCCATACCCTACATCATTGACTAATTCACTGAATGATACTCCAAATATTTAGCATTTTGTGATAAATTTTGATTTTTATGCATAAAATTGTAAGTGAAAACTGATTTTCTTCAAAATCAACTGTAATGTTAGTCATTTCTTATTAATTTTAATGTGGCATAAATTTAAGAAAGATTTGTTTTCATATTATTCTAAGAAGGTGAACGGAATTATGAGAACATGCCATAGGTCTGGGTTTACTCTGTCGCTGACCAATATTCCGGTATACTCTCCATGTGACAGACCACTATACTCTAGGTTACTGACTGATACGCCAGCAGGAATCAATTTTAGCACTTGCCAACTTGCTAAATGCTGGTTAATTTGATCAAAAAGCAAGCTGCAATTTCCATCACTTGCTAACTCTAGCAAGTTGGAAAATTTTTCTTTAATTGGCTGAACCTGAGGCATTGTTGCAGAAGTATTGCAATTTCTTTTCCAAAGGCAATAACAATATTTTTCTTACTTTTCCCGTAAAGCAGGTTTTGACATTACATGCAAACTGTCTAAACCTGTTTTCTGGGAAAATAAGAAAATTATTTTAAAATGTCTGCTGTAATTTTACCCAGAGTGCTAAGATTTAAAGCCACATTTAACAGTATTTACAAGTGTGAAAAAGCAAGTTGGGACAAAGAAATATCATTTGATTTCTGTTTCTGTTACATTACAATATTTACCCATAGTATTCAGACACCTCAACTCCTTACCATACTTAACTAAAATTTCAACAAGTACAACTTACTACCCAATGTTGTATGGCTGTAACGATACAGTCAGCTCACGATACAATATGTATCGCGATACTTGCCTAACGATTTGATGCATATCACGATACTACTTTCATGCATGTCGGAGGTTGAAAGTTTTGATACTCTTGGAAAACAGGTTCAAAACCATCTCAGAGGTTCATTATTGTGTAAAAATGCCTGTGTAAGATGACCCATTTTGTCATATAAGTGATCAGTGTATTTCAGTAACAGTTTAGATCTTTGTAATTTGTTACAAAAATGGTCTTGAAATATGTTAAAGCTACTATTTTCTTTGGAAATTGTACTTTTGGGCGTATTGTCAGGTATTGCGATACTAGCCCCACGATACAATACTCGTATTGTGAGAAAAAGTATCGTGATACGATACAATTTTAATGAATTGTTACGCCTCTACAATGTTGTATCTAATAATAGCTGAATGAGTGGCAAACAGTGTATACCCTGATGAGACACCACATTTTCATCTGGGTCTACACTGTTTGTTCAGGCCTGTCAGGGCAAGGTAAAGTGCAGTAAAGTATAACATATGGTAAGAGTCATGCTGAGACGACAGGTAAAATTATGACCAAATCTTCAGTGATTACTAATCGATTATCGATCACAATGGCAGGACTGATTATCATATTAATCATCTTTTCAACTCTGATTAGCCAGCCCTATGCACAGCACATAAATTATAACAAAATATGTGCAAAGCATTCCAGAATATGTGCACAGTACATACTAGAATATATTGCTCAACACATACCAAAGTGTGTGCAGAGTACATAACTTATGAAAATAGTACCATATGTGAAAGGTCAGTATAGGTCTGCCGGCATTAGCATTGCAGTACATTTGATCGTTATCTGGACCTTGCTTATCTCGAATAACCGCTTATCTCAAAGTGAAAGTCTTGTCCCTGGCTAAACATGAAAATCTTACAACAGGTTAAAAAAATATTGTTGAAAAGAGGAGAAATTGGTCCACAATTTCCACAATATTTTCAATATATCTCTAAACTAAAAAGTCCAGTTACATATAAATTTGCTAAATGTGGTTGTTGGAATTATGTCTTCCTCACTTCTGCAAATCTGATATGTCGAGCTACTGATATCTCGAAGTATATCAAAGAGTCCCTTGGAATTCGAGATAACGAGAGTCAACTGTACATATAATTAACAACACAGTTTAAGTATCTTAATATGTTAAGCAAAATTAAGCTTCAAGCCACCATGTTTATTATGTTAAAAGGATTCAACTGACATAAGGTGACATTTAATTTATGTGTGGTTATATTTTTCAGGAATTTTATTCGAGCCACTGAAGACCTTCAAGACACTGGAACTGAAAGGGGATATGCCAGAAAAGACCATCACATAGATCATTGATGACATGCTCAGTTTTGTTCAGGAATGGTAAGCAGAAATATCTTATATGTAAATCCCTTTTCACTTTATGATTTTATAAAATGAACCATGCATCAGTTTTTAGACCCCGCCACACGATAATGGCGGGGTTTTATGGTTTCACGTTGGACGTCACTGTGTCTGCATCCGTCTGTCACACGTCCGTCCGTCCATCCATATTTAGTGTCCAGATAATTTCTTGAGTAAACATCAGTGGATTTTCACAAAAGTTGGTATGTGTATTGATATTGTAGAGCTCTGGTTTGGGATTGCTAATGCACAAATTTCATCAAACTTCGACAGAGTTATCTGCCCGAGACACGCCCATATTTTTGTTTCCTGACAATAATATGTCAGGGGATTTAACAAATTTGGTTCATGTATTGATATTAAGGAGCCCTGGTTTGGAATTGCTAATGGGCAAATTTTGTCAGTGTTTGACAGTTATCTGCCCGCAGCACGATTATGGTGGGGTATTATAGTTTAACATTATGCATATAATAGTGAAAAACCTGAAGCTTTACTGTTTTATCCCTATAGGTGAATGGATACATCCAAAAGACATCACCCTGCCATTGAAGTGTTTCCTCCCTTTTCAACAGGGGATTACTCTTAAAGGAAAGAAATTGCTTTTACCCACTGGAGCAATTTTTTTTTTCCTTTAACAGTACACCCCTTCTTTGAAAAGTCTCACCCTATATGAACAACAGACTAATAAGAAAAACATATCCTTTTTAATTGCAGGTTTTCCATCTTCAAAGTGGAGCCCCAGAGGTGTTTTTTCTGCTTTCCAGTACCAGCTGTTAGTCAGTGATAAAACCAGCCTCTCTAGATATGGGAATTGGATTTGTGCACTCTGCACCAACATCTAAGACATTTTACATGCGGACCAGGATGAGTTAATCCAACAGCAGTATAATTATTACTGTATTGATAAAATGAACAGAATTACAAATAATGAGCAGAACTGTCTTTGTGCATGTTAATGAACTTGGCTACTACTGGACCGGACCTGATGAGTTCAATCCAAATACAGGGTGCCCACTGGTCAGGGAAATCTTACTTTTTCTTAAAAGATCAGGGAAAAGTCAGGGAATTTTGCGAAATGATCAGGGAAATTTTAAATACTAAGAAAGTCAGGGAAATTCCTAATTTTGGCCCAAACTTGTTAGGCTGTGGCAGGTATTTTATCCATTTTGAGTGACTGAAAGTCTTGTATTTTTTTTTCGCTCACTCCGCATTGCTACAAATTAATGCTCATTCTAGAAAATGAATGCCCAAAATTTTGACAATATTTTATTTTTTTTTACTGAACAATTAGGGCGGTATATTTGTATGTGTTAAAATAGAATGAATCATTTATTTTCTGCAAGATGAGAAAAAGCCCATTAAATTTTCAGCATTTTGGTCAGGGAAAAATAGAATTGGATCAGGGAAAAGTCAGTGATATGTCGGGGAATTTTGATTCTGACTGAGGGTGGCCACTCTGAAAGAGCTCAATAAGCCATTGGCTTAACTCTGATGCAGGGTTTCAACATATTAATGGACCTACTTCAAAGACATTGTAGATGAACTACCATTGTAAAAACTATATTCACTGAAGTGAGACTGCTAACTTATGACATTCTTTTGTCGAATGAAAGAACTGTTTATATGAAATCTTTTCATTGCAGAAAGTGTCATTGTTACATGTAATAACTAGGTCTTGAAATTTGCACTTGTCAGCTCATATTTATGAGTAGATGTTCTTTAAGGGCAAGTGAAAAAAAAATCAAACGGCTTGCCCAACAGGACAGGTATGTTTTATCGCAGTAAGGGTAAATAGTGAAAAAATTTGGATTACCTAGCATAATTACAAAGTTCTAAAAGTCACTCCAAAATGTCACAAAAAAGATGTCAAAATCTGCGGACAAGTTAAAATTTCAATTCTAGAAGGTGTCTGTTAGAGTTTACTATTCCGCAGCAAAACAACAACAGTAAACCCCGCTTCAATACGTGAACTAAATTCCATGACTTTATGGACAGGTTTCTTTTTAGTACCAGATATAAGACTAAGGATGAGTACAGCTAAGGGCAAGTAACAATTTGAGGCCACTTGCCCTACAGGAGGAGTTAATTCAAGAAAAAAAAATTGAGCCCTAAATAATATAACACGAGATAGTCCAGTGATGAAACTTTGTAGAACTGCAGATTTTTTTTTTTGTGTGTGTTTTTTAGCTCACCTGGACTGAAGGCTCATGGGGAGCTTATAGGGTGGTAGTCCATTCTTCATCCATCAGTCATCCGTCAGTACCTTTAATCAGTTATGTCTGCAGTCTGCAGGCCGATCTAAATCATTTCTTATCTATAGCATGCCTTTGGTGGAGCTTCACTTTTCATGGTAACTCAATGAAAACCTTGGATGCTATAGCAACCAAAAAGTCCCATACACATTTTGTGGTGAAAATGTTGTCCAAGCAGCGTGCAACAGCGACTTTGTTTTATGATCAGATCTATATCAAACTTGCTATTAATGAAGCTGGACATAAATCTTGCACAAGTTTTCAACCAGATCACACTACTTGCATGAGTTACCTGCTCTTTCAGACTCCCAGAGATGTAATATGGCAAAAATATAGTCTGGCTGATAGAGACTTCATTAAACTACATGTATCTCAAAAACTATTGAAGCTAGAGCTTTGAAACTTGATGAATAGACTGATAGTAATGAGTAGATGATCTGATTAACTTTTGAAATAATTTTAAAAAAATACTTCATGAGTTATGGTCCTTTGTAATTTTGGACATTTTTACCTTGTCAGCAGAATATTTAAAAAAAAATTGGGAGCTAGAGCATTGAAACTTATTAAATTGATTGATAATGATGAGTAGATAACCTGATTCTTTTGAATAAATTCTAAAAATATTTCATGAGTAATGGCCCTTTGTAACTTTGGGCATTTTTTCCTTGCCAGCAAAATATCTCAAACTTTTTCCCTTGCCAGCAAAAGATCTCAAAAACTATTGAAGCTAGCGCCTCATAACTTGATGAATAGATTCGTAGTGATTAGAAGTTGACCTAATTAACTTTTAAAAACGTTTAAGGAATTATGACCCTGTGTAGATTGGGCCATTTTTACCTTGTATTATCTTTAGAGGCAAGCATATGGTTGGGAGGCATAGTGTCTTTTTTTAAACACAATTTCTAGTTATCAAATTATTCATCAGACGGGCAGGTAATGAGGACGGTCATAAAACTTTGGATGAGTTTGTCTAGTGGATTTGCACCAAGATTGTTCAATTTATAAGCCTGGGGGTTGTTTGTTTAGAACCATCATGTGTCTTTTTAAAATAAAATTTATAGAAAAATCTTGAACAGTCTAGTTTTGTGAAACTTTGAAATTTAGTATATAAATCCGTTAAGTTCAGGTGAACACTACAGACCATTATTGTTCTCTTTTTTTTTTTTTTTTTTTTTTTGTTTCATACAATGACAGTGGATGGAAGCACTGTTCTGTTGATAACTCTTGTAAGAATCACCATTGAACAGTTTCATTCCTTTATTTGTATCAGGTTTCATCACTGAGTTATTACTGTGTGTTAAAAGGCACTAACTGCAATGAAAAGACTTCTATAAACGGTTCTTTCATATGACAAAAGAATTATACATGTGTCATTCTTATTATCTTATACTTGGCACCATCAGTAGTCTAGTCCTATAATCTTTTATGGAATAAAAAAAATAAAAAAAAATATTTGTTCACTTTCTCTTGCTAAAATAATCTGTAGAAAAGAGAAGCATTTTATGATAATAATTCTGGAGTTTATCTAATTCTTAACTGTTGAAATTCTTATTTACAAAGAATTAGTTTATTCTCTTATAGATTACTTCTGTTATAAATGAGATACAGCAACCTTGCATGTGAATCCAGGAACTGTCAGTAACTGCTTCCCTCATCTACAGATGAGTTTTATTTCAATGCAGCATAATGCTATCACTTAAGAACTGTCTGTACTCGCAGAATGACAGATTGGTTTGCACATATTGCCATAATTTGTGACTAGTTTAAAATTCATTTGGACAAGTGTTTTTTATAGGTCATTTCATTGTTTTTTATGGTGGCTCGTTTGGGTTAAAACCAATTTAATACAGATATCTATACTTAAAATGCAGATATCTGCATTTAAATAAAGGTATCTGCATTTAAATGCAGCTACCTACATTAAATGCACATATCTGTATTTCAAATACAGAGTATTTATACGTATTTGAAATGCAGATATCTCTTTTTGGTTCTTTAATGGACATGTCTGAATTTGAATCATAGATATCTGCATTTTAATTACAGATGTCTGCGTTTCAAATGCAGATATTTCTATTTAAGTAAGATATAAGTACATTTTAGAAACTCGGGTAACTGTTTTTGAAATACAAATATCTTTATTTGAAATACAACTATCTATAATTGAAATACGGATATCTATGATTATTATTCAAATAAAATATATCTGCCGTTCAAATAGAGATGCCTGTATTTCTAATACAGATATCTGTATTTCAAATACAGAAATCTTCATTTATAGAAACTACAGATAATTGTAATTTTAAATGCAAAGTTCTCTTAAGAACCTGATTATTTTCAACTTTTATTTTCAACATAATTAAGTCCCTTGCAGCCTACTAGGTTTCCCTTAAACTCGGACAACAGCAGGTAGCTCAGTGGTGAGTCCAATAGCCTCAAGTGCTTGAGGTACGTTCAATTTTTGAAGGGGGGATTTTCTATATATTTGAATAGGCGTGTTTTCGTAATGGCATTAGCGATGTCTGTATTTTAAATGCAGATATCTGAATTTCAGCTACACAAGATGTATCTCTCATTGAAATGAAGATATCTGTATTTTTAAATGCAGATGTCTCTAATACAAATGCAGATTTCTATGTTATGATTGAAAATAGAGATATCTGTATTTCTCAAGTACAGATATCTGCATTTCAGTAAGATATCTCAGTTCAATTACATATTACTGCATTTTAATTAGAGATATTTGTAATAACAATGAAATAAAGATATCTGTGTTTATTAGCAGGTATATCTGTATTTGAAATGCATGTATCTAAATTAAATGGACAAAACCTCACAGGTTGCCATAGATTTTGTCATGCTTTGGCTCAGTTTAGTATTGGTGAATGTTGTGAGAAATTATGCTGGAACTGGAAGTAGTCACCCCCTAAACTTATACTGAGGTCACTCAGTGGGAACTTATTCATTGTACTTGGATGAAAATGCCTTTTAATACAGTCTTAAATCACTAAAAATGCATGCTTCTGTATTGTTGAATTTAAAAAACCTGTTGAGGAATACTTGTAAATAAGATGCACCCGCATCCACCCTCACCACCACCCCGCAAATTGTTGAAACTTAAAAGTCCATTTTTATTTATTTATTACCTTATTTTTGGAAAGTCACAAATTGGTTGGTTGCTCATTAGGTTGCACCTATTTCATATTAACACAGTTTGTTATAAGATGGTTTTAGATTAGTATGATTCAAAGATGGATTCAAAAAATGTATAGATTATATCAAAACTGATGGTTAATGGTTATTTTTATAACGTCTACATATTTTTGTTTAGATATAACAAGATTGTTTAAATAATACAGCTTATGGTTTGGATTCTAAAATTTGTGTTATAAGCAGATTGTAATGTATAACATTTTTGATAAAACCTATCGCCTGACAGGATAGTTCGCCTGAAGTTGGCTTTAGTTAGACCCAAGTCTGCTGCAGTAAAACCGGAAAATGAAATAAATCACCAACAACATAAACATAGAACAGTAACAAACCACAACAAAAGCATCGACTTGGAACGGTCAGTTACAATCCTCGCCCTCAGCTTTCACTGTGTTTGAAAACACTTATTTGTGCGGCTCGTTGAGCGATCTTCTAACTCATTGTGCAATCTCGCCAAAACCTTAGCTAGTTGCTCATACGAGTATTCTCAGCCAAACAATCAGGTCTTAGCCCCTCTGAATGTCTCAACATGCGCATTCAAAGTTAGACATTACCGAAATCAACAAATTAATAGCTTGGATGAAAAGTCAGACACTGGTGTTCCCGACAGATACACTTAAATACGTTGGTGAAACGTCACACAGCGACGATCCCGGCAAATATAAAACCGACGATCCCGATATATATATAAAAAAAAGTCACCCGCACCGGTCAATATTACCAAATGATGCACAAGGCACGGAAAAGGCCCTTAAGCAATTTACGAACGACGCAGACTCTGATCAGCCTGTTGATCAGAACCTTTGTTGTCTGCTTACAGAACTAATGGATATTGAAGTATAATTGTGTCGACGAACAGAGAATGTCCATATCAGATTGCACGGGTGGGCACGCTCATCTGGACCTCACTGTTCGCATATGACATATGGGCCTTTTTCTCACACTGCGCACCAAATGGCTCGTTACCGTAGCCATATAGTTTGATATATAGAGGATATTCAAATGTTTGGAGTGAATATGAGTTTTATTTCATCGAGTGAAGTGAAAAATCTTTAAAAGCCTCGTGGGTGTATATTCATATTTTTTATGCGTTTGCTCAATTAAAATCTTTATTTTACAAGGAGCCCGTAGATTCTTCCTAATCTCAGGAGCATTTTATCCGTTACGAAAACATGCCTATTCAAATATATTAAAAATTTCACCACCAAAAAATGAAAATTTTCAGATAAAAATTCCGATATTTTTTAATTTCTGCTCAAAACATAAGCTGTGGGTACTCGTTAGAACCGCCTCAATGAGGCGGACTCGTTAGAACCGCCTTGCCGAGGCGGTTCTAACGAGTACCCACAATCTATGTTTTGAGCAGAAATATGAAAAATGTCAGAATTTTCATCTGAAAACTTTCCGTTTTCGGTGGTGAAATTGTCAATATATTTGAATAGGCGTGTTTTCGTTATGAAATGCAGTTCTGCTTAGAAGTACCCACAATCTATGTTTTTGAACAGAAATAAGAAAAATAATGTATACCCCTGTAAACCCAAGTTTTACTACATAAACGTGGGGTTTAACGGGGTCAGAATTATATAGGCATGTTTTCGTGATGGTTATAAATATCTGGATACTTCAAAAAAGGAATGCCTTTGTTACAAATATCTGGATCCTGGTAGTCTCAATAAAACCGATTTTAGTGTTAGTGTCGTGTGGCGGCCGTAGAACGTCTCCCCGTACTTCAGCATAGTGCAGATTATAATTTCATTTTCCTTTGTGATCACTTGGCCCATTGTGGTATCTTTGAAAATAGAGTTCTGCTCATGTAAACGCTAGAGGGCGTAAGCAGTGTTGCAAACTTCATTGCTGCTTATGAAGGATCTCAATAAAACCGAAACTCCCATTTAAAATCTGTAATGTGTTCTTTGTTTCCAAAAGTAATATTTCAGACTTTTATTTTACTTCACTGCTGCTGGTGTCAGTGCCATGTGGCGGCCGTAGAACGTCTCTCCGTACTTCACCATAGTACAGATTATATTTTCATTTCCTTTGGGATCTTTTAGCCAATTGTGGTATCTTTGAAAATAGAGTTCTGCTCATGTATACGCTATAGGGCATAAGCAGTGTTGCAAACTTCATTACTGCTCATGAAGAGTCTCAATAAAACCGAGACTCCCATTTTCTGTGTGTAATGTGTTCTTTGTTTCCAAAGGTAATATTATAGACTTTTATTTTACTTCACTGCAACTGGTGTTAGTGCCGTGTGGCGGCCGTAGAACGTCTTCCCGTACTTCACCATAGTGCAGATTATATATATTTATTTCCTTTGGGATCACTGGGCCCATTTTGGTATCTTTGAAAATGGAGTTCTGCTCATGTATACGCTATAGGGCATAAGCAGTGTTGCAAACTTCATTACTGCTCATGAAGAGTCTCAATAAAACCGGGATTGTTATTTTCTCTCTGTAATGTGTTCTTTGTTTCCAAAGGTAATATTTTAGACTTTTATGTTACTTCACTGCAGCTGGTATTAGTGCCGTGTGGCGACCGTAGAACGTCTTTCCGTGCTTCACCATAGTGCAGGTTATGTTTTCATTTCCTTTGTGATCATTGGGCCCATTGTGGTAACTTTGGAAATGAAGTTCTGCTCATGTATACGCTATAGGGCGTAAGCAGTGTTGCAAATTTCATTACTGCTCATGAAGAGTCTCAATAAAACCGAGACTGCTATTTTCTCTCTGTAATGTGTTCTTTGTTTCCAACTGTAATCTTTTAGCATTTATTTTACTTCACTGCAACTGTTGTTAGTGCCATGTGGCGACCGTAGAACGTCTCCCCGTACTTCAACATAGTGCAGATTATATTTTAATTTTCTTTGGGATCATTGGGCCCTTTGTGGTATCTTTGTAAGTGGAGTTCTGCTCAGATATCTGGATACTTCTAAAAAGGAATGCCTTTGTTACAAATATCTAGATCCTGGTAGTCTCAATAAAACCGAGACTCCAATTTTAGTGTTAGTGTCGTGTGGCGGCCGTAGAACGTCTCCCGTACTTCAGCAAAGTGCAGATTATAATTTCATTTTCCTTTGTGATCACTTGGCCCATTGTGGTATCTTTGAAAATAGAGTTCTGCTCATGTATACGCTAGAGGGCGTAAGAAGTGTTGCAAACTTCATTACTGCTTATGAAGAGTCTCAATAAAACCGAGATTCCCATTTTCTATCTGTAACGTGTTCCTTGTTTCCAAAAGTAATCATTTGGTCTTTAATTCTAAACCAATGATAGAACCACATTACGAAAACACGCCTATTCAAATATACAGAAAATTTTACCACCAAAAAACTGAAATTTTCAGATGAAAAACTCTGATATTTTTCATATTTCTGCTCAAAACATAGATTGTGGGTACTCATTAAAACCACCGGTTCTAACGAGTACCCACATTCTATGTTTTTGAACAGAAAAAGAAAAATAATGTATATCCCTGTACATTACGAAAACACGCCTATTCAAATACACTGAACATTTTACCACCAAAAAAATGGCAATTTTTTCACCAAAAAAAACCCTAATATTTTTCATGTTTCTGCTCTAAACATAGGTTGTGGGTACTAGTTAGAACCGCCTCGTCGAGGCGGTTCTAACGAGTACCCACAATCTATGTTTTTGAGCAGAAATAACAAAAATAATGTATACCCCTGGAAACCCCAGTTTTACTATATAAAAGTGTGGTTTAAGGGGGTCAAATTTATATAGGTATGTTTTCTTGATGAAACCCCAGTTTTACTATATGAAAATGGGGTTAAAGGGAGTCAAAATTATATAGGTATGTTTTCTTGATGAAACCCCAGTTTTACTATATGAAAGTGGGGTTTAAGGGGGTCAAAATTATATAGGTATGTTTTCTTGATGAGCACTAACATTTCGTGTAATTATTCACTTTAATATAATGTTATCTCTCCTATGTGAAAAGAGACTGTATGATGTATGACACTTGATATAAAATCTTTCACCAAGTTTTTTTAGGTGGAAGCGATTATGTCATTCTGACATTTTCTAGTTTCCAGATTAAAGTGTACGCACTGCGATTGCAGTATTTGTTTACACGTAAAACCGACTTTTCAAGAGCTAAAAATACAGCATACACCTTGAATACAAACGAAACAATGTATTTCTCTTAAAACAGTGTAACCTAGTTTTATAATAAAACGATCATGTCAGTTCAGTCAACATCAGTTTTGAATGTAAGATCTGTAAAGGAGAAATTTAAATAAATCCTGCTATTTTCTAACACATCAATTGTTGTTTTCAGAAATATAAGGGTAGATCAGCAAGTATCGGGACAAAACAACAAAGCACATAAATACAAAAGCAGGGGTGCAGCAAAATCCTAAAAAGAGAAGTGCAGTTGGCATCTGATCAAGGTTTCCACTGTTTGCAAATGGTTTAGCCATTTTGCTCTATATTTTAATACCTAAATTAAATACCCTGACATATTTGAAATTGAAATTCGACTCTTCCAATGTATAGAGAAGGGAAATTTATTCAGTCTAAATTGGGTTAAAGCCACCAGCATTCTTTATTTGTGGGGCGGTTGCCAAACCGCCACCAGATTTAACATACCACATTTCGACAATCCGATTTCCTGCTATACTACCAATCTAAAATAGTTTCCTGCTAACGCTGATAAAGCAAAATTATTAGCCTTATACACTCTGATGCTTATAAATAGCAAATAAATAAACAAAACCAAAATCTTTAAACCTTTGAAGAAATAAGATTTTTAAATCATACATAATCGGCGGACAAAATATGAAAACTCCAGTAAAACGCGCCAAAGCTACAGCGTTGGGTAAACAGTATAACCCAAGCCGCGGTCCTACTAAATAGCGAAGACCCTTTCCACCGAAAAGGGTAAAAGGTACAACCCTAGCCGTGGTCCTACTTAAAAGCGAAAAGGATCCTTTCCACCGAAAAGGGGTTATCTGCACCGAAAACGACTAAATCCCAGTCAGTTCTAGAGGCCTATGGAATTTCAGACAGACGCTCTCAGTGCATGTTCTGATGTGTTCGGAAATGGTGTCAGAGGATGTAACTGTAACAGCTGTTTCCTGCCGTCAGTGAATATTATAACGCTTAGCACTCTGGGTAAAACTTCCAGCAGACGACATTTTGATATATTTTTCTTATTTTTCCCAGGTACAGGATTTGACATTTAATGCAAATTGCCTCCAATTGAGACAATTTGCATAAAATGTCAAATGATGTTTTCTGGAAAAAAAATAAGAAAAATAAT
Organism: Anodontia alba; assembly: GCA_964016985.1. Classification (NCBI taxonomy): domain Eukaryota; kingdom Metazoa; phylum Mollusca; class Bivalvia; order Lucinida; family Lucinidae; genus Anodontia; species Anodontia alba. Next base: position 93,523,481 of record OZ024830.1, on the reverse strand, counting down.
TTTTCAGCAGAGGACATTTTAAAATATTTTTCTAATTTTTGCCAGAGAACAGAATTTGGCATTTCATGATGGAGACAATTTTCATAAAATGTCAAAACCTGTTTCCTGGAAAAAAATATGAAAAATATTTTAAAAATGCCGTCTGCTGAAATTTTACCCAGAGTGCTAAGCGTTAGTTAAAAAAAAAAAAAAAAAAAAAAAAAAAAAAAAAAAAACAAAGATACGCTGCAGTTGAGACAAAATAGATTGCATTACGAAAACACGCCTATTCAAATATAAAGAAAATTTCACCTCCAAAAACTGAAAATTTTCAGGTAAAAAACTCTGATATTTTTCATATTTCTGCTCAAAATATAGATTTTGGGTACTCGTTAGAACCGCCTCGCCGAGGCGGTTCTAACGAGTACCCACGATCTATGTTTTGAGCAGAAATATGAAAAATATTGTATACCCCTGTAAATCCCGGTTTTACTATATAAAAGTGGGGTTCAAAGGGGGTCAAAATTATATAGGCATGTTTTTGTGATGGAAACAGCATCTTCTATGCTATCTGTAATTACTCTGTACTGTAAATGAAATAACCAGCAGCCGACATTTCGAAATGCATTTCTATTTTCACATATAATAGGGCTAGACAACTTATTCAGAAAACAATTCAGATGAAATGACCATCCCGGGGCCACTGTTTCAAGCAAAATTAAGAAACAATGCTCCAACCTCAGGCTCCAACCGATTCTATTGAATTGCACTTCAACGTACAAAGAAATAATAGTACTTATCCCATTTATAGATTAGTCACGTGCAAAAGGTGGATAAACATTGTCCATTTAGCCATTACCACTCTCTGGTCAAAGCAGACGACAATTTGATGACATTTTTCGTATTATTTAAAGAAAAAAGTCTTTGACCTTTCATGCAAATTGTCTCTTTAGCAGACAATTTGCTTGAATTGTCAAAACATGTTTTCTGAAGAAATAATATATAAAAAAATCAAAATGTCGTCTGTTAAAAGTCTTACCCAGCATCGTAAGTGTTTATGTTTTTGCACTGAACGAACCGGTTATATGGAACATGAACTCTTTCAGCTCTGCAGACCACAAACTGAGACTTTTGCAAACAGTATAGATCCAAATGAGTACTAGCCGTCTCATCAGGTTTACACCGTCTGTCATTTTCTCTAAACCGTTTGTCATTTTATCTATACAGTTTGTCATTTTATCTACTCTGTTTGTCATTTTATAGACACCGTATTGTCATTATTACCAGCACCCTATTTACAAGAATATGAGTCGAGTCTCGTTATCTCGAATTCCGAGGGAATCACTGAAATACTTCGAGATATCCGTACCGCGACATATCAGGGTTGAGACAGTGAGGAAAACAATAAATTGAACAACCATATTTAACAAATGAACATGTAATTTGACTCCTGAAGTTAAAAAAATATATATAAAATAATGTGGAAAAGAGGAGCAATTTCTCCTCTTTTCCACATTATTTTGTTACCTGTTGTCATAGTTTCATGTTAAAACAGGGACCAGATTTTCACTTCGAGATAAGCGGTAATTCGAAATAAGCGAGTTCGAGATAACGAGGTTCAACTGTACGTGTCCTATTTTAACGATTAAAGGTAGTAAAGAAGATGCCAGGAAGAGCATAAAGAGGAAGAGCAAAGAAACCATGACGGAGAGAGATGCAAGACACTTCCTTCCATTGGCATTGTGCTCCTGGATACCAGCCTTGTATCACGTCCACTCAATATCAAGAGGCCGATAAGATGTAAACAGAGGGCAAACGCAAAACCTAGAAGAAGTGACGCAAAAGAGATCTAGACAGTTACAAGAGATTTCAGTCTGAGGTGCAGTATGAAATCATACAGGCCCATCACAAATATATGAAGGAGGTAGTCATTGACAGCTGTAAGGGGAATTCCAAGAAGTTTTGGCAGTATGTCGTCCACCAAGCAAGAGTTTACTGGGGTATCACCTCCTAAAATGAAGACGGGTTTCTAAAGAGTAATAGCCACAGCAAGGGCAACATCTTCAACATTCAATTCCAATCTGTCTTCACCAAAGAAGATATCAACTCGTTACCGGATAAAGGACCAAGCCCATATCCGGATATACCTACCATTGAGGTAAACTGGAAAAGGTTACATAAACTTCTCAAGAGACTGAAACCGTTCAAAGCTACAAGACCTGGTTCCATATCAGCCTTCATGAAAGCTGCAGCTGATCAAGTAGCCCCAATACTGACAACCTATATCAGACGTCCTTAGACTGTGGACAGAATTTCAATTGATTGTACCTGTGTTTAAGAAGGATGACATGCACAAACCGGCTACCAACCGACCTATGTCCCTTACATCCATTACATACAAGCTACTAGAACGTATAATTCGTAGCAACGTGATGGCTCATATCGAAAAATACAACATCCTCAAAGACAACCAATACGGATTTCGAAAGAAGCGCTCCCCAGCTAGCATTCTCTATAAATCTATAGCGGGCCGTTATCGGCCCGTCAGCTACCCTGACGAGTCGATAACGGTCCGCTATATATTTATAAAGGATGTTTGCTGGGTCATGTGAGACACAACTAGTCATTACTATACAGTAAATTGCATCCAGACATGCCAAAGGGGACCAAGTGGATGTCATATTGTTGGATTTCAGAAAGCATTCGACAAAGTGGCAAGAACCTGATTATTATACAAACTGGAGTACTACGTTGTCAGAGGAATAGTTCTTAACTGGAGCAGAGCTTTCCTGAGCAACAAAAACCGGGAAGTGGTGCTTTAAGGATCACGCTCGGAACAAGCAGACGTCCTCTCACAGGCTACCCAGGGAAATGTACTGCCACCCCCCCCCCAACACACACACACCACCACCACCATCTCACAGTTCCCCAGGGAAATGTACTGCCGCCGCCCCTGCTATTCTTAGCCTACATTAACGACTTGCCAGACTCCCTGAAATCATCTGACGCCAGATTATTTGCAGATGACAGCCTTCTCTACCTGACAGTTAATGGAGATAAGGATAACACCCAGCTACAGGAAGACCTGACAAATTTTGAGGGATGGGAACGAGTAGAGGCAGATGGTTCTCAGTGCCGCCAAATGCTCTGTCATACGCATTACCTCAGGCAGAAGAAAGAAAATCTTCCAGTCAATCTATAAACTCCAGGTGATAGAGGTAGTAGATGGCAGCAAATACCTTTGGATGAAGGTCACAGAAGATATGCCATGGATAAGTCACATAGCTGAGGTAGCCAGCAAGGGGGGGAGGGGGGGGGGGCGGCATAACATTATGCTTCTTACGCCTTAGCTTTAAATAATGCACGAGACGTTAAAGCGGCTACTTACACTACCATGGTGCGACCAGTACTGGAATATACTTCAACAGTATGGGATCAACTATTCGGAGACCAACTATTATAGACTGTCTATACAACATAACTTTGAATCAGCCTATAGTAATGATGACAAAACATGACATCAAGGTCTAGGAGCTAGTCTACCTTGGAACGGACATAGGAAAAAACAAGAGAGCCATATGGCCCTTGATTGCTCACATGAGCTCAAGGCAGCTAGTTGAAGTGATGGTGTCATGACTTGCGAGATACCGATTAAGGGTGGTAATTTTGTTTGGTTGCCATGGCAAAACTTATAAGTAGGACATTTATGAAGCACCAGCAGGGAAAGAAGACCATGTGAAGCACCAGCAGGGAAAGAAAGTCCTGTGATGCGAATACCCTCTGTGAAGAACCAGCAGGGAGCGGTCTCTTGTCTATTTTTAGCTCTGGCGGCCAGTTCTTTTTTCAGCCGAGTGGAACCATTTAAGCAGTTTCGGTAAAAAGGCATAAAAGAAACATTTCTGTGAAAATTATTTTGAAACCAGGCCACTGGTCTAGGAGATGTCGTTTAAAGTTTTTTTTTTTACTTTCTTTTAGCTCTGTGAAGTGACCATTTTGTTAAGCCAAACGGAACCATTCTAGCAATTTTGGTAAAGGGACATATGAGGAACATATCTGTGAGATAGTTTTTAAAGCAGGCCACTAGCGTAGGTGAAGATGTTTAAAGCTTTTTTTTCTATATTTAGCTCTGGCGGACAATTTTTCAGCTTCGTGTTCAGGTGAGCTAAAAAAGCCACAGTGACCTTGACCTTGATTCTAAAACCCTGAAGGTCGAACTTGCTCGCGATATTATCATACCCAACATTTGTGTGAAGTTACATTAAAATCCATCAGTAAATGTAGGCGCTAGAGCATGACATTTTGTTTTCTAAAAATCCCACAGTTACCTTGACCTTGAGCCCAGGACCCTGACAGTCGAACTTGCTTGAGATATTATCATACCCAACATTTGTGAGAAGTTATAATTAAAAGCCATCAATAAATGTTGGCACTAGAACCATAATTTTTTTTTCCAGAAACATCCACATTGACCTTGACCTTCAGTCCAGCATCCTGAAATTCGATCTTGCTCGAAATATTATAATACCCAACATGTGTGTTAAGTTATATTAAAATCCATTGATAAATGTAGACACTAGAGCGATGACAAAAGTTTTCTAAAAATAGCCACAGTGACCTTGACCTAAAGCCAATGACTCTGAAGGTCAAACTTGCTCCAGATATTATCATACTCAACATTTGTGTAAAGTTACAATAAAATCTATCAATAAATGTAGGCGCTAGAGCGATGACAATTTTTTTCTTAAAATAGCCACACTGACGTTGACCTTGAGCCCGGGACCCTAAAAAGTCGTTTTTGCTTGAGATATTATCATACCCAACATTTGTGAGAAGTTATATTAAAATCCATCAATAATTGTAGGTGGTAGAGCGATGACAAAAGCCTATGGAACCTTGTGGTTGCCATAGCAACCAAAGTTTTCATTGGATTTTAATGAAAAGCTTATGCCATCAATCCCCCACAAGAGGCATACTACAGATAAGAAATGACTAAGATCAGTCTGCGAATGGTAAAAGGTGCTGACGGACGACGGACGGACCACTATCCTTTAAGCTCCCCTGGAGTCTTCGGCCCAGGTGACCTAAAAACTATGGGTTATGAATGCACCAACACATGAACAAAGTAGAACTGCAACAGGGCGCCGCCTTGGAAGGGTCAGTAGAAAAACTACTCGGGGAAGTGGGTGGTAGGGTGTGTGTGACGTGTGTGTGTGCGCGGCGGGGGGGGGGGGGGGGGGTTAAAATTACAGACTGTCCGCATAGGGGTCCTCTACATCATCACTGAAACATCATCTGGAGTGAAACATATGGGCCCTAATACAATCACAAACACTATGATGAAACCATAACGAAAACATTCCTATTTAATGTTGAACCCCTTAAACCCCACTTTTATATAGTAAAACTGGGGTTTACAGGGGTATACATTATTTTTCATATTTTTGCTCGAAAACATAGATTGTGGATACTCGTTAGAACCGCCTCGCCGAGGCGGTTCTAACGAGTACCCACAATCTATGTAATGAGCAGAAATATGAAAAATATCAGTTTTTTATCCAAAGATTTTCAGTTTTTGGATATGAAATTTTCTATATATTTGAACTGGCATGCTTTCGTAACGCAAAGCAAAGGGCTCAATGACGATCTGAAGCGAGAACGCAAGAAAACCACAAATAGGACAAAACAAATACGCATGGAAGAATTATGCGTATCCACTAATTACTAACAAAATCAATTCGTGTTGTTTATATTGCCCTGTTTATCTGTATCGACTTGAATAATTATTGGCCCACCCTCTTACCAAACACTCTTAATACCAGCAAGTCGTCATGTAGTTGTAACAGTTATCCATGTGGCTAACGAGCGTGCCAAATGTACCTATTAATTGAAACCCTATCTCATATTACAGTTAATAGCGATTTGTATTCATGGCTGAAATCTAACCTACCACAATTTTATTGCATGTTGAGACAAGCGCCTTTTCTGATGGAAGCGGCTTTCATAAGAATTTACGTGGGTTGTCAACTCTTGCAATAGTTGTAAACATCAAGAAAAATGGGTGCTTATAGAATACGCAGAACATCAACAAGTCTACGTTTTTACTATATATTAAAGGGGAACATGGGGTAAACCGTCATGTTCCCTTTTATTATATAGTAAAAGCAGGGGCTCGTAGGGTCTACATTATTAGCTGGATTTTCAGAATTTTGCAGTTTTTAAACCACTTTTTCATTTTCTTTTATAATTTCTTGCAACCTTTTTACAGTATAAATCAGTCTTAATATGCTAAACCTTTCATCCCTGCGTTTCTGAAACGAACTCTTTCAATTTTGAATATGGACACGTCCATTGTTACAAATGAGTCCCAAATCAATAATATAATGGCCGTCTCCGGAGTCATCTGGATCTACACTATTTGTAAAAGTATGCGTTTTGGTATATAGAGCTAAAAGGCCTAATAATCAATATCGTCAAAATTCATCCTATTGTATACTTTACAAAAACGCGCCTTTTCAAATATTTAGAAAATTTCACCTCCAAAACTGAAAATTTTCAGAATAAAACTCTGATATTTTTCATATTTCTACTCAAAGCATAAATTGTGTGTACTCGTTATAATCGCTTCTATGCTTTTGAGCAAAAATAAGAAAAATAATGTATACCCCTGTAAATCCCAGTTTTACTGTATATAAGTGGGGTTTAAGGGGGTCAAAACTATATAGGTATGTTTTCGTGATGATATCGTCCAAATTCCTTGTATTGTACAGTAAAATGTCATTGCTAACACAGCTCTAGATTAGAGGGTATAATATTTTATTTTCTCAACAAAAACGTGTTGTGGAGAAATAAGGAAACTTTCAATAGTGTTGTATAATCAAAGCACTGATAGCACTGGTGGGTCGATTGTCTATGAGTGTAGACTGGGAAAATGGTCCTGAACGATGACTTTAGACTGTTTCATTATCCTTAAGTTCCTGTAATTTAAGCAAACAGTGCAGACCCTGATCAAATGCTACAAAACGCGGCGTCTCATCATGAGAACACGCCTATATAGTTTCGACCCCCTTAAACCCCACTTTTATACAGTAAAACTGGGATTCACGGGGGTATACATTATTTTACTTACTTCAGCTCAAAAACATAAATTGTGGGTACTCGTTAGAACCGCCTCGCCGAGGCGGTTCTAACGAGTACCCACAATCTATGTTTTTAGCAGAAATATGAAAAATATCAGAGGTTTTTATCTGAAAATTTTCAGTTTTTGGAGGTAAACTTTTCTATATATTTGAATAGGCGTGTTTTCATAATGTGATCTGGGTCTGCACTGTTTGTCAATGTCCCAGTCCAGCTTTTAAAGATAACCCTTTTTACACAGCACTGTGACGTCACAGCGACTAGAATAGCGCTGCTATAAATTACCGTTACCTAGATTTCGTACAAACGCGCGGTTTGATTTCATTGGCCAATGATAACCACGTAGACAACAACCTTAAGGAAATTTTGGTGTATGTATACTTTTGCTCGATTGTAAACAATTGACACAATGATTACTTTATCTAGAGCTATGACTATGATACAGACATTTTACATTGCTGTGTGTTAACGTAATGGGAGGCACGCACTTGCACAATTTGATCTGAATTTCTGTGAGCAAGTATCTCAAGTGACATTATCAGACATTGTGCGTATATGCAAGCTGACCTAAGTCTGTCGTGTTTACAGATTTTTAGATCGGCGTCATGAGAAACGGAGTTTTCGGCAAGAACTTGACATTCAGCTATATACGTATTCTCTAGTGGCGAATGGTTCTGTAAGCGGGTAGCGAAAGTCTGTCCGCGCAGTCAGATCTTGGCCTTCGCTGTCCGCATATTACGATATATTATTCAGAAGACAATGGTTCTGTAAGCGGGCAGCGAAGGTCTGGATCAGACTATTGCGCAGGATGATCTGGGCCTTCGCTGTCCGCATATGCCCCGAAGATACATATTCCCATGGCGCGGATTATCGTTCTTCTTGACTGCCACAACAAACCTGTGTTTAAAACCAAGTTTGTTGAAAATGATTAGTTCCATGCTGCAACATGCTGATCAAAATATTCGTTTATTGCCGTATTCAATTTCAGTAAGATCAGAATGTGTTATAAAAAAGACATCGAAGGCCCTAGCTGTATTGCGCACACGGGGACGAAGTATATATAATCTGTGTCCAAACTATTCACCCACATATCAGACATAATTGATATTCCAAAGGTGGTCCTCCATGAAAGCATCATTGCCTCGTACGACAGCGTTCCGAACTAAAAGTAACTTCTTACTGTATTTTTCCTTGAGTTGACTACTGTTACTATTACTGCTGCTGCTGTTCATTACGAAAACACGCCTATTCAAATATATGGAAAATTTCACCTCCAAAAAACTAAAATTTTTCAGATAAAAAAACTCTGATATTTTTCATATTTCTGCTCAAAACATAGATTGTAGGTACTCGTTAGAACCGCCTCGGCGAGGCGGTTCTAACAAGTACCCACGATCTATGTTTTATGCAGAAATAAGACAAATAATCTATACCCCTGTAAACCCCAGTTTTACTATATAAAAGTGGGGTTTAAGGGGGTCAAAATTATATAGACATGTTTTCGTGATGGTTACTGCTGATGCTAGTAATAATAATAATAATAATAATAATAATAATAATAATAATAATAATAAAAGAAATGGGAATATCAAAGCAAGGCAAGAAGCACGGAGCATAGCCATCCCAAGGTCCCGAAAGGCAATAGGATAGGGTTTGATACTAAAACTACAACGCAAAAGACAACCATCACGAAAACATACCTATATAATTTTGAACCCCTTAAACCCCACTTTTATATAGTAAAACTGGGGTTTACAGGGGTATACATAATTTTTCATATTTCTGCTCAAAACATAGATTGTGGGTACTCGTTAGAACCGCCTCGCCGAGACGGTCCTAACGAGTACCCACAACCTATGTTTTGAGCAGAAACATGAAAAAAAAAATATTAGAATTTTTGTCTGAAATTTTCAGTTTTTGGTGGTGAAATTTTCAGTATATTTGAATAGGCGTGTTTTCGTAATGATTGCTTTTAAATAGGAGGAGCAACGGCAAAATGATCCACAAAAGAAGCACAGCCTTGGAAAGATCGATCACAAGACTTTCGTGTAGGGTTTGACACTAAAATGACAACACTAAAGACACTATTGCTATTCAACAGAAGGAGCAAATGCAAAATGACCCGTAGCAGAAGTACAGCCTTGGAAAATTCAGTCGCAACTCTATATTAATTTTGTTGTTGATTATGGCGGTGGTGTGTGTAGAACAGGATCTTAAAGTACAAGTGAACTTACTAGGAAAAGCCACAATCACGAAGCACAGCCTTCCCGTGAAGACAGGAACAAACAATGACAAGCCATAATGACACAGTTGCAGTAACCGTCATACCAACAGAGAAAAAATACAACTGGTTTAAGCAGCACCCACTACCACGTACTTTTCCCTGCTGACCGTTCCGATGCGGTTCCTTAATTGCGGTTCTTTCCTGTACGTTGGTTTTGTGAATGTACATCTGGTTTGGTACCCTTAGTGATTACCGCACTTCCTGGACAATACAGTGAACTCTCGTTACAACGACAGCATTTGTTCACAAAGACGTTGCCATTAAGATGAATTTGCTGTTGTACAGAATACTTACTGAGCAGATTAATATGTAAGAAAGGTCTTGTTTTGTTCTTATTTCCTCAAAGAACATATGTTTGGATATTTGGAGGCGATTCTAACAAATATCTAAAACATATGTTTCTTTAAAGTATTAAATACAATATTTTTGCATAATTTATGACTAATTGTTACTCCTAACCCAGCTAGCATTCTACGTAATCTACATCGGGCCGTCATCGGCCCGTCAGCTACCCTGACGGGCCGATGACGGCCCGATATAGATTTACGTAGAATGCTGACTGGGAAGCGAAGGTTTCGTGAAAGTCAAATTTTGTCGTTGTATCAAGTGACGGTATAAAGAGGGTTGTCTGTATTTGACATTATATGTTCAGTATCTTTTTTCTTTCAGTGCCTCAGAAAGCTATGAATCCCTGTAAATTAGACTCTGCTATGTTCGCATGTACAATGTTTGTATCTTGCAGACGCCAGTCAAAGAATATTGTAGACAATAATTGGATTTCGCGAACACACACACCGATATGTATAATGCTGTAGCAGAACGCAATTATTTATACGCATCTTGAAAATCTTGAAAATTCTCCCTAGTTTCGCTCCCAAAATAGGAGCTACAGTAAAACCTGTGTAGGAGAGCCACCTTCGAGACTGACTTTAAATAGTGGTTGATGTGGAAAAAGTTGTCTGTCTTATAAAGGTACATGTCATGTAATTTTGCTAGCAAAATTACATGACATGTACCTTTATAAGACAACCACCTTTCTACATCAACCACTAAGGTCAATTTCAAAGGGCTGTCTTACACAGGTTTTACTGTACTCTTAAAGGAAATAATATTGCTCCCTTAAGGAGGAATCTTTTCTTTAAGAGTAGCCTCTAGTTTGGTAGCGATATATTCGTTCCTTTAAGAACAACCCCTATGGTAAGGAAGCAAAATATTTTGTATTAGTAGATGTCTGTTTTCATGTTTATGCGTAATGTGCGTTATGAGCGCCATTACGAAAACATGCCTATTCAAATATACTGAAAATTTTGCCACCAAAAAATGAAAAAATTTCAGTTAAAAAAATTCTGATATTTTTCATATTTCTGCTAAAAACATAGATTGTGGGTACTCGTTAGAACCGTCTCGGCGAGGCGGTTCTAACGAGTACCCACAATCTATGTTTTTGGGAAAAAATAAGAAAATTGATGTATACCCCTGTAAACCCCAGTTTTACAATATAAAAGCGGGGTTTAAGGGGGTCAAAATTATATAGGCATGTTTTCGTGATGTACGCCAATGTTGTCTACAGTATTCGCATGCAATATGGAAACTTTCACTAATATAATCGAAGAGAAAGTGTAACAGGAACTGTTACCATTGGTAATACAGATCTAGATTCTGAACGTCCTGTGCATTATCAGGGCATTAACTCTCCTTTGGTATTTGCTCGAATGCACAGACCTATCTGGGCCGTCTTCAACATGTATATAGAAAGGAGAAAATACGTATTTGTGGCGTATATAGGCCCTCGATATCCCCAAAAATTATACGCATATACCCTGAAACACCATTTTTCTGGAAGAATATAATTTATCTTATTCCTGGCAAAACTGTCTGAACCCGTATTAAAGTGCAACAACTTTGAACTATATCCCAAGCACTATTTCGAGACGCTCAAGATGCTGCTATGGCGCCAAATGCCCTTTTATATATAAATGACCCGTAGGCCGAGAAAATGTAGTTGTGAGCACAGCGGTCTGATCAGTTTTTACTGTCCGCTTGAAGAGACCTTGGATCTTTGATTTTTGGATTCTATGTGATTCTTAGCTCCTTTACCAATTATTTATTCAAGATTAATGTTATACCTTATCCTGTGTTAAAATCCTCTTCTATGGTTGGGGAGAGAATATATATTTATGTCATGATAGTAGGCTACATTTATATATATTCAGTGTGATGCCGAATAATTTTTTTTTATGTTATCTAAAAAGGGGTAGAATCTGATCAAGCTTCTTAGTTGATTGTAAATAAAACACACACACACACACACACACACACACACACACACACACACACACACACACACACACACACACACACACACACACACAAGTTCAGTTTTGGTGTCATAAATTGTTGTTTGTTTTTTTGTTTAGTTTTTTTTTTATTGAGCAACCAATAAACGCTAACTCAGGGGCGGATCCAGGATGATTTCTGAGGAGTGTCGATTTGATAAAATTACCGTACATACTCTATTCGTACAGATAGACCCTAGCAAACAGTGTTGACCCAGATCAGAAGCCACAAAATGCGGCGTGTGACCAGGGTCTACACTGTGTGCCACTCATTTAGCAATTTTACACATACTCACAGGTAGTAAAATGGACTTGTTGAAGAGAAGTATTAGGTAAAGAGCAAGGAGGGTGAATATTTAGGGTAAACACGGTATTCAAAATTTACCAAATCTATTTAGAATTTCCCATGAAAACGAAATTTTGAGTCAAAGAGGGTTTCGACCGAACCCCACGAGCTCCCTATGATATCCGCCCCTGTAACTGGTACAGGATTAGATTTCATCATTACGAAAACACGCCTATTCAAATATATTGAAAATTTTACCACCAAAAACTGAAATTTTTCAGATAAAAATTATGATATTTTTTTCATATTTCTGCTCAAAACACAGATTGTGGGTACTCGTTAGAACCGCCTCGCCGAGGCGGTTCTAACGAGTACCCACAATCTATGGTTTGAGACGAAATATGAAAATTAATGTATACCCCTGTAAACCCCAGTTTACTATATAAAAGTGGGGTTTAAGGGGATCAAAATTATATAGGTATGTTTTCGTGATGTTAAAGTGGGTCAAAATTGTTCAAAGCACGCAGATGTTAAAACGTTTGATCGAAATCATTGGAGTATTTGTATGATTTTACTACAAAATAATTTTTTTTTTAATTTTCGCTAGTATACATAAGATCACTATTATAGACCAAGTGCAGACTTTGATGTTTCAGATCAGTCTATGCGTGGCCAGAATCTGATATACTCAGCACATACACTTTCCGCTAGTATATTTGAAACTCTCGGGATGCCATTCTATTTATACAGTCGACCCTTGTTATCTCGAATTCCAAGGGTCACTTAAACACTTCGAGATATCCGTACCTCGACATATCAGAGTTGAGAGAGTGTGGAAAACAATAAATTGAACAACCACATTTAACAAATGAAGATGTAATTTGACTCCTGCAGTTAAAAAAATATATATAAAATAATGTGGAAAAGAGGAGAAATTGCTCCTTAGGAGCAATTTCTCCTCTTTTCCACATTATTTTGTTACCTGTTGTCATAGTTTCATGTTAAAACAGGGACCAGATTTTCACTTCGAGATAAGCGGTAATTCGAAATAAGCGAGTTCGAGATAACGAGATTCGACTGTTTATTGATGTGTCAAAAACATGATGTGGGTCTGCAATGTTTGCTCAACTATGTCTTTTCGAATGCTTAGGGCAAATAAGGTAAGGTATATTCCAATGAATTTCTTGGTGTATTTGATGAATTGAAAAGTCTGCTATGATATTTTTGTAAGATTTCCTACAGCGAATAAATAAAATCTGTAAATATAGGTTTTAACAGTTGCAATGATATGAGGCGCCACGTGAGAAAACGTACCTTCTGGCATGTGATCCCACGAAGACTCAACTCAGTCTGCGCATCAACGCAATCTGTTCAGAGTTTTTGTTTTCCGCGTGAAGAAACTTTGCATCCTTGGGTTTCCAAAATGCGCCCAGTGAAGATTCTGATCAGCCTGTGCATTTGCGCAGGCTGATCTGAATCTTCCCTGGGCGCACATGTCCAAAGGTACGTTTTCCGACGTTGCGACTCATTTCTGTCGATGCGGATTAAAAATTGATAATAGAACGCCTGGCTTTGAGGTAATGGAAGTAAAATATTAGATTAACACCCTCAAACAGCACAGCAGCCTAGCCACTGTAGTATATGAGGAGAGAAAATGTTGTCATTTTTCCATTGAATATTAAGTCACGCGCTTTAGCTGGTCTAATTTTCTGGATTTGACGTTATTCTTGTTTTTGATATTTGAACACACACTGAGAATGGACTTCGAAATAAGGATGGTTGGAGTTAAGAGACCACGGTTTTTTGGGTGCATCATATGTAAGGCGTGGCCTTTACCCTTCTAACTAATGCACCCATTCAAGGTGAGAGGATCCAGGAAACCTATCAATGCCACCTACAAACGTCATGGTGTAATCCTGGATACTGTCAGCTGTGCTAGCTATCTTAGGGTTGATGTATTCAGTAATCTGTCCTGGTGCTCCCATATAGACAGGATCACTAACAATGCAAACAGAACACTAAACTTTGTAAAACGCAACATAAGGACCAAGATGCCACAGGTGGTTAGGCCACAGCTGGAATATGCTGCGGCAATGTGGGACGCCCCCTCCCCCCCCCCCCCCCCCTTACTAAAGAGAGAACCATATAGATTGAGAAAGTCTAACGCAGGGCTGCCTGATGGACGACCTGTAACTATTAAAGGACTTCAAGTGTTTTGGCTATGCTGGTAACTTTAGGTTGGTGCACCTTAGAGCAAAAGCGTGTTGATGCACGACTTTGTCTCTTTTATAAAATACAATCAAATTGTCGCAGTGCCTCTCCCAAATTACGTACATCCAAACCCTCGTGCCTCTAGGCGCGGCAATGTTCAGACTTTCGTATAGATGCACACGGCAAAGAACTATTATAAGTATTCCTTTTTCCCTCCGGCAATTGTGAAGTGGCACACACTCCGAGAAGATGTTGTAAGCTAGCCAAACCTTGACATATTCAAAGCTTCAACACTTCAAGCCTTAGGTTCGAAGTATAGACTGTTTTAAGCTGGTTTGAGCTGTTCTTAACTATAGTTACTCATAATCTTTCATCCCAATCACTATCATCCTTTACTACTTGCTATCATACTTTTACTTTTTAATTTGTTCTTTTAGCATGCTTGGATTAGCTCGATAGCGCAGACCTGCCTAGAATGTCCGCGAGGGCGTGCGACAGTATGAAAAGAAAGAAAGAAAGAGTTTACCGGGGATTGGAGAGGAGTAGAGGCGGGGCTCAGTAGTTATGACCAAGTTAAGTGATCCTTACTAAATGGTTCTGTGCTGCCAATGAATTTCGAAACAGACATGCACGTGTCTTTCACGTTTTGGTCGGGTTTCTGTCACTAAATTGGTTGATATGCTTTCCGCCGAAGTAATAATTGAGGCCCTTCAAATATTAACGCTCTAATGACATGTGCGACCTGTGTAGATCAAGAACAACCTGCGTATCCGCACATAATGATCAGGATCTACATTGATCTCTAACATAACATATGGACTTTAAAGATTACTTTAAGCGAATAGCGTAGACCCTGATTAGACTGCGCGGATGCATATGCTACAAGGTCCCTTTCCATTCGGAGAGACTCGTTATTATGCAAACTTGACAATTTTAAAAGACTAGACGCATTTTAAAAGAAGCCATATAAAATCATGCATTCTTTTTTGACTTTTAACATAGTTCCGGGCACTCCAAAAGATGAGGAAAGTTTTACCGACAAACAGTTAATAATAAATTAGAAAGCGCATGACAATACCAACAAAATGTCATGTGCGCCCAACGATGACTCAGATCAGCCTTGGCGCCGCCCAGTTTGATCAGAGTCTTTGCTGTGCGCATGATGAAAGCTTGGGTCCTTAGCTAGCCATTGTGCGCAAAGCAAAGACTCTGATTAGACTGGGCGGATGCCCAACCTGATCTGAGTCTTCGCTGGGCGCACATGCCATTTTGTTGGTTTTGTCATGCTCTGACTCATATTTTTAGTAACTTTATTTTTCATTAAATGTAATCCTAGAAGCCGCACCATGTCTACATGAACACAGACTTTACATTAATAAAAATAAACAATGGCTTTCAGTTTATGCATCTCGCACCCATCGCCGCCGCCCCCCGCTCCCTCCCCCTCCCCCACCCCCAACACCTCATCCAACATTCTCAAATCACCACTCACATATCCACATTTCACAAGAACCACAAAATGTCCCTGTTAGACAGTTAAAGGATAATACACAAGCCGAAATGCGCGAAAACTGTACATGTACTTTGGTCCTAGCTAGGCTGAGAACAGTCTGAATATCCGTGCAGACGGATCAGGGTTTTGCTGTTCTCCTGAAGAAACATTGGATCATAGCAACCCAGAGAGATCCCAGCAAATACTCCGATCAGACTTTGCGTATGCGTAGATTGATGTTAGTGTTAGCCAGTTACATTAGTCGAAAGGTATACCGTATTCGACCTAATTAACACACTGTGCGTTTAAGTTTTTCAAAATTACTGGAAAACGTGCAGTCCTAATAAGGGCACACTTTAAAGGAATATGAGCAGAGGATTTCTTCAGGGGCGTTTTTAATGATGCTTGTGTGATATATGTTCTGATTTCCTTAAAACAAACCATATATTGTTGGTACTCATTTGAATACCTTAACAAATTATAAGTGCATATGTTGTGGGTATTCATCTGAATTGCCTCGACTTGTCGAGGCAATTCAGATGAGTACCCACAATATACGTTATTAAAAGAAGTAGATGATATTACACGGTTTGCAATCTGCATCCTATAAAATTGCTTGACTGTGCGCTTATAGGGGTATGTGCGGTGATTAGATCGAATTATACGGTATTGAATTCCGTTGTGGTTCATATTATGATTGTCAAAAGATCGTGACAGTTGCAATGTCTTGAATAAAACAATAAATATTAGGTATCCTCGAACTCAACTGTGAAACGTTGTGGTCCTGTTTGTGGTTTTCTTGTGTTACGGCTCCAGATCGCCATTGAGCCCTTTGCTTTATTTCATTTCAGTGTTTTTTTTTTTTTATTATATTTTTACGTTTTTCACTGTGATATGTCACAGATGATACAGAGGAATCTTATGCGTACCGAACAGACATTTATAATTTGGAGCTGCATCAGAATTAAGGGTGAGGTGTCGGGCGAGTAAAACTGGTTTAACCCTCCCCCCCCCCCACCCCCGCCGCCCTCCACCCCAGCAGATTTCCTACTGACTGTGCCAAGGCGCTTTCTCTGTTGCAGTGCTTTGTTTGTACGCCGGTGGTTTCATATGTAACGTTCGTTTTGTCATTATTTGTTCCTCATCTCTTCTACTTTTGATAAGCTCGGAATGGCTGTGCTTCGTGATTGTGGCATTTCATGGGTATATTCTCTTATATTTTTGGTGTGCTGGACCTTGAAAAAATGACGGGAAACTACCAAATGTATTTATTGTTAGGCTCTATATTCCTAAAACATCGACATTTTTTATCCAAGAAAGGTATAATAAATTGATATATAGTATTAATACGATCATAAAATGTGGCATCTGACAGTCTGTAAAATTTCAGTTAGTCACTCGTTTTTGAACTGGATCTAAAATAACATAATGTTTTATCTATCACTGAACTAATGTTGGCAATATTAATTCAGAGATACAATAAAAATCATTTGATTTCAAGAACAAGAGACTAACTGAAATTTTAAAGGCTGTCAAGAGGCACTTTTTATGGCTGTAATAATACCTTATATCAATTTATTAAACCTTTCTTGGATTATAAAATGTCTGTTTTTGAGGAATATGGAGCCTTTAATGTTCAACACGCCCGTGTACATACACCAAAAGCTGTCCACGTGATTAACATGGACCAGTGAAATCAAACCGCTGTGACATCAGAATGCTGTGTAATGAGTTTATATGTGAAACCTAGACTGGACTTAGTGCTAGGACATTGGCAAACAGTACAGACATAGATCAGACGCCGCAGAACGCGGCGTCTGATCAGGGTCTGCACTATTTGCTTGAAATACAGGACGTTAAGGGTTAAATGAAACAGTCATGTCCCCGTTCAGGACCGTTTTTCCAGCCTAGACTCAGACAATCCACCAACCAGTGCTGTTAGTGCATTGATTTGTACAGTCTAAGAAAATTCCTCCCACTCATCTTACAGCTGCTCTGACTTCTGTACTGACAACAATAAGGAAATGTCTTTGGCATTCTACAATATGTCAAGAAACTAATCGTTTTATTCAACAAAATCGCTGACATTTTTAATATAGACAAATGTATGATTGAAAAAAGTTTTTCGCAATTACCTCTACTATTTGTACTTTATAAAATGACATTATTCGATTCTATATTTAGCAAACGGCACAACTAATTTACTATATTAAGAAACCGTGCTGTGACGTGTGAAAAGTTGCCTTGCAAGTGTGCGGGGTGGGGGTATATATGCAAATAGCAAAATCCCAGATCAGCTTGCGAATCCACGCAGTCTGATCAGGGCTTGCGTTTTCCGCTTACAGCATCATTGGATACTGTATAATAGTTCGATGTATAGCACAAACCCGTATCAGATTGTGTGGTTTCACTACTCTGCACCTCGCTGTTCGCATATGCCTTTGCATTTACATTTTCTTGAGTCGCGGCACAGACGTCCCGTTTGATATTAATTTGCCACCTAATAAAATTAAACCCTTGACCTGCTGAACCCGGATATGTCATGCTTTTGCAAACAGCGAAGATTCAGATCAGTTGGCATCTGAAGAAGCCAGCTGATCTGGATCTGCACTGTTTGCCATTAAGTATGTGAACTTATATCAACAATCAGGATCAAATAATCCGATTGGCTGAAAACTGGAAGTGGGCGCGGCATCTTAATTTATTTAGCATGACAAGGGTTTACATAGAAATTGAGGGAGTGAGTCATAGTTTTGTTTAATAGCGGCTGATGTCTTTGACTATTTCGTGTCGCTAATCATGACTGCTAAGTTATGTCGATATGACATAATGAGAGCAATATCGGTAAATTGAACCGTCTATATTTATGGCGGTAAATTGAACAGTTTTTATTTATTCGGTAAATTGAACAGATTAAATTTATGTCGGTAAATTCAACAGTTTTTTATTTTTAGCGGTTAATTTACTAGCTAATTCATATCTCGGTAAGTTCAATAGTTTGTATTTACCTCGGTATTTTTTAAAAAAAAAACAAAAAACAATAGTTTGTATTTAGATTACTTCAGACACGGTGCAAAATGGTAAAAATGATGATTGCGGTCCGACAGATATTTGCACGGCCCGTCAATATTGGGCGATAAGGCCAGTTGCAGTCAGTGCTCTATAATCAAGCCGACTTTTTTTTATCGGTTTTGGTGAATCATCTAGTTATTGGTCAATTCTATATATGTTCCGTAGAAAATCTCTGTTCTTCATTGGTCGCGACCCTATTATCACGTGACACCACATTTGCATACTTTAGGACGTTTCGGACACGTCCTGCGCCGGTGCTTCGCATCTATTTATTTTTTTTCCGTTCATCTGTGCAGAATGACATATATTGGCTTTGCATGCCGAGGAGCTACGTGTGCAAAACAAATCAGAACGTCCGATAACCTGTATGAATAATCCCACTGCACGCAGTATTTGTCTCCTTTACTCAGGAAAACCCTCTTCAAACACAAGCAGGGGTTGCAATATAACCCCAACTTTGAAAAAGTGGGGATTTACTAGTTTACATCTGTCCGTTCTTCCGTCCTTCCGTCATTAATTATGTCTCTGCAAGTAGGCAAGCTAAGATCTTCAAACTTGGTTTGCAGATCCAGCATGATGTTTTCTACTGTATGACAGAAATTTGACTATGACAGCTTTCTTCTTCTTCTGTTTATTTATTTACTTTTTCTCTCACTCCATGCAGTGAAGTAAATACAAATATGAATGGTCTCAGGAACTGGTGAATTGATTTCGTTTAAATTATGTTTACAGGTAGATAGTTACTAGATATATTGTTTCAGTTCAAAACAATTCTTTTAGTTTCTTTCGTTTTTTTTTCTTGCTTGATTCTATTCAGAGGCCTAGATAAGCAAACAAATTATCTATTTCCAAATTTTCGTCCAAGATTTCACAAGAACTATGCAAGACTGAAGCCTCAAACTTGGCAAGGATTCAATAAGCATGTTGTTTCAATTCCAATCCCATTAACGTGTCATTGTATGTAAATATAATATGCATGTCATTTGATTGATTTGAAATAAATATGTTTAAACCAAACTTGGCACAGTAAACAACCATGACTAGTTGTATTGTGTAAGAGACAATGAAATTTCCAGGTTTTTTTTTTCCCAAATTATTTTTTTCTTTCACTCTCCATATAAGCCAATGTTAAATTTTTCGTCAAAAATTTCTCAGGAACTATGCAAGCTGGAAGTCTAAAACTTGGTATGGTAGACAACAATGATTAATTATATCATGTAAGTGGCAATTGACTTCCTGAGTTTATTTATTCCCTTAAATTCCTTCTTTCTCTCCATATAGGCCAATGTTAAATATTTCGTCAAAGATTCCTCAGGAACTATGCAAGCTAGAAGTCTGAAACTTGGTATGGTACACAACAATAATTAGTTGTATCCTGATAAAGACAATTGAATTCCTTGGTTTATCTTTCTCTCCATATAGGCCAATGTTAAAGTTTGTGCCAAAGATTTCTCAGGAACTATGCAAGGCTGAAGCCTCAAACGGCATAGTAAACAATCATGACTAGTTGTATTGTTAAAGAGACAATCAACTTTTCAGGCTTATTTGTTCTTCTTAAATTAAATTTTTCTTTCACGCTCCATATAGGTCAATGCTAAATTTTTCGTCAAAGATTTCTCAGGAACTATGCAAGCTAGAAGTCTGAAACTTGGCATGGAAGACGACAATGATTAGTTCTTGGTCTTTTTTTATTCCTTTTAAATTCCTTCTTTTTTTCTCTCCATATAGGCCAATGTTAAATTTTTCGTCAAAGATTTCTCAGGAACTATGCAAGGCGGAAGCCTCAAACCCCGCTCCCACCCCCGGTGGTTTATGTGTTTCTGTATTAAGAGTAGCATCGGGACCCAGGGTGAAGTTAGCTAGCTGTAAAAGTGCTTTAACCCCCCCGGTGGTTTACTCTACTGACCGTTCTAAGGCGGTGGTCCCGGTATTAGTCTTACTCTTTTTTGCTGTGTGGTTTATTCTACGAGGCGATTTGTTGTATGTCTTTCCGTGTGTCATTTTGTTCTTGTGTTTTTCAGTCTTTTTAGTATTGCGATTACCTCGCTTGGGGAAGAGAGAGCTAATCTTAGTGCTTTTCAAAAGTACGTTTGTTCGATTTGTGCTTGTTTAGATTTGTCGGTTTCCTCTTCCTCTTGGGGTCTGGGAAGGGCTGCGGTTTGTGATTGTGGCACTCCCTGGACTTTTCTCTTACCTTTTTTTACTCTACTGACCGTTCTAAGACGGTGGTCCCGGTGTTAGTCTTACTCTTTGTTGCTTTGTGGTTTATTCTACGAGGCGATTTGTTTTATGTCTAACCTTGTGTCATTTTGTTCTTGTGTTTTTCAGTCCTTTTAGCATTGCGACTACCTCGGTTGGCGAAGAGAGAGCTAATCTTAGTGCTTTTCGTACGTTTGTTCGATTTGTACTTGTTTGGATTTGTCGGTTACCTCTTCCTCTTGGTGTCTGGGAAGATCTGCGGTTTGTGATTGTGGCACTCCCTGGACTTTTCTCTTACCTTTTTTTTGGCATAGTAAACACCCACGGCTAGTATTGTGTAAGAGACAATGAACCTTCTAAGCTGATTTGTTCTTCTTAAATTTAGTTTTTCTCTCACTCTCCTTATAGGCCAATGTTAAATTTTTCGCCAAAAATTCCTCAGAAAGTAAGCAAGCTAGAAGTCTGAAACTTGGTATGGTAGACAATAATGATTTGTTGTATCGTGTTACAGACAATTGACAAGCTGGGTTTTTTTTTTTTTCTTTTTAATTGCTTCCTTTTTTCTCTATTTTGTCAAAGATTTCTCAGGAGCTATGCATTCCAGAAGTCGATAGTAATGCACCTTTAATTCCTATTCACTTTTCCTCATACTGAGCCAAAGAAAGAAAAGGTGTTAATTTTGATTCCTGACAAAAACACAGTATATGAATAAAATAATGAAACTGCTTCCGCTCTGACAAATTAACCCGATTTTTCCAGATCGAAAACAGACTGTGCGGGCCGTGCATAGCTGCAAAAGCTGAACCTTAACAGTGATAGTTTGTTTTACTTCTGCGGAAAGTTGTTGCGTTTTCGACGTACACCTTTGAAGTTAATCGCCACAGCCTACGAAACGAAACATTTTCCCGGTTTTCCGAAGAATGTAAGATTTCGTGTCACATGGTGAGAAAAAAAAATGTGCAGCCGTTCCAATGCTCTACAACTTAGCTATTCAGTCGCTTGCACATTTTCCCTGCTTTATTAAATTCATTACAGAAGCCGCTCGGAGCCAGGCTTGGCCTACCAACATGCTCATATTAACGCCCGATGTCTTTCTTTGAACTACCAAATGTTACGGAGAGACAGCAAGAGCATATCAAAACTAAAAAAATATAAGTGAAGATACCCAGAAAATGCCTAAATCACGAAACAAAGTCTTAATGACATCACGAAAACATATCTAATAATTTTGACCCCTTAATCCCCACTTTTATATAGTGAAACTGGGATTTACAGAGGAATACATTATTTTTCTTATTTCTGCTCAAAAGCATAGATTGTGGGTACTCGCTAGAACCGCCTCGGCAAGGCGGTTCTAAAGAGTACCCACAATCTACATTTTAGCAGAAATATGAAAAATATCAGAATTTTTATCTGAAAAACTTTCAGTTTTTGGTTGTGAAATTTTCTATCTATTTGAATAAGTGTGTTGTCGTAATGGGTACCTAAAGAAGACGAGATGAGGAGCAAACAATGACAAACTAAATGCACCGACACACAAACAAAGAAAAACTGCAATAGAGGAACCGCCTTGGAATGGACAGAAGAAACTTTGAGTAATAGGAATTTGGAGGAACTCCTTCACGCCACTCTATCCTGTTTGCCTATCATGTGATGAACTAGGAAGCAGCTATCGATGTGACGAGGCAACACATAACTGACTTTTCCTTCTCAGTGTTTGTTTGTGTTGAGGTTTTACGGCCCAGTCAACCCAGTGGGGTCATGTCGAGAGCGGTCAGTTTACCTACCCACACATTTACTGGTCAGGCTTAGTCCTCTAAGCAGTTAACCAGTATTGTGCACATTCTTTCGCCAGAAACTGACAACTGCCCTTCTTGAATCAGCGGAAGGGAGAGAATGACCGTAGAAAATATTTCATGATCACTCTCCACGAAAGAATATTGCCGACCTCGGCGGGGGTTGAACCCGCGACCTCCTGGTCTCCAGTCGGACTGCGCATCCAACTGAGCCACCGAGGCCGGCTCCTTCTCATTGAACATGATAGTATAAACGTTTTAGCATTGATTAGTAATGTTTGTTTATACATGCAAGGTGACGTGAATATAAATTTCTGCTTGTTACCTTTATCATTCTGCACAGGACAGGGAGTATAGTATAGTATATAGTGTATCAGTCCTTTGTTCTTTTTGCCATGCACGTCGTATATGCGACAGTATCACCGTCTGGTCATCTTTTCAAGAGAAATTTCATTAGCATCAATCTCTACTCTCTTCCCCCACCACCCCTCTCCCTCTCTCCCCCTCCCCCTCTCCCCCGCCCCCTCTCACCCACTGAAGCAGCATGTATATACCTGCACCAGTCCTGTGATACAAACTATATCGCTTACAAGAAATTGATTCTCCAAGAAAAGATAAGATTAAAGTCTTTCTAATGCTGACTGACTGACTGAATAAAGCATTTATGCACAACAGGCACATTCTGCTAGCAGTAATATACAGATCTCTGAAGTGTACAGTGGACTTTGTAAGAAAAGACTTTCGCAGCGTGCACAGTTCCTTATATATGCACCTCTTATTGTTTTCCATAAAAGGGGATGTTGGGGATGCCCTGGGGATTAGACATCCATATCATACCCAACACCTGAGAATTCCACAGAAAAGATTGACACGTGGGTGGGGTATTAGACACCTAAAAGGGAAATTCTAGAAGAAACTACGGCAAATCTTAATGCCAACATAGGGAATTTTCGGCAAAAGTTTGTGCCTCATGGGTAGGGAATTTTCATAAATGTCTAATTCCCCAGGGTAATCCTGTCATCCACCTCATTGATCAGTGCATTACGTATACCTGTCAGACTCTTTAATCAATCGGCCTAAACAGTTACTATACCACCAAAAGCAATTTTGTTGGTTAAATGCGTGAAGTAAAAGTTGTTCGGCTAATAGATCCATTAGCCAAAAGTTTTGAACAGACAAATGTTTGTACTCAAAACAGACCACGGTCAGATTAGGAAATGGAAGACCTTGGTGAGATTATCTAAAAGGAATCATCCTTTAGAGCAATGAAAGCACACACACACACACACACACACACACACACACACACACACACACACACACACACACACACACACGCATGCACGCACGCACACACACACACACACACACACACACACACACACACACACACAGTAGCCGAAAGTTTTCTACACACAGAGTAGCCGAAACTTTTCTGCAATTAAATGGAAAATTAAATGAACATACAGATAGAGAACTTCTTGCAGGGTCTAAACACGAAGTAAAATATTAGTGAAGATACTCGAGAAATGCTACAGTCATAAAGCACAGCCTTCCTGAGCCATCATACCAAGAAGAGGTGAGGAGCAAACAATGAGGTATGTTGTATAGCGTGATAATGCCCTAGTCCATCACGAAAACATACCTCTATAATTTTGATCCCCTTAAACCCCACTTTTATACAATCAAACTGGTGTTTACTGGGGTATACATTATTTTTCTTATTTCTGCACAAAAAAACATAGATTGTGGGTACTCGTTAGAACCGCCTCGCCGAGGCGATTCTAACGAGTACTCACAATCTATGTTTTGAACAGAAATATGAAAAGTGTCAGAATTTTTATCTGAAAATTTTCATTTTTTGGTGGTAAAATTTTCAATATATTTGAATAGGCTTGTTTTCGTAATGCCGTGGCCCTCTATATATAGGAGTGCTTTTAGTGATAGTATCCTTACTCGAGTATCCATATTTATTTCTACAGTCGAGGTACTAGCATGCTATGAAAAGCAAGAATCAAATAACTATAACTGCATTCTAGGCAGGCAAATTAGGAGTCTGAGTTCAACAGAATGTCACTTGACCTGTATAACGCTCCAGCACCATTTCGGATTACAGATGCAGATACCAAGGGAAGTTCACACTCACAGAACACATCTCCAAGACACCAGATATGGATTTCATTCATGAGATGGGAGACCGTAGGGGACAACATATATCTGTGAAATGGAGCTACATCAGGATTAAGGGCGAGGTTTCAATCGAGAAAAAGAAATAGTTTCAGCCCCCAGAGGATTTTCCGCTGACCGTTCCAAAGTGGTTCATCTGTTTCAGTTCCTCTCTATTAGTAAGTAGGTAATTGCAATTGAACCGTTGTATACAACCTCGTAAACTACATTGCTGTATAATTATGAAGATACCCACTATGCTTTCGACATCTTTCAGAAAGACGATTTTTGCTTGACGCTTTACACAGAAGAAGTAGATTTGCAAAATTTTGTCATGACTTAATGCAAAACCATTTCTCATAACTACCTATATACTAAAAGTGTTATTTTAGTCATTGGTTTCTAAAACATCAAATATTTTCACTTTTTCCCATAGTAAAAAATGAAGCTAAAATATGCAGAAATCTGTAGGGTAGGTAACTTGGAACAAGATATTCAACAAGTTCCACTTGTTCAATTTTGCTGGAATTTTCACAATATTGTTATAAAACATCAATTATTCAAATTCTCCTAAGAAAAGTAAAAAATATTTTCTAAGACAAAATTTCCCAAAAATCACTTTAATATAGAAATTGCATAGGTTAGACCAACTTTTGACCGTTAGTTTAATTTTAGTGTAAATATTTGTAACAAAACACAGAAACAGGAAAGACAAATGGTTTCTGATAAGATATGGTCAACCAGAGCAAAATATTTTCATTTAAAATAAAAAGCCAAGCAAAAAACATCTTTCCATCAGATGTCGAAAGGACAGAAGTAAATTTGAGTCTCCGATTTTCGTTCTTTTGTGCTTTATTTGTTTCCAAAGGCAACCTTTTAGATTTTTATATCATTGTTTGTCCTTCATCTCGTCAACCTTTGGTATCTCGGGAAGATTGTGTCTCATGATTCATGATTGTGACCTTTCCTGATCTCCCGACAGCTGAGGCATACAACCATGTTTCTTCTTTTTACACATTACGAAAACACCCCTATTCAAATATTTAGAAAATTTCACCTCCAAAAACTGAAAAATTTCAGATAAAAATCTGATATTTTTCATATTTCTGATCAAAACATAGATTGTGGGTACCCGTAAGAACCGCCTCGGCGAGGCGGTTCTAACGAGTACCACACACACAATCTACTTTTTTAGCAGAAACAAGACAAATAATGTATACCTCTTAAAACCCTAGTTTTACCATACAAAGGTGGGGTTTAAGGGGGTCAAAATTATATAGGCATGTTTTCGTGATGATCTGGGGTTTTGCATGGTTGCTACAGTCCACAGGAAACTATACAGTGTAGTCGATCGCAGACACTTCAAACCACATGCACATATTAATATTATTATGTATAACAATTGCAATAAAACTTCTGTTGTCCTAACTGATTTCAACATAGCAAAATGCCCTTATGGTGTCAAATATGGATGATTCAACAACAATGAAAGCCACATAAAAATATCATATATCATTTCAAACCATGCCTTCGGTAAAAATCGCTATAGCAATATAGAGCAGCCTTTGTTTTGTTAACGTGGAAAGGGTATGCTCTTTTGGTTTCAGTAGAACTTTTTTTCTTTTCATGGGAATTCTAAGGCTGAAAAGAACACAGCTTTGTCTAAAATGGTCGAATGGTCGAGAAACAATCCTAAATTCCTGAGCATCTTCAAACCAAAGAAAAAAAGCCTGCCAAATTAAAAACAAAATGGTGGAAGACGTCGGAGCTATGGACACATGTGACACATGGACGGACTCACGGACGGACACTCAGACGCATGGACGAAGGTCATTTCTATCTCTCCTTCCCACCCCCACCTGCCTACAGCAGGTGTCAAAAAGAAGCAATGACCATAGTAAAATACTAAACAGTTTATTAAAGAATCTTTCAAAGCCCATACTGATACCATTTTTACGGAGCACATGCATATTCTTTAGCTAAAATGTGATACTCGTAAAATGCAATATTTTTCTAACATAGGATTAATGAAGTATAACGAGTCTTGTCTCATATACAGACGCAGAAAGGCTATTTAACGTTACGAAAACATGCCTATTGAAATATATTGAGAATTTTACCACCAAAAAAAATGAAAACTTTCAGATGAAAAATTCTGATATTTTTCATATTTCTGCTCAAAACAGAGATTGTGGGTACTTGTTAGAACTGCCTCGATGAGGCAGTTCTAACGAGTACCCACAATCTATGTTTTTGAGCAGAAATGAGAAAAATAATTTATACCACTGTAAACCCCAGTTTTACTGTATAAACGAGGGGTTTAAAGGGGTCAAAATTATATAGGCATGTTTTCGTGATGAAGTACCACGTTGGCTTAATCATCGGATGATTATTAGGGATAGTTTCTTATTTTTTTACAGAAAATAAGGCTGCTTAGCATTTCATTCAAATTGTCTCCGAATGAGACAAATTCCACTGAAATAATAAGTCGTATTAAATGCACAAACAACAACAATTAAAACATCTTAAAATGTTCCCTGCTTCTTTTTAGTGAGCGGTTGAATAAACAAAACATCCTAAATTATTTCTAATATTTTAAACACAACCTTAAAGAGGCTTGAGACTTCATGTTTTTTTTTTCTTTTCAGTCTTTTTTTTTTTTTTTTTTTTTTTTTGTCTTTTTTTTAGAATTGAGGCAGAGTGCGGGGGTGGCTCAGAAAGTATGAGAACACACACACACACATATATATATATATAACGTATTTACCCTAAATCTTCGGACAGGCAATTTTGAGCCAAAAGTGTAGACCAGGATCAGACCCATAGAACGCGGTGTACGAGTTCATACTGTTTGCCACTCATTCATGATTTTAAACCCACAGAAACAGATCTTAAATACGAGTAGATGTGCTCAAAGTTTATGGCAAGAGTAGTAAAGAGTGAAAGGTGTCACACTAAGAATAAATACGGTATGTACACAAGGTCGGAAATATGTACATAACTGCCAATTTAAAATATACAAATAAAAGACATTAATATCAAGGCCTTTTGATGGACCGATCATGATTCTGACAAGCAATTTAAGTAATGAACAGCTGTATTGATACCGACTATTAACGCTTAGCTTGCTGGGTTAAAAGTTCAATAGACGACATTTTGAAGTATTTTGTTTTCATTTTCCCAGAAAATAGGCTCTGATATTTCATGCAACTTGTCTCCTGAGGAGACATTTTGCATGAAATATCAGAGCTTATTTTCTGGGAAAAATAGGAAAATAATCATTAATTTGTCCTCCGCTGAATTTGATTAGCGCAGAGAGTGGTAAAGGTTTATGTCGCAAAATGGAATGATGTGGTTTAAAAGGTAACCACGCAACTAAAATCGTTACGCTTTGTTCGGTTGGTATATTTGCGCACGCATCTATTTCTGAAGTGGTCACTACAGAATGATGCGTCTACTGAACGTTTCCTGCGATTTCTTCCGTAACAATGTGCTATTAATTACACTTTTGTATAAAGCTAAATCGTATTTTATGATGCTATAGTAAAGAGACCGGTTATTATTGGAAAGCTGTTCCCGTAAATGCATTGTCATCGGAAGCACTCTTGAAACGTGACGTCGTTATGCGCATGCTTAGAGTGTAGGCTTGACGCATGCGTACATCGACAAAACCGGTTAAAAACTTGCGTAAAACTTTGTTTATATTGTAATTCTACATATTTTAAGGGATTCTTTCGATGAAAAGATTGCAAATGTGAAAACCGATAGGAGTCAACTGTAATTTTAGCACATTAAGAATAGTTTATTTCATGACAAAAAGTTGGTCTGATCAAAGCTTACGTGCAAGTTAATTACTCACCTAACAGTTAACGAAAAGTGAAATAAAATAAAAGAATTTAAACAAAATAGAAGTTAATAAAACAGATAAATACACATTGAATTAATGAAACAAAAGAATAGTCAGAATATTGTGTCTGATATCATACACTTAATACTGTATTAATAAATTAGTAAGTAGTGAACAGCTTATATTGTTTTTACGGAGTTTCTGATCAATTCTTCCAATAAAAAGGAAATATAATCCAATAAAAGAGGCTATTGGGAAATGCAGAAAAGACGACTTAATAATAAAACCGACAAATGTAAGTACGTTTTTGTTTTATAAAAATGTGTCCTTATCATGGTGGCCCCAAAGTGATATTTTTGTATCACTCCTAGAAAATAAAAGAAAAAAATGACAAACTGTTGAAAAAAAAAAACAGTTTTATGCATAGCTGGTAATAAACTTTATTTTTTCAATGCTAGGGTTTTTATTTTGCTGTTGTTTACAGATTATAATAATGATAAAAACAATTCTTCTACAACAATAACCAAATACTACTACTATTATTCATTCATTCATTCATTCATCTTGTATTTTTCGTCTCCGTCATCAACATCGTCATTATATTATCAGTATTATTGTTGTTTTAATTATTATCAGTAGTAGTAGTAGTAGTAGTGGTAGTAGTAGTATTGTAGTAGTAGAAATGGTAGAAGTGGTGGTAGTCATAGTAGTAGTAGTAATAGTAGTAGTAGTAGAGACAATTGTGCGTTCTTTGAGACTGACGAAGTACCAGTTTCGTCTATAATGATCAAACTACTAATAAGTATAATACGTAGACTTATGTAAAAAAAAAAACAAAAAAAAAAAAAAAAAACACATTTCCCTCCTTTAATGTTACAGAATATAAATAAATAAAAAGAAATATTGGTAATCCCAATTTTTCTGAACAAAAAAAAAAAAAAAAAAAAAAAAAAAATATATATATATATATATATATATATATATATATATATATATATATATATATATATATATATATATATATATATATATATATATATATATATATATATATATATCAAACGTACTGAAAGGATGCTTAGTGGTCAAAGCAATCAAGATTAACAATTTTGTTGCTCCCCACCCCTCCACGCGCCTGCACTGACAGTGGTTAGGGCCACAGACTCAATGGCGACTCAGTCGAAAACCTTTTATTGCGTGGGTCTGACCTTATTACTAATACTATAACTATTACTTCTGCTTCTATATCTTCTTACACACCCTCTGAATCTTCATACGACCGAGTTCCCGACTTCGGAGACATTACGTAAACACGCGTATTCAAATAATTATATAGAAAATTTCACCTCTAAAAACTGAAAATTTTCAGATAAAAAACTCTGATATTTTTCATATTTCTGCTATAAACATAGATTGTGGGTACTCGTTAGAACCGCCTCGGCGAGGCGGTTCTAACGAGTACCCACAATCTATAATTTGAGCAGAAATAAGAAAAATAATGTATACCCCTGTAAACCCCAGTTTTACTATATAAAAGTGGGGTTTAAGGTGGTCAATATTATATAGGCATGTTTTCATGATGATCAAAAATGATGGCGACAGGTACGTAAGATTACGACTTTTTTTTTTTTTTTTTTTTTTTCATTCTGTTCCTATTTAGAAAAAGAACTGTAAGAACTGTAAGAACTGTAGGTAAGGAAGGAAATCAACTTTTATTGTGGCGCAGGAGTATGAAACCCCCTATCGCAACAGAAAACAAGTACCGTACAGGTATGAGCTGCTGTGGCAATAAATGATAATACTTGCATGTATTCTATAGACATCACGAAAACATACCTATATAATTTTGACCCCCCCCCCCTTAAACCCCACTTTTATATAGTAACACTCGGGTTTACAGGGGTATACATTATTATTCTTATTTCTGCTCAAAAACATAGATTGTGGGTACTCGTTAGAACCGTGAGACGGTTCTAACGAATACACAAATCTATGATTTTGAGCAGAAATATAAAAAATATATCAGAATTCTTATCTGAAAACTTTCAATTGTGGTGAAATTTTCAATATATTTAAATAGGCGTGTTTTCGTAATGTAATCTAGATGATATTGATTCTCTTATCTACATTGTAAGACCAAATGTTAGACTGTTATCTGACATTATTACAATGTCGTTTATCAGTTAGATTTTTATTTAATGTGGAGGCCATTTGCTACAATTTGAAATTGCATTGGGATCGGGATCATTTCAAGCGACGTATTGTGTTGCTTCTGATCTCCGAATTCGGGAATTCGGGGAAGCTGAAAGTTTCGGAAGAAGCGAAGCATACTTCACTGCTCTTTACACCATTATCATTCTATTAAATAGCATAGCATCACCCAATGCAAGAAAAATATATATTTACCCTGTAAACATCGCATGAGAAACACAAAATCCGTTTATAATCGCCGATTACTTGGATCCTGCTCTGTCAAATCCAATCGTTGATGTTTTTGTACATACCTTAGACTTTCCTTATCTCATAACAGCAAAAGATATTATTCAACTGAAACAGGCATTCACAGAATATTGTCTCAAACACACCAGGGGTCGCATCGTATGGATTCAAAAAAAAGGTAAGAGAAAAGTCCAGGGAGTCCTACAATCACAAATCGCAGCCCTTCTCAGACATCGATCTTTCTCCGAAAAAGATGCATCGGACTTCGTAACATGCGACAGAAAATGATGCAACAGACTTCTTGGAAATAAGAGTTACAAACCAGAGGAAAAAGAGCATCCATCACGAAAACATGCCTATATAATTTTGACCCCCTTCAACCCCACTTTTATATAGTAAAACTAGGGTTTACAGGGGTATACATTATTTTTGTTATTTCTGCTAAAAAACATAGATTGTGGGTACTCGTTAGAACCGCCTCATCGAGGCGGTTCTAACGAGTACCCACAATCTATGTTTTGAGCAGAAATAGGAAAAAAATTAGAATTTTTCATCTGAAAACTTTCATTTTTTGGGTGGTAAAATTTTCAGTATATTTGAATAGGCTTGTTCTCGTAATGGAATCAAAGCCTAAATGCCAAATTAATGACCGAACCCCGACCTCCCGAACCTTTTTTGGAAATTACTCAGTAGTCTCACACGTGTACGGGATGATTAAATTGGGTAAATTTGCGAACAACCTAACCGATACATAAGTATCTAAATATCCTGAAAGTTATAAAGGGCACATAACCAATTGTGTCAGGACGTTTGATTGGTGCAAAAACGTAAAGGGAAGCCCGGGGTAGTTTTTTTTTATGTAAGGCGGACTTTGACTGGCTTATAATAAAGATTAATTAAAGCTCATTATTCTAATTTGAAGAAAACATGTTTATGTGTAATTTCCTTATTGTTTCAAAGAAATAAATATTTCTGTTTTTGTTTGCTGGAGTCAAGTAGTGAAAAGTAGTGAAATTGCGAAGTTTCAATTTTTAATACCAGCCAACTGAGGGGTTGCTACATTCAGCCTCCAAAAAGTCCCAAAAAGTGCTAGTGACAGTGGTGTTTTTACTTATTTATTTTGCTGCGCTAAGTTTGGTGTTTGAATTAAAACAAAATTTGAAAGCCCAGCTATATCCTGGAATGAACTCTTTGCCACCAAATGGGGTGGAATTATTATGGAGCTGTACAGGAAAAATAATTAGTTCCCTGTACCCTATTAAGTCGGAACTGTGGTAAGGAAGGAAATCAACTTTTATTGTGGCGCAGGAGTATGAAACCCCCTATCGCAACAGAAAACAAGTACCGTACAGGTATGAGCTGCTATGGCAATAAATGATAATACTTGCATGTATTTTATAGACATCACGAAAACATACCTATATAATTTTGACCCCCCCCCCCCCTTAAACCCCACTTTTATATAGTAACACTCGGGTTTACAGGGGTATACATTATTATTCTTATTTCTGCTCAAAAACATAGATTGTGGGTACTCGTTAGAACCGTGAGACGGTTCTAACGAATACACAAATCTATGATTTTGAGCAGAAATATAAAAAATATATCAGAATTCTTATCTGAAAACTTTCAATTGTGGTGAAATTTTCAATATATTTAAATAGGCGTGTTTTCGTAATGTAATCTAGATGATATTGATTCTCTTATCTACATTGTAAGACCAAATGTTAGACTGTTATCTGACATTATTACAATGTCGTTTATCAGTTAGATTTTTATTTAATGTGGAGGCCATTTGCTACAATTTGAAATTGCATTGGGATCGGGATCATTTCAAGCGACGTATTGTGTTGCTTCTGATCTCCGAATTCGGGAATTCGGCAATATGAAGGATTCAGGGGGTGTTACATTCATTCATTCATTCATTCATCTTGGATTTCTTCCTTTTCGTCTATATCATCATCATCATATTATTATTATTAGTAGTAGTAGTAGCAGTTGTTGTTGTAGTTGTTGTTGTAGTAATGTAGTAGTAGTAGTATTGGTAGTAGTAGTAGAGACAATGGTGTGACAAAGTACCAGTTTGGTATATAATCATCAAACTGGTAATAAGTGTAAACTTATGTACAAAACCATTTTCCCGAGTTTCATGGCGACAGAAAATAAATAAAGAAAAGATATCGGCAATCCCAATTTTTCTGAACAAATAGAAAAGAGTATCAAACGACATAAAAGAATGTTTAGTGTCAAAGCAACCAAGATTAACTATTTTGCTGCTCCCCACCCCTCCCCACGTCTGCAATGTCGATCATTGCACGACGGTGGTTTAGTGCCGCAGACTCAGTAGTAACTCAGTCGAAAACTTTTTATAGCGTGGGTCTGACCTTGCTACTAAGACTATAACCATTATATTTGCTTCTGTTACTACTTACACACCCTCTGAATCCTTCAAACTATCGAGTTCCCGACCGGAGATCAGGAATGATGGCGACAGGTAAGAGGGCGATTTTTTTTCCATTTTGTTCCTATTTAGAAAAGGAACTGAAAGTTTTGGAAGAAGCAAAGCATACTTCACTGCTATGTACACTATCATCATTCTATTAAATAGCATCACCCAATGCAAGAAAAAAAATACATTTACCCTGTAAACATCGCATGAGAAACACAAACTCCGTTTATAATCGCCGATTCCTTGGATCCTGCTCTTCGAATCACATCGTGGATGTTTTTGTACATAGCATAAACATTTCTTGCCTCATAACAGCAAAAGATATTATTCAAATGAAACAGGCATTCACAGAATATTGTCTCAAACACACTTGGGGTCGCATCGCATGGATGCAACATACTTGAGTATGTATGTTTGAAGGATGCACCCGACTTAGACGATCTTTCTTCGATAAAGATGCAACGAACTTTGTAATAGGCGACAGAAAATGATGCAAAGGACTTCTTGAAATACGAGTTACAACCCAGAGGACAAACAACATCGAATCAAAGCATTAATGCCAAATTAATGACCGAACTCCGACCTCCCGAACTCTTTATGGAAATTACCTAGTGGTCTCACACGTCTATGGGATTATTAAATTAAGTAAATTGGCGAACAACCGAACTGATACATAAGTATCTAAATATCCTGAAAATTGTATATGGAACTGGGAATCAATTGTGTCAGGACTACTGGTTAGTGCAAAGAAAGCTGCAGGGAAGCCCTGGGTAGCTACTTTGTGTAAGGCGACCCGTGATTGGCTAATAATAAAGATAAATTAAAACTCATTACTCTAATTTGAAGAAAAAATGTTTTGTGTGTAATTTCCTGATTGTTTCAAAGAAAATAATTGTTTCTGTTTGTGTTGCTGGAGCAAAATGAAGAAGTGGTGAAACTGCGAGGTTTCAATTTTTGATTCCTGTCAATAGGGATTGCAACATTCAGCCTCAAAGAAGTCCCAGAAAGTGCTTGAGCAGTGGTGGTCTTCCTTATGTATTTTGCTGTGATAAGCTTGGTTTTTGAATTAAAAAAAAAAACAAATTGGAAGCCCAGCCATACCCTTAAATGAACTCTTAACTACCTAAAGGGGTAGAATTTCTATGGAGCTTTATGGGAAAAATTATTAGTTCCCAGTACCCTGTTAGATCTGAACTGTGGTAAGGAAGAAAATTAACTTTTATTGTGGCAAAGGAGAATGAAACCCCCTACCGCAACAGAAAAGTACCGTACAGTTATAAGCCGCAATGGCAATAAATGATATTACTTACATGTATTTTATAAGTAATCTAGATGGTTTTGTATTACGAAAAACATGCCTATTCAAATATATTGAAACTTTTACCACCAAAAAATGAAACTTTTCAGATAAAAATTCCGATAGTTTTCATATTTCTGCTCAAAACATAGATTGTGGGTACTCGTTAGAACCGCCTCGGTTAGGCGGCACAATCTATGTTTTTGAACAGAAATAAGAAAAATAATGTATATCCCTGTAAACCCAAGTTTTACTATATAAAAGTGGGGTTTAAGGGGGTCAACATTATATAGGCATATTTTCGTAATATACGGTAAAATTAAATTGGGTAAATTCGCAAACAACCACACCGATGCATAAATATCTAAATATCCTGAAAATTGTATTAGATCGGAACTGTGGTAAGGAAGAAAATATTAATTTTCATTTTGGCGCAGGGGTATGAAACCCCATTCCGCAACAGAAAACAAGTACCGTACAGGCATGCGTCGCAATGGCAATAAATGATATTACTTACATATGTCTTATAGATAATCTAGATGGCATTGGTTTTCTTATTTATATTGTAAGACCAAATGTTATCTGACATTAATACAATATCGTTTCTCTGCTGGATATTTACTTATCAAACGACATGAAAAGATGGTGGCTAGGGCCGCAGACTCAATCAAGGCTCACTCGGAAACCTTTTATACCATGGGCATGACCTTACTCGTCTGTTTTTGGTCGGTCTCACCGTGGTTCCCCTTTATGATTTTATTTTGCTTATTTAACTCTGGCCTTACTCCAGAATATCTTCATACACTGCTACCACCAACTGTTCAAAATACTACTTCTTACAATCTAAGAAATTCCAATGATATACGCAATGTTCATGCTCGTACAAATTTATTCTATAACTCATTCCTTCCATCCACAATTCGAGCATGGAATGAACTTTCTGACGAAATTAAGTCAGCCCCTTCTGTTGCTTCGTTCAAGTTTAGATTGAACGGAGACCTACATAAGCCTCCTAAATATTACAACGCAGGATCACGAATCGGCCAAATTATGCATGCTAGGATTCGAATGGAGTGCAGCTCACTCAACTCGCATCTTTATAAGAAAAACATTGTACCCAGTCCCCTGTGTTCCTGTGGAGGCTTCGAAAGTGCGCATCATTTCTTCTTTCAGTGTCCCAACTACTCAGAGGTCAGATGCCGACATCTTCCCAACAATCTAAATGACTATAATACTAACCAATTACTTCATGGTTTACCAGACGCTTCCAACACAGAAAATGAAGTTCTGTTCACCCAAGTCCAAGACTTTATAGTACATTCGAAAAGATTTCTTTGAGTACTTGTTCGCTTGGTGTATTAAGATCATAGCCAGCCATGCGGATTTAAGTGTCGATCGACAATGGGCAACACATTTAGAAATATATAAATGACGAACAAGGCTAGCATGTCGCACGTATTGTCGGTTGTGTGGTCTCATAATCGATGACTATGAAAGATGCGCTTAACACTCTT
The DNA here is from genome assembly GCA_964016985.1 of Anodontia alba. NCBI lineage: Eukaryota > Metazoa > Mollusca > Bivalvia > Lucinida > Lucinidae > Anodontia > Anodontia alba. The sequence continues at coordinate 93,486,980 of OZ024830.1, read as the reverse complement.
CTAATCGTTGGGTTGAATCACATTAGCTCATTAAGTTACCAGGAATACGTTTATCTTTCAACCCAAATGTAATACTACCCGATGCAATCCGCCGACTGTCTCGACATACCTATAACTGTTACGGGAACACTAAATACCAGATCAAATCAACTGATCAACTTACTTTACAGAAAGAGGTGCGACATGCTCTCTAGTTAGTCATCATCATCACCATCATCATCATCATCATTACTATTATTGTTATCTCGTTATTATTATTGTTATTATTATTATTATTATTATTATTATTATTATTAATTTTATTATTATATTTTGCTAAATAATTACCAACATGCTATGTTTCCATCTACTCTTCACATGTTATTACGATGCTATATAACTTTCAGGAGATGATTTACATAAGCTCTAAGCTTTTTATCAAATCCTGTACCATATAATATTATGCTATGTATATGTGAAAAATGCTGAATAAAATATTGTTTAAACCAACTCTGTTTATAATCGAGTCCTGATTTAAGTTACTGTGCTTTCGCCATCTTTCAGAAAGTCGTGTTTTGCTTAGCGTTTTACACAGAATTTGCAAACTATTGACATGCTTTAATGCAAAATCATTTTGTCGTAACTACATATGCACAAAACGTTATATTCTAGTCAAAATAAATCAAATATTTTCACTTTTTCCCCATAGTAAAAACGAATGCAAAACATGGAGAAATCTGTAGGGTAGGCCACTTGTGGGCTGATTTTCAACAAGTTCTGCTTGTACAATTGTTCTGTAATTTTTACAATATTGTTGCGAACCATCAGTAATTCAAATTCAGAAAAAAGTAAAAGTAATTTCTTAGACAAAAATTTCAAAAACATCACTTCACTATAAAAATTGCATATGTCAGATAGATTTAGGGTAAATATTTGACAACAAAACACAGAAATAGAAAAAGACAAATCAGCAAAAATATATGCTGATTCACTGCTGAGACAGGTTACGCCTGCGCGTACCGAACAACCTTATATATAGCTTGGGGTAGTTGCTGAAATGTCTTCTCTCATAATGTCTACTGTGCAAAATGTCTACTCCAAAAACGTCTACTGCATGTATTATTTATATACGGTACAAGGGGTAGGATGTGACATATTATTTTCCAGAGTGTTTTATTCTTCTATGCTATTTTTATTGAAACAATAATATAAAGTTGAAGACTATTATTTATATATACATGCATACCTTGATTAATCATTTCAGCTAGGTAGACCAAAGCAGATACCTAGGCAAACAATGCAGATCCTGATGAGACGGCTCCTCATCAGGATCTACACTGTTTGCCATTCTGGTTTTCGTTTTTGACCGCCACCCCATTTGCAACAGTGGGCATGTCCAAATATAAAGCTGAAGGAGGCCACTTCAGTAACTTAGGGGTGAAAGAGTTAAAATTGAAAATCAAAATAAGCACAGTTTTGTTGAAAGCCCGTTACAAAACTAATAAATGACAAAACCATGACAAGACCAACAAAATGGCACGTGCGCCTAGCGAAGAAAAATCAGCCTGGCTATCCGCCCAGTCTTCACTGTGCGTTCAGTGGGTATCTAAGGACCCAAGGCTCTTTCTTCATGCGGACTGCGAAGACTGTTCAGACTGGCCGGATGCCCAGGCTGTTCTGAGTCGTCGCTGGGAGCAAATGCCATTTAGTTGGTTTAGTCATAAGTTGGCTCAAATCTACTGGTTGCAATTTCAGCCTGTCAGTTGCTTAACACATGGAGCTTATTAACCCTTTCCCTCTTCAGTTTCTGAAATTGACTCTTCCATTTCTAAATTTGGACACATCTGCTCCATTTATAGTTTACTACAGTTTATTTTCTTTTTTGGTCCTGGCAAGACATCACTTCTCAGTTGGGCAATGCTCACTTCTGTAGCTGCTTCATTTATGGTTTAGTACAGTTTATTTCCTTTTTGGTCTTGGCCAGGCACCACTTCTGAGTTGGGTAATGCTTACTTCTGTGGCTGCTTCATTATGGTTCATTAAAGTTCGTTGTCTTTTTGGTCTTGGCAAGGCACCACTTCTGAGTTGGGTGATGCTCTCTTATGTAGCTGATTTATATGGTTTATTACTGTAACAGTTTCTTTGCTTCTTGGTCCCGGAACACTTCTGTTGGATGATGCATTTCGTACGTTTGTTCGATTTGCGCTTGTTTAGTTTTGTCTATTTCTTCTTCCTCTTCGTGTCTGGGAAGGGCTGCGGCTTGTAGATAAATTTATTGATTTAATTAACCGAACGTTTATTCGGGAGAATACCCAATATTTGGCGTGCAACGAAGAATGTGCTTTTTTCACTTCTGATGTACACAATAATCACAATTTATGGTCGTGGCAAAAAGTCTGTGATGCCCTTGTTTATCTTTTGGATAATATTTTATTAGAATTGGAACTAAATTTTATGGGCAAACTATTGGTATCGGAACTAATTGTGCTCCTCTTGTTGCAGATTTGTTTCTTTTTTGTTATGAGAGAGATTTTTTGAAGTCTCTCTCACGTGAAAATCAGGCTGGCATTATTGAGGCTTTCAATTCAACTTCAAGGTACCTTGATGATTTTTTTTAAATATTGACAATATTTACTTTGATCAAATGGTGGACCGCATATACCCTAAAGAAGTCCAGTTTAATAGAGCAAATTCTTCTGAAACCGAGGCACCTTTTTTTGGATTTGAATCTATATATATATATATATAATGGTACAGTTTCCACCAAAATTTATGATAAACGGGACGATTTTTATTTTAATATAGTCAAATTCACATTTCTGGATGGCGATGTCCTCATATGGGGTATACATATCTCAACTTATTAGATTCGCCAGCGCTTCTTCAAATCTTAGTGACTTTAACTGCCGTAATAAAACCCTTACTGCCAAACTTGTTAGACAGGGCTATCGTTATTTTAAACTTCGTAAGACGTTTTTGAAATTTAATCGCAGACACAGTGCCTTGGCAGAAAAAAATATAGCGTCAGTCTGAAAACACTTCAGCAACAAGGTATATCGGAACCAGATTTTTACGGTGACTTAGTGTACAGATTTAGAAAAATTATAGGAAAATCTAACATTTCGGAGCAATTCAGAAAACTTATTAACCGTTATAAAAGAATTGGCTATAGCCTGGATATTATACGGCAGACTGCATGCCTAGTTGTCAACCCAATAATTGTTGATGGCTATGCTTCACTCTTTAACTGCACGACAGCGGTTCGGGCCTCAGATTCAATGACGGCCTCTTCGTAAAATTTTAACCAGTGGGATGGGGCTTGATGATATGCCTTTGGCTTGGCCCGCCGTCGTTCAACTATTGGTTTTCATTTACTCTGGCATACAGTAGAATTAGCCATGAGTACTCGTGTTTGTTTATTATAGTGATTAATTTGTTTTATGTTTTCGCTTTGATGCATTGACTGAGTTGGGAGAGAGAGTAGTGCTTTTCGTACGTTTGTTCGATTTGTGCTTGTTTGGTTTTGTTGGTTTCCTCTTCCTCTTGGTTTCTGGGAAGGGCTGCGGTTTGTGATTGTGGCATTTCCTGGACTTTTCTCTTACCCTTTTTTGTGATTGTGGTACTCCCTGGACTTCTCTCTTGTTTTTTTTTTCTATAGCTGCATGCATGTTGTTAACCCAATTATGTTTGATAATTTTGCTTCCCTCTTTAATTGCATGACGGTAGATCAGTCATCAGATGAAATGACGGCTCCCTCGTCAATCTGTTTCAAATGCTCGGCGCCTGTCTATCAATGTTTGTGGTCGGGCTCATCGTGGTCTTGTTTGTGGGTTTCTTATGTTCTGGCTTCAGATCGCCATTGAGCCATTTTCTCTCAACATTCCAAATTTTGTCTTCGTGTATATCGAATTTATAATTTGCAGAAATACGATTTAGATATGTTGACCTCACACTCATTTGTAATTTGGAGCTGCATCAGACTTAAGGGTGAGTTTTCATGCGATTAAAAATGGTTTAAGTCCCCACAACCACCACAACCACAACTACCATCACCACTCCCACACCTCCCAGAAGTTTCCATTAGGGTCTAGTTATTTCGTGTTTGTGTTTCTTTCCCTTTGATATCTCTGATGGGAGGTGTATACTCTGGCATACAGTAGAATTAGCCATTAGTACTCGTCTTTGTTTATTATAGTGATTAATTTGATTTTTATGTTTTCGCTTTGATGCATTGACTGAGTTGGGAGCCTTTATGCGAACCAAATTTTTATGTATTTCTGTATTAAGAGTAGCATCGGGACCCAGGGTGAAGTTAGCTAGCTGTAAAAGTGCTTTAAACCCCCCGGTGGTTTGCTCTACCGACCGTTCTAAGGCGGTGGTCCCGGTGTTAGTCTTACTCTTTGTTGCTTTGTGGTTTATTCTACGGGGCGATTTGTTGTATGTCTTTCCGTGTGTCATTTTGTTCTTGTGTTTTTCAGTCCTTTTAGTATTGCGATTACCTCGCTTGGGGAAGAGAGAGCTAATCTTAGTGCTTTTCGTACGTTTGTTCGGTTTGTGCTTGTTTAGATTTGTCGGTTTCCTCTTCCTCTTGGTGTCTGGGAAGGGCTGCGGTTTGTGATTGTGGCACTCCCTGGACTTTTCTCTTACCTTTTTTGTGGGATAATTGTATCGGTTCCTGATCATTGCCTTCTCTTCTATTTTTCCTACTGACCGTTCCATGGTGGTTCCTTTGTTACAGTTCTTATTTGTTTCTGCATCAGTGGTTTCATATATGGCATTTGTGTATCCTTATTTGTTACTCATCTCTCCTGTTTTGTGGTTCGGGAGGGCTGTGCTTCTTAACTGTGGCATTTCCTGGGTACCTCACTTATGTTATTATGTAGCGTTTGTTTTGTCATTATTTGCTCCTAATCTCTCCTTCTTTTGGTGCCTCGGGAAAGTTGTGCTTTGTGATTGTGACATCTCCTGGGTATCTTCATTTATATTTTTCATATAATGTGTATCCTTGCCTATCCAAAATGTGTCCAGTGAAGATTCTGATCAGACTGTGCGAATGCACAGTCTGATCTGAATCTTCACTGGGCGCACATGTCCGACCGAAGGCATTAGTTTTCCGACGTTGTAGCTCAAAATGGTCTTCGAAACCCAAAACACTGTATAGGAATTTTTGAAAAAACTTCTTATTAGAAAAAAATAATAAAATGTAAGACAGACAAAGAAACGTATAGAAGCAGGACTGGTGTCAGCTGTGGCTGATTATGGCGTGATGCGTAAGCTGTCTGTTAAATACGACAAGATTAACTCATCACAGTTAGTCATGGAAAAGCAGTTTAAGGTGATTTAAGAGACCTCTTTTCTCAAGAAAGTTACCCTTAAAGGAACGATTATGCTTTCTCCTGCGAGCATTGTTTGCCTTTAATAAGAGAACCTGGCCCCTCCATTGAGAAGTTGTCTTTATACCAGGAAAGCAATAGTTTGTAATTAATCTCCTTTAGGAAAGGTATGCCTAGATGTAAAGCCTACATTGTCCTCTTTTAGTTTTTTTCATGTCCCTTCAAATACGTTTTATATTTATTCGAGCTGTGTTAAGTAACAGATATTATCAGAGAAAATAAGTCAGTCCAGAAAAGTTTAATGACAAGTACATATTACCAAACCTTACGAAACCCCAGTAGAAATATGATTTTCTCTGTTCAACTTCGTTTACACAAATTAATTATTCCTTCTTGATAATTCGGTCCCACAAATTAATAATGTGTGACCACCAATTAATAATCTGTTCGAACGAATTATTAAGCTTTATTCTATGGGTCAGAATAATTCGAATTATTAAATCGTTCCAACGAATTAATACTGCTTTTCGATCGGACATCACGAAAGCATACCTATATAATTTTAACCCGCTTAAACCCCACTTTTATATAGTAAAACTTGGGATTACAGTGGTATACATTATTTTTCTTATTTCTGCTCAAAAACATAGATTGTGGGTACTCGTAAGAACCGCCTCGCCGAGGCGGTTCTAACGAGTACCCACAATCTATGTTTTGAGCAGAAATATGAAAACTATCTGATTTTTCCTATCTGAAAATTTTCAGTTTTTGGTGGTAAACTTTTCAGTATATTTGATAGGCGTGTTTTCGTAATGTGAAATATAAAAATCTGACAATCATGGATTTAATTATACACAATCCATGAATTTTGTTGATATAAAACAATGTCTTTATACTTCATAAGCAAATGAAAATGCAACTTGACGAGTTCATTGCCCTTGCCTACATATGGCATTTCTTTTTCCGAATCAAAGTAGCCTATGGGAATGCAGTATTAACCCAGTCAGCATTCTACGTAAATCTATATCGGGCGGTCATCGGCCCGTCAGGGTAGCTGACGGGCCGATGACGGCCCGATGTAGATTTACGTAGAATGCTAGCTGGGAATTCGTTCGAACGAATTTATAATTCGTGCGAACGAATTATTCTGACCAACCAGAGAGCCTAAATATAGCTCTGACCGATTAGAGAGCCTAATAATAATTAATGATTCCCCTCACCCCGCCCCAAACCCCCTTCTAAACAGATAAATCTGTACATACATGTATTTTGTATTTTTATCCCAGCGTTTCATCAAATATAAATGGAAATATGTGTCAGAGCCGCTTGAGGAAAAAGTATATGATTTCAAAGTTCAGCCTCAGCTATGTAATCTATAAAATAATATCATTAATTTTACATTGCTAATGATGAAACAATAGTCTAAACTGAAAGTTGAGCCAGAATCAAACTGTTTAAGTTCTTGGGTTGAGGAATGATTTAAGTTTCAGGATTGGGTTTTGATTTTGGGTTATCAAGTCGAAATAAGGATTTATTAGGGCTCACGTTTGATAAAATGAACCAAATTGTTCCATTTTTGACATTTCTAGGTGGTAGAGAACATACCTGAATACCAACAAATAATGGTTTTTGATGTATATCTTATCATAGGCTACAACAGATTTCAATATGTTTTTAGTATTTAGGTGTGCTTTATGCTACCCAAGGGTTGCAGTTGTTTAAAATGCTGAAAACGGCATTTTTGCAGCTACTTCTCAAAACTGAATGTCTATGTTTAGCTGAGAAAGGGACCTATCAGAAAAAGGGTACCAGATCGTAAGCTACAACCATTCCACTAAATGAAGATAGGAAAACCCAAGTGATTAACAGACTTTGATTTTCAGCAAATTTTAGGTACCCTTAATGAACGTCGTCTTTTCCACTTTTTGTCCGATACGGCCCGATTGTAACATTTATTTGCAGTATGCTTTCCTGCAAGAGTTTATCAATTAGTGCTTGCCATCGGATTTCAAAGAAGCTGGTAATTGCTTCTCTCGTACATCAAATGCGCCTTTAAAAGGTGTTGTTTAGTGGTCGTTGGGTTTATAACACAATAGGCTACCTAGCGACACCTAATGCTGTGTTGTAAGCCAAGCTCTCCAATGCCACTCAAACGGATAATAGCCGGATGTCAGGAAAAGGAACCGAATGTACATACCTACATCAAAGAGTAATAGACGCCTGCACATTATCATAGTCTATTGAACGCTTTAGCTGATTCTTATTGATCTTACAAAGGCCAAATATTCTTAGAATGAAGAGTAAAGACCCTAACCAGAGAGTGGAGATGCTGAGGCAGGTCTGGGCCTACGCTGATCGGATATGACTTCATTTAGATTTTCTTGTTGCCCTGTTGATATCATTTTCGTTAGCCGCCTTGGTCAGATCGATAAATTAACTCGAGTTTTCAGAAAAATGAATGAATTCTGATATGGTGTCGCTTTAGGGAAATGGATACACCTGCTTGATTTTCCGCCATTTTTGAAGGGAGACAACTTTGTGACTCCCTATTTGCTTTTCTACAAAGCGACGTCGTTCAGAAAAGGGGTCTACTCTAAAAGGAAAGACTTTGCTCCCGATGGAGCAAAGTCTTTCCTTTTAGAGTAACCCCTTTTCAGAAGGGAGAATTTTGAAAGAGTTCCTTCCCATGAAAGTGTACCACGTCCCCTTAAAATATATCGCTAATACATGGCATTGTAGTCATTAATGGCCTGCCTGGTCTGATGATGGACACATACAAATTATTTAGATATGAACAATAAGATTTATTAATCCATGTATATGGTCAATGAACTCTTTAGTTTTAGGCGACCATTTTGAGGACGCTAGATATTTATGCCTAAAGGGGAATAACTACCCTTTCAGGGCAATCAACGTTGTTAAAATTGTTTACCTCCCATCTGAAAAGGGTTTATTCTAAAAGGAAATAATTTGCTCCTCTAAACTGTCTACTCTGAAAGAAAAGTATTTGCACTGAAAAGGGGTCTATTCTGAATGGAAGAATGGAAGAAATGTCTCTCAAAGAAACGAATTTGTTCCCCTAAATGGGCCCACTCGAAAAGAAAAGGACTTGCTCTGAAAGGGGCTATTTGAAGAGCAAAGATTTGGCTCCTAAGTGAACGAATTTGCTCCCCTAAATGGGCCTGCTCTTAAAGAAAAGCATTGGGTCTAAAACGGGGCAACTCTAAAAGGAAAGAAATTACTCCCTTTAAAGGAAACACTTTGCCCCCAAAGGGAGCAAATAATTTCTTTTTAGAGTAAACCCGCTTAAGAGAGCCTTGTAGACTATACCCAGAGTAGACAATCTTAGTTTTTTCTTATTTACCCAGGAAATAGGCTATGACATTTCATGCAAATTGTCTCCCGAGGAGACAATTTGCATGAAATGCCAAAGTCTATTTTCTATGAAAAATAGGAAATCGTCAGTTTGTTTCTGTTGTATTTTTCCAGATCGTGTTAAGTGTTCATGTATGCGATTAATCAAACTTCATAACATCAGCATCACATACATTAAAAGAAAAAAATACTTCTTAGTCAGTGGCACCAGGCTCAAACAAAAGTTGAAAGTAAAATGTTAGTGAAGGGTAGATGTTGCTAAGCACGGCGCATTCCCCATCGAACTAACACGAGCCTTCATGGTCATATAGCCAATTTCACCTCTTTTAACGGAAAGTCACGAATATCTATGATCGCTTTCTGATAACCTCATGAAAGCTATATAGCTTAGTCGTCGGTCATTTTCCAGTGCATCTATATACATGTGCAATATTGGGTGTCGATGTAGGGTACAGTAAACTAATTATTTTACCCATAGTACTCAACGGTTATTCCACCCTTTTTGGTGGTTAAGAGTTCATTTCAGGGTATGGCTGGGCTTCCAAATGTTGTTGTAATTCAAAGACCAGGCTTAGCACAGCATAAGGAAAACCACCACTGTCACTAGTACTTTCTGGGACTTTTTGGAGGCTGAATGTAACAATCCCTAAATTGGCAGGAATCGAAAATTGACAATTTGAATTTTTACCATTTCTTCTTCTTCTTCTCATCACGAGAACATACCTATATAATTTTGACCCCCTTAAACCCCACTTTTATATAGTAAAACTGGGGTTTACAGGAGTATACATTAGTTTTCTTATTTCTGCTCAAAAACATAGATTGTGGGTACTCGTTAGAACCGCCTCGCCGTGGCGGTTCTAACGAGTACCCACAATCTATGTTTTGAGCAGAAATATAAAAAATATTAGAATTTTTTTTCTGAAAATTTTCATTTTTTTGTTGGTAAAATTTTCAGTATTTTTGAATAGGCGTGTTTTCGTAACGTGGCTCCAGCAAACACACACAGAAACATTTTTTTTTCTTGAAACAATCAGGAAATTACACACAAACATTTTCCTTCAAATTAGAATGATGAGTTTTAATTCATTTTTATTATTAACCACTCACAGGTCGCCTTACACAAAATAACTACCCCGGGCTTCCCTACACTTTTTGCACCAATCACCAGTCCTGTCACATTTGGTTCCCCTTAGAGGGCACAGGATACAAATGGTAGTTTTCCGCCATCTTTAAAAAGAGAAACAACTTTTGTGACTTCCTGTTTGCTTTCCTGCGCACGAAGCACTTTCTGAAAAGTGTTCAACTCTGAAGGAAAGTATTTTTTCCCACGATGAAGCAGTATCTAACTTTTCAAACAAAGTATCATGTACATCTACCCAGGCATTTAGAAGATACCGATATTTAATTTAAAAAAAAAAAAACAAAAAAAAACAAACAAACAAATACGATTAAAATCTTTAATCTTCAAAAGTTTGAAGTTAACTTTGAGTTTGCTTATTTATTCGCTATTTATAATAATCAGAGTGTATATGGCTAATATATTTGAATGTAGAATTTACCATTATCGGCGTTAGCAGAAAAACTATTTATTAGGTAGTTATTAGGTTGGTAATGAAAGGGAAATGGATTGTCGAAATGTGGCATGTTAAAGCTAGTGGCGGTTTAGCAACCGCCCCCAAATATGAAACTTCACATCACGAAAACACGCCTATATAATTTTGACCCCCTTAAACCCCACTTTTATATAGTAAAACTGGGGTTTACAGGGGTATACATTATTTTTCTCATTTTGCTCGAAAACATAGATTGTGGGTACTCCTTAGAACCGCCTCGTCGAGGCGGTTCTAACGAGTACCCACAATCTGTGTTTTGAGCAGAAATAAGAAAAATATCAGAATTTTTTATCTGAAAATTTTCAAATAGTCTATATATTTGAATAGGCGTGTTTTCGTAATGAAGCACTTACATTAACGCTAAAACTGGGCCCGGTGCTGGTACAGGCGAGTTTAGCTTGAGGTATACATGTAAGTCGGTTACTGTAAATAGCTCCGATTGTTGTGGGGTTTTCATAAACTGTCATCTTGGATATGACATTATTTGATTACAGGAAATGATAAAACAGATTACATTTTGTGAATCAATTAGTGGAATTTAATTGGTTTTATTTTGTTGATTCATCATTTTAATTTTAATGAACATGTTAACTAACGGTTTAAATCTTAACGCATATATAGTGCCTAATAAAAGGGACACTGACAAACAGTGTTGACCCAGATTAGACGCCGCATAACGCCTGCAAAACATTAGAAAAAAAACGTTCATTCCAGGACGGCAACGTTATATCACAAAACGTTACGTAAATAAGCTACGGTCCGGTTTTAGGATTTTCAAGCCACCACTCGTGAATCTGTCCAATGAAGCCCACGGCTTCAAACAATACAAATGGGCACGCAACGTTGACACAACGTGGTATTAACGTCGATACAACAGTTTGACGTTGCATCGACGTTTATCATATGACGTCGCTGTTATACAGTGGATAACGCCATGTTATAAAAATCGTATAACCACACGTTATATAACATTTTGTCGGGAACAAGTAACGTCATGACGACGTCCATGTCAACCATGCATTTTGTGTTGAACAATTGTCAACTTTAAAGGCGACACAATCCAATTTAAAAGGGTCATATGATAAACAGAATCTTACACTCGTAGTCATTTAATATGAAATTTATGAAACTCGCCAAAGGCTCGTTTCATAAATTTCATATGAAATGACCACTTGTGTAAGATCCTCTATTTATGCGACGTTGTATAAACGTCATGCTCACGCTGGTTCTGCACCAGTGAACGTACAACGATACAAGAAATAGCTGAGCGATTCTTCTGTTAGTGACATCTCAAAATCAAAGAAACTCGTCAAAATACATGCTATGAATTAAATTTTCTGCAAATCTAACAGAGAAAGAGCAGCTGCACTGCAAATGACAAATAGTTTAATTAGAAAATTTGAAATTCAGTCTTAATTTATAGCCCTTATTGTAGCTAACCTTACTTAGTCTCTCAATCTAAACTCATGAAATACAGTAAAACCTCGATGACTCGAACACTGGTAGCTCGTTTACCATGGCTTATTCGAACTCGTTTTTTGAGTCCCTACGAAATTCTTCCGATAGCTTAAAAAAACAAATATTTATGTTTATTCTTCCGATAGCTTAAAAAAACAAATATAATTATATGTTGAGTGTACTCATTAGAATCGCCTCTTCGAAGCGATTCTAATGAGAACACTCAACATACCATTATTGTGTAGAGGATCGAAAAGAATTCCCTAAATTATCACCATTTGCTTCCTGACCCGGCGTTATGATTAACCCTCAGTGGCTCGAACTACCCATATTTCGAACAAATTTCTATGGTCCCAAAGGTGTTCGAGTCATTGAAGTTCGACTGTAGGCTGTTGAGAAATTAACGAGTTCAAGAGTTAGCAAGTTACCGATTACCACTCTCAAATTCAGCAGACGATAAATTGATGATAATTTTTCTTATTTTTACCAGCAAACAGAATTTGACATGTCATGCAAATTGTCTGAAATATCAAAACCTTTTTTCTTTGAAAAATAAGAAAACTATCTCAATATGTCCATCACGAAAAAAGGCGGTTCTAACGAGTGCCCACAATCTATGTTTTTGAGCAGAAATAAGAAAAATAATGTTTACCCATGTAAACCCCAGTTTTACTATTTAAAAGTGGGATTTAAGGGGGTCAAAATTATATGGGCGTTTTTCTTCTTGTGCATGGCCGTCAAACAAATAAAATGCAACCATAGCAAATATAATCAAAGAGATCCGGCGCGTTATTTTTTTGTTATTTTTATTTTATTTTATTTTATTTTATTATTATTATTATTATTATTATTATTACTATTATTATTATTGTATGTGTGATTTGGAAAGGCTATAAATGTAAACAATAGTTAAGGTTACTAAACACAGACAAGGGGCTGAACATGGCAAAAGGCTCCACTACCCCAATTTCCTATTCACATGTAATTATTGAAAAAAATTAAAGCATGCTGACTTTGAAACGCTGGCTATTGATGTCACGATATACCAACACTAAATAATAGAAAGATTCGTTTTTGTCAAAGCAAAACGGGTTACACACAACAGACAGTGAAAAGGCCCATTTTGTGACATTTTCACAGGTCAGACACGACCTTGCAAACATCCAGGCCAAGGTTAAAGAGCCGCTAAACATCCTTGCAGTTATAAATCTACAACCGTGATCAATAATACATGTCAATAATTATATAACTTAACAACGGTCACAGATTATCTTCGTCGAAAAAGACTTAAAGAGCTGCCGAATAACGTCTTAAAAACATTTTGACAGAAAATGCTTCGGTTTGCTTCCATGTTTTCATCACGTGACATGTTGCCGAATAGCTGTTGTGATGTGAAAGTTGATTGGTTGAAGACTGGTTACCGAAAAGCGTGACAGGAAAGATGGGTTTAGAGGTGTTGTTTTGGACATTCGACATGACTATGTTTTCGAAAATTTGGACATTGATACGAATGCAGAATCGATATTTGTGAAACTAACTCTCGACAAAAACAAAACTCTCATAATCGGATCCGTGTATCGCCCTCCAAGTAGTGATGCTGTGTATATGGAAGATCTTTATACCTCAATAGAAGTTATTGGCCAGAGATTTAGAATGCCGTTGTTTGGATTGTAGGTGACCTTAATCTTCCTCTTCCTCTTGGTGTCTGGGAGGGACTTGGTGTCTCTTCCTCTTGGTGTCTGGGAGGGGCTGCGGTCTGTGATTGTGGCGCTCCCTGGGCTTTTGTCTTACCTTTATTTTCCACACATCAACGGGAATGCCAACACCATTGATGGTAACCAGAATGCCTCCCAGATAAATAACAGATTCCTTGATGCCGTCCAAAATTGCAATTTGGAACAGAAAGTCACTTTTCCTGCAAGTAAGGAGAGTACTCTTGACTTATTTCTTACCAGTAAATAAATGCGCTGCACTACTACAGTCAGAGGCCAAAAGTAATTCCACAAAAATATTTTCTCATAGACTTTAATGCATTTTAATATTTACAAGAAACCTAATAAGGGGATAACTGCATTCAAATTTGTCATTTGGGGAGGTAAATCGGCAGTTTTACGGTCGGAAATTTCGTTTTACGGCGACGCGTCAGCGGAGCCGTAAAACGTAATTTGCGACCGTAAAACCGCGATTTACCTCCCCAAATGACAAATTTGATGCAGTTATCCCTATTCTAACGCATTTATTCATTTTTTTCTATTGAAAAAATGTACTATATGCACAAAACGACAAGTGCTGTGAGCTGCGTAAAACCAAATGCCAGCCAATGAGAAACGACGTTACGTGATGACGTCGGATTTGCGACAGTATATCGCAGAATATACCGTCGCAAATTTTTGACGTTATCCAATCAGACGTCGCGTTACACACGCGAGTGCATTAAAATATTGTGTAACATCGTAAAGAAAATACCGTTGTTCTGTAATGATTGGAAAGGTGAATGATGCATGTCCAAAATATATGACTTTGATGAATATCGCATATCTGTCTTTTCAGATACAACAATTTAAATTAAGAGGAAATTTCAAAAATGGCAGATTTCCATTGACGCCAGTGTTGACGTCGCTCAAAAAACTGCCCAAAATATCTTACACAAAATTTAATTCTTAGTCTCTCAAGTTTGCATAGAGAAAATCCAATGAGAATCACAATGTTTATTACATAAATCGTCCAGCTTTCAAATAATGTGAGCGTTATAAAGATATAAACAATTATTTTTATTATCATTTATTTTTTGTAAACATGAAAATGCATTAAATTCTATAGGATTTTTGACGCTGTGGAATTACTTTTGATCCCTGGCTGTAGGTATTGGAGACCATGATATTCTCTACGTAGAGTCTAATGTCACTGCGAAAAGAGCCAAGCCAGTTAAAAGGAAGATATAGTCGACTCTCGTTATCTCGACCTCGCTTATCTCGAACAACCGCTTATCTCGAAGTGAAAATCTGGTCCTTGTTTTAACATTGAAATCTAACAACAGGTGACAAAAATTGCGGAAAAGTGGAGAAATTGTAGACTGGAGATGGTGCAGCGTAGAGCGGCACGCATGGTCTTCTCCGACTACAGACTCACAAGCAGCGTCTCGCCCATGTTACAACAACTCCAGTATCCAACTCTCCAGGAGCGCAGAACTCTCGCCAAGATCTTCATGATGTACTGTATTGTCTTTAACCTTGTGGACATCCCAATTAGCTACTTGACGCCCACCATATCAGTGAGAGGCCAAAATATGAGGTTTCAGGTGCCATATACAAGAACACTGGTCTATCAGAGATCCTTCTTCCAAGACCCCATCAGAATATGGAGTAGCCTTCCCCAACCAGTGGTCAGCTACCCTACTCTCGACAGCTTCAAGGGGGAGGTGCAGAGCATTGGCCTACGTTAGACTCTTACTGGATGATTTTAGCTACACTGTACATAGTTGTTTTAGCCATCATCTTCACATTAAATGTTCCTGCACCACATGCGCCAGTACGAGAATACGCCTCTCCGAGGTATATGTACTTTATTGGAAGAAGAAGAAGAAGAATGGACCAACGCGTCTATATTATTTCCTCAGGTCTGTCTGTCCGCATACTTTAAAAGGGTAATAACGGTAGCATAATGTTCAAAGATATCTTCATGTAAGTTTTACATGCTTTTCAAACTTATCAAACTTCATATTAAACACTTAGCATGTTAGGTAAAATATTCGGCGGACGACATTTTTAAATATTTTCTTACAATTTTCCAAGAAATCGGATTTGGTATTTAATGCAAAATGTCTCTCTTGGAGACAATTTGCATGAAATATCAAATCCTTTTTTCTGGCAAATATAAGAAAAATATCATCAATTTGTCGAATGCTAAGTCTGCCCAGAGAGTGATAAAAGTTAATGTTTTGACATGAAGAGAAGCCTTACAAACATATATTTCTTTCAGAATCTAAATCTTGGGAAATGCCTTTGGCATTTCAAAACATGTATTCTAATTCGGATCCATATTTATCCATATTTATGAATTGTTACAGCAGAAAAGATCTATCGTCTGCTTAAGATAGCACGTATGCCTCTTGAAATGTGTTACTGAATTTGTATGAGTATCCGTGGATGGGGTAATTTCATATACGAGTATATGCTATAACACAGACTGGCAAAAGCTCCTCTTAATCATGTTAATACTGGAGTGTTTTTTTTTATTTTAAGTGGTCTTAATAGCGGGTTTAAAGTTAAAATTTCATGAAAATTCAGTTACATTTCTACAAACACTTCAGGCTATTTCCAATGAGTGTTTATAGAAATTATTTGCATGCTTCCACCATGAACCGGACGTGGTCATTAAGATTTACTCTCCGTCCGTCTGTCCAGTCCGTGCAGTCATACGTCCGAGTAATTGTATACGTGCAAAATATTCTAAACCAATTGGAGTATCACCAAACTTATTGGGATTAACATCTTTGCACCGTGTGTCGAATGAAACAAAACATTAGTTAAAGGACGCAATACTTCCAGAGTTATGGCCCTTAGTACAAATAAAACCTAATGGTTTCCATTCGAAAAAAAAAACAAAAACAAAAACAAAAAACATAAAGATCAAAAATCGGAGTCTCCGTTTCATTGAGAATCTTCATAGCAGAGTAGTTTGAAGGGTTCCCCCGCCACTCACATCTCCACCACCACCCCCAACCCCACCCCCAGGCACAGAGCGAGTCTCCATTTTCTAAGATATCAGGATGGACTCTATAATCTCAAGGAAAATAACTTGAGCCAGCGCATGACAAAACCTACAAAATGACATGTGCGCCCAGCGAAGATAGACCAGCCTGGGCGTCCGCCAAGTCTGATCAGAGTCTTCGCTGTCCACATGACAAAAGCTTGAGTCCTTAGCTGCCCATCGAGCGAATAGCGAATACTCTGATCAGACTGGGCGGATTCCCAGACTGATCTGATCTTCTCTGGGCGCACATGCCATATTTTGTAGGTTTTGTCATGCGCTGGCTCAAATATGAACTTCACTGTGATGTAGTACGGTGAGATTTTTACGTACACCATACGGCAGCAGTGAAGTCAAATCCTTTGAACAAAGCCTATATCTGCTATGGCCCACGCCCGTCCATGGACAGGATTTTGTCTGGGCCACAATTTCAAAACCACTCCAAATACAGTCGACTCTCGTGATCTCGAATTCCAAGGAACTCTCTGAAACTCTTCGAGATATCCGTACCTCGACATATAAGATTTTCAGAATTGAGGAAAAAATAATTCAAACAACCACATTAAACAAATATATATGTAACTGGACTCTTGACGTTAGAGATATGTCGAAAATATTGTGGAAAAGAGGAGAAATTGCTCCTTAGAGCAATTTCTCCTCTTTTCCACAATAGTTTTTACTTGTTGTTAGATTTTCATGTTGAGGCAGGGACAAGATTTTCACTTCGAGATAAGCGATTATTCGAGATAAGCGAGTACGAGATAACGAGAGTCAACTGTATTTCCATGATCCTTGAGACAACATTGTATTGAGTGACGAAGGTGTGGTCTGAATCCTTTTTTCGTATTCCCACACATCTTATAAGTCATCTTTTGTGTTTCCCGAGAGCCATTAACAAACGGTTTGGTTGTATAAAATATTGCTAAATAATAAATGTCTGGATGTAAATGGCTCTCGGGAAATAGCTTCTTTGATTCCTGTCAAAGAGCCATTCATACACATTTTAGGCGACATATTTGAATAAATGTAGTTTTTGTTTATTTGTCAGAGAAAATATGGCTTTACATGTTATGTGAATCGTCTGCTGCTTGGCAGACGATTCACATGAATTGTGATGCCTTAATTTGATGAAAAAACTAAAACTTCACATTTCATGTGAATTGTCTGACAATTCACATGAAGTATGAAGACTATTTTTTAATGAAGTTTCACATTTCTTGTGAAACGTCCGCTATTCTGACGCTTCACATGACATGTCAAGCCTTATCTTCTATGAAAAAGAATGTCGCTTACTGCTGTTGTGATTGACACTGTAAGGGTTAATATGCAACTAGTAGATTCCTATAAGAATATTATTTCATATTAAAAGAAATCTCGCAAGTGCAGCTCTCTTAAATGTCATTTTCTTTTTCTGGTCCATATTTAAATCTCTGATTGAAACAATTATTAATTTAATTTATTCAGTACATAAAGTATGTAACGAGAAATTGCGGGGCTCAATGAAGGGAAAGCAAATGCATTTTTTTTTCTTTTAATTTGAGAACATGGTCTATGCTGCCATCACGTTACTTGCCTCATTGCCTCCTCCCCTCCCCGCTCCAAGGAATTATTGTATTCAAATGAAGATGAATATTTTCGACAGACTGTGTGGATACACTAAATTATTATTTTCACTAAAAAAGCGAATAGTTTGAGCAGAGTGTGTCGATACAAGGAATTTTGTATTCACAGAAAGTGAACAGTTTGGACAGAATGGAATATTGTATTCATAGGAGGCGAATAGTTTGGATAGAGTGTGTTGATACAATGAATTATTGTATTCACAGAAAGCGAACAGAGTGTCTGGATACAATAGATTATTGAATTCACAGACAATGAACATTTTGGACAGACTGTGTGGATGCAATGAATTATTGTATTCACAGAGTGAACATTTTGGACAGAGTGTATGGATACCATGAATAAGTGTATTAATAGAACATGAACATTTTGGACAGAGAGTGTGTCGATACAATGAATTTTTGTATTCACAGACAGTGAACAGTTTGGAGAGAGTGTGTGGATATAATTAATTATTGTATTCACAGAAACGAACATTTTGGACAGAGTGTATGGATACAATGAATTATTGTATTCATAGACAGTGAACATTTTAGACGGAGTGTGTGGATACATTATATTCACAGAAAGCGAACATTTTGGACAGTGTGTGGATACAATGAATTAGTGTATTCACAGAAAGTTGACATTTTGTACAGAGTGTGTGGATACAATGGATTATTGTATTCGTAGACAGAGAACAGTTTGGACGAAGTGTGTGGATACAATGGATTATTGTATTCACAGAAAGTGAACATTTTGGACAGAGTTTATGGATACAATGAATAAATGTATTCATAGAAAGTGAACATTTTGGACAGAGTGTGTGGATACAATGAATTATAGTATTCACAGAAAGCGAATATTCTGGACAGAGTGTGTGGATACATTGAATTAGTGTATTCACAGAAAGCGAACATTTTGGACAGAGTGTGTGGATACGATGAATTAGTGTATTCACAGAAAGTGAACATTTTGGACAGTGTGTGTGGATGCAAAGAATTAGTGTATTCACAGAAAGTGAACATTTTGGACAGAGTGTGTGGATACAAAGAGTTTTATATTCACAGTAAGTAAACAGTTTGGACAGAGTGTGTGGATACAATGAAATATTGTATTCACAGAAGCGAACATTTTCGACAGAGTGTGTGGACACAATAAATTATCGTATTCACAGAAAGCGAACATTATGACAGAGTGTGTGGATACAATGAATTAGTGTATTCACAGAAAGCGAGCATTTTGGACAGAGTGTGTGGATACAATGAATTAGTGTATTAGTGACAGAGTGTGTCGTCTGCTGAAATAAATATTTTACTAAATGTATACATGGAACGTGGGCATATTGTAGAAAAGGTCAAAAAGTATATACATTGTAACGTCTATCAACTTCTTAACGTAGAAAATAACAATTTCTTTTTATTGAATGCTTTAAATATTTTTGGCATTTCATGTTACCTCAACTACCTGGTAAGTCACACAGGTGGAAATGCTCTGACCTGAGTCATTCAGGCGCCCCCAGGAAGAATCCGACGATTACTTATAAGTTTTATTGTAATCTTTATGGTGTTGATCTTTTTTGTACTCAAAATATTAAGAATTTAAGGAAATGTGCATACTGAATGTTATCAGCATTAGCTAGTCAAGTGCAGTAAAAGTAGTTCCGTCATCTAATTAATATGCACAGGTTCTCTGCTAGAGAGGGCGGGGGGAGGGGAGGGAGGGGTGGGGTCAGTGTTTTGTTATGTTATGTTATATGTTATGTTATAAAACTTCCCAGATGTTTCCACTTGATGTAAAGTAGAATAAACTGTTCTTGTTTCAATAAGGCTGATATTTCTCATGACTTCTGCTGTCCATAGCTAGTTGGTTATGTCTGAGTTCAGAATAAATTGATAGCAATGAATAAGCTAATTGTAATTAGTATGAAATATGTGCTCAAACTGAAACTGTTAACTGCAATGGTAACTAATGGAAAATATTATGATAATCTCCATGCTCTCAGCTAGTCACACTAAGTTTTAGATTTCAGGTATTTGTGATAATTTGTATTTTTTGTACATACACGAATAAATATTATCATTTTTGTTATTTGTTAAGTTCCAAACAATCATTGGCTTATGCATATATACACCCGTTTCAGTGGACTTGGTGAAGACAAAAGTGCGGAGAGCGCATGCGCCGACCAGCCCACGTAATGAGCCCTTAGCGTGTATGACATTTTACAGATTTATTGTGTATTCAATTAAGACAAAAATCCTTCAAAGCAAAATAAACACATCATCGTTATGCATCAAATGCCTAATTACTTCTTTGGGAATTTGAAGACAATACACGCTATCTATTTCAAAGCGGTGTATCCGCGGAGGAATACACGTCATTAACTGAGGACCATCGAATTCTCTCAACTTTTCAACTTTAATGCTTCAGTTTTTTAGATTTTTTGTTAGATTAATCATATTTTATTGCATTTTAAACAAAGGGATTGGACACAAGTTATGACAACATTAGATAGTCCTCTCCCTGCAGCATGAAATACATTCATTTAAAGGTACTTCAGTTTTTCTCTGACTACCTGATTTTCCAGCAATTATTTTTGCAACAACCGCTCGGGAATTTAAGTGCCAGATATTCAGTATAGGTTTTGTTTCCTTGTCCCAATTTCTTTGCATTTTAAAAAGGTTTTAATTGTGATTCAGCCCATTTAGAACAGGTAAAATACACAACAGACACACCATGCAAAAAGTGTTTTCGTGCCATATGCCCAGATCAATCTATATAGTAAAAGAAGTGAATCGGAATGGGTGGGAAGGTGTCAGAAATTGTCTGGAAATGCATTTGATCACGTCGCATCGATGTTACGTGCCTGCTGGGAAGTACCTTTGATTTACATTAATTTGTTTACAATATTCAACCATGTTGTAAGCGGACAATGAAAGCCCTGAACAGATTATGTGGATGCATAGGCTGACCAAGGACTCCGCTCTCCCCTATAACAAAAGTTACAATTTCATCACGAAAACATGCCTATATAATGATGACCCCCTTAAAACCCCACTTTTATATAGTAAAACTGGGGTTTACAGGGGTATACATTATTTTTATATTTCTACTTAAAAACATAGATTGTGGGTACTCGTTAGAACCGCCTCGCCGAGGCTGTTCTAACGAGTACCTACAATCTATGTTTTGAGCAGAAATATGAAACATAGCAAACTTTTTAATCTGAAAATTTTCGGTTTTTGGAGGTGAAATTTTTTGTATATATTTGAATAGGCGTGTTTTCGTAATGTCAAGGTTGCGGCTCATTCCTGGGCCTAGCCATGCGAAAACGTGTTTTTTCGGCAAACGCGGACAGCGAAGGCCCAGATAAGCCTGTACATCTACGCATTTTTATCAGGATCTTCACTGTCTGCTAACAGAAGCATTGGATACTGAAGATTGTATAAATGTAGGGCAAAGGCCCGGGTGATATTTTGCGCATGCCCAGGGTGATCTGAAGCAGCGCATATTGCGCATGTTCGAAGGCACTTTTTCGCTTAACACGGCCAAATTATTCTTTTTTGTCTGAGCTGTCATGCTAACAGATCATGACTACAAGTTACTATACTAATGTTCTAATGATAATACTCAGCCATGGGGAGTAATTAACTCTCTAACGACGTAAATTAAATTTTATGTGAACGAACTCCCTCGACATTTGGACTTTGTTTGTACAACCGTTGTATTCTGTGGAATAGTAATTTATGAACATAAATACATATTGGCAAACGTATCTAAAATATTCCTGCATCGGTTAATTAATGTATGGATAATGATAATGACGTTGTATACAGAGGACGGGAGCGTCTCATCATGTAGTTAGGGCAAAAAAGAAACTAGGACCAACTTTGAAAAAGCGTGGACTTTATGATACTGGCGGTCTTAAGTATGTGTTAAATATATTGAGGGACGGTCGCATCAGCAACCGTGTTCAATGTTTACATACCGAATTTCTAAGTCGGTTATTAACCCCTAGAAACCTTACCACGCATTTAGAAGGACGCGACAAATGAGTTCCTTAATACCGTTCCATATTTCAATGAAAATTGTCATGAGTAAAGCGCAGCTGTTTACATCTTAGCAAATAAACAAATAGAAATTCACGATTATAGTGGTCTTTACGTTGAGTGTAATTATCGTCTTGATACCGTTAAGCATAACACATTATACTGGCTGCATCTTGGTATTACATGTATTAGGTCCGAGGCTGCATTAACATCGACACTGCGCGTAATATGCCATATTGTCCGGGAGGCGGTTGCTAAACAGCCAACAGATTTAACATACCACATTTCGATATTCCGTTTTCCTGTTACTACCGAACTTAATAACTACCTAAAATAGTTCCCTGCTAGCGCTGATAACGCGAAATGCTACATTCAAATATATTAACCTTATACACTCTGATAAAAAGTGAATAGATAAACAAAAACCAAAGAAAACTTCACACTTTGGAAAAAAAAAACAACAAGATTTTAGCATACTGAGTACAATATCGGCGGACAAATAGTAAAGCAAACGCCAAATCTACAGCGTCAGGTACATATTGTAAATGTAAAGAGTACCCCGAGCCGCGGTCCTACTAAATACCGAAGAGGACCTATTCTACAGAAGAAGACTCTAAAGGGACTATCGGGTACCGAAAAGACTTTGATTTATATTAAAGTAATAGTGATAAAATGTTTTCCGTTTACAGTTATGAATGTAGATTATCATCGAAAACGTACGTATGATATTACAGTTTACATATGACTTTTGACACTGAAAAGAAAATTTTCAGACACCCACCCCAACTCCGCCTCTCCAATCCCAACCCCCCCCCCCTCCCCCCCCCCACCCCCCCCCACACACACACACACACACAAACCACTCCATCAGATCAGCACTCTCAATGCAAACCATTCCATCGAGACAGGTTAAAATCTTTCTGAATCATCAGCGGCAACTACCGTACTTAATTCATCTGCTGATATTGATTATGCAGTTGCATGAATTATGGATTGTGATATTGCCAGAGTTATCCATTCTAAATTTTAGACGTCTATCGGAATCTTTTTAATACTGGTATTACTATTAAATTAGAGTTATTATGATTTTGTCTCTTTTACATCATTCTTCGCTTTGAATGTGTATTTAAAAAGCGGCTGTTTGTAGGTTTTAAGGTATTTAAATAGTTTGTAATTCAAGTCAGAAACCCGGAAAAAGTGCGTTCTATCAATGATGCGTTTGCTATGTAGAGGTTTACGGCTCTTTCAACATTTTGTCACATCGGGCTGGTGTATGTATGCTTGCGTGTGTCTGTACAGCATTACGTTCATGGGTGTTCATGCAAACTTAATATCACTCTCTGTCATTAAGCGCCACCCTGTCCACTTTATACCTCGAGTTTATACTCAGCCCAGGATATGTCGAGTACGAGCTACGTGTTCTAATGCTAGAAAATTCTCCGGTGTGATTGAGGTTTGAATTCGCAACCCCTTACGTGCAAAGCCAGAGCGTAATCTAGGCCAGCCAGCCCAATTTATTCTGTTACAGAAATACACAAACTGTCTATTAAAACATGGTTTCTGTATTATGTCGGAGAACGTTTGATTAAGTCTTACGCGATAACAGCTTGATTTTGGTGGTATATTGATGCTTATGAACATTAGTACCTGATGAATGTCGTATATGAGTGCCCTTCCCCTATCCCCAGCCCCAGCCCCAGCCCTACCCCTTCCGCGGAGGAAACACTTGGTTTGAGGCTACTTCAATAATGGTAGAACTGGTGTTAGAGTGTCAACGTTTGAATATATGAATGCCCCTCTCCCTCTCCCCCTCCCACACATACACAACCCTCCGCCGAGTGTACACTTGGTTTGGGACTGCTTCCTTGATTGAAGTGGAGTTACAGTGTCAACGTTTGAATATATAACATGGTGTTTTTGTATATTTATTGGTGTTTAGTGTATAGTTTTCATATAAAGTTTTAGTTTCTCGTGTAGAGCTTTAAATGTAAATAAGAACAACTATGATAACCTCTTATAATAAATAACTTTTGTGTCATATACTCGCTTAGATCGCTTTATATTTAACAAGACCACATGCATGCCAGAGACACTAACAAATGATTAATAAATGAAGTAATGATGTATAAATCTAGAGGTTCCTACCCAGCTAGCATCCTTTATAAATCTACAGCGGGTCGTTATCGGCCCGTCAGCTACCCTGACGGGCCGATAACGGCCCGCTATAGATTTATAAAGAATGCTTACTGGGTAGATTAACACATGCATAGCTACATGTGTAGGCATACCTCCCATAAATCTTGCATTTTGCCAACAATACTGTTTAATCAGTCTGCTGAGATACAAGCATACAATTTAATACCTTGATACCTGATAATATATTATAGTCAGGCGAATATGTATGTATATGCATACGTTTACGCACGTGCATACGTACGCGTGTACATGCGTGTGTGCTTGTGTATGTACGGTCACACACACACACACACACACACACACACACACACACACACACACACACACACAAGTAAGCAAGACACCTCTAATTTCACTGCTAAATGAGGACTTCTTTATTTACAAAGTGTTTCATTTGAAACTCACAGATTGGTATCGGTATATTTTAAAATAAATCTGTATATACCTTTTTTTTCTGAAAACCGTATCACACATTTTTTTGCAAAAAACACCGCAAAGTAAGGACACGTGGCACTCATGCACACACGTCCTATTGAGATATACTTAAAATCCACCGCCAAGTGATGACGCGACACATCTCACCCACTCACATACTAATGAGAACCCTCTAAAATCCACCGCCAAGTGAGGACACGACGCACTCATACCCGCCACATCCAATTGAAGATATCCCTAACGTCCACCACCAAGTGACGACGCGACAAACTCTCAACCACTTACATACTAATGAGGACACATTTAAAATCCACCGCCAAGTGAGGACACGACGCACTCATACACACCACGTCCTATTGAGGACATCCCTAAACTCCTCCGCCAAGTGAGGACGCGACACACTCTCACCCACTCACATATTAATGAGGACATACCTAAAATCTACCGCCAAGTGAGGACGCGACATACTCTCACCCACTCACATACTAATGAGGACATACCAAACATCCACCGCCAAGTGAACACCCGACGCCCTCATACACACCACGTTCTGTTGAGGACAGCCCTAAAATCCTCCACCAAGTTAGGACACGACACACTCTCACCCACCCACATACTAATGAGGACATCCCTACATTCCATCGCCAAGTGAGGACACGACGTTCTCTTACCCACATTTATGCTAATGAGGACATACATAAAATCCACCGCAAAGTGAGGACACGACACACTCACACCCACTCACATATTAATGAGGACATACCTAAAATCCACCGCCAAGTGAGGACACGACGCTCTCACCCACTCACATACTAATGTGGACATATCTAAAATCCACCACCAAGTGAGGAAAAGACAAACTCACCCACTCACATATTAATGAGGACATACCTAAAATCCACCGCCAAGTGAGGACGAGACACACTCTCACCCACTTGTATATTAATGAGGACATACTAAAAATCCTTCGCCAAGTGAGGACAGGACACACTCACACCTACTCACATACTAATGAGGACATATCTAAAACCCACCACCAAGTGAGGACGAGACACACTCTCAACTCGTACATTAATGAGGACATACTTAAAATCCATCGCCAAGTGAGGACACGACGCTCTGACCCACTCACATGCTAATGCGGACATACCTAAAATCCATCACCAAGTGAGGACGAGACACACTCTCACCCACTCGTATATTAATGAGGACATACTTAAAATCCACCGCCAAGTGAGGACACGACGCTCTCACTCACTCACATACTAATGAGGACATACCTAAAATCCACCACCAAGTGAGGGACAAGACATACTCACCCACTCACATATTAAAGAGGACATACCTAAATTCCACCGCCAAGTTAGGACACGACACACTTTCACCTACTCACATACTAATGAGGACATACCTAAAATCCACCGCCAAATGAGGACACGACACACTCTCACCTACTCACATACTAATGAGGAGACACCAACATTCCACCGCCAAGTGAGGACACGACACACTCTCACCTACTCACATACTAATGAGGAGACACCTAAAATCCACCGCCAAGTGAGGACACGACACACTCTCACCTACTCACATACTAATGAGGAGACACCTAAAATCCACTGCCGAGTGAGGACACGATACACTCTCCCACACTCATATACTAATGAGGAGACACCTAAAATTCACCGACAAGTGAGGACACGACACACTCTCACCTACTCACGTACTAATGAGGAGACACCTAAAATCCACCGCCAAGTGAGGACACGCCACACTCTCACCTACTCACATACTAATGAGGACATACCTAAAATCCACCGCCAAATGAGGACAGGACACACTCTCTTCTACTCACATACTAAGGAGGACATACCTAAAACCCACCGCCAAGTGAGGACACGACACACTTTCACCTACTCACATACTAATGAGGAGACACCTAAAATCCACCGCCAAGTGAGGACACGACACACTCTCCAACACTCACATAGTAACGAGGAAACACCTAAAATCCACCGCCAAGTGAGGACACGACACACTCTCACCTACTCACATACTAATGAGGACATACCTAAAATCCACCGCTAAGTGAGGACACGACACACTCTCACCTACTCGCATACTAATGAGGACATACCTAAAATCCACCGCCAAGTGAGGACACGACACACTCTCACCTACTCACATACTAATGAGGAGACACCTAAAATCCACCGCCAAGTGAGGACACGACACACTCTCACCTACTCACATACTAATTAGGAGACACCTAAAATCCACCGCCAAGTGAGGACACGACACACTATCATCTACTCACATACTAATGAGGAGACACCTAAAATCCACCGCCAAGTGAGGACACGACACATTCTCCCACACTCACATACTCATGAGGAGACACCTAAAATCCACCGCCAAATGAGAACAAGACACACTCTCCCACACTCACATACTAATGAGGAGACACCTAAAATCCACCACCAAGTGAGGACACGACGCACACACTACATACAAATGATGACAGTTTGGAAAAACAAACCGGAAATATAGAATATTTATTGTAGTTAATTTTCGTGATCATCATTAGTACTATCGCACCTTGTCAGATGGCTTGTGCGACAAAAATGGCATAATTTTTTGAAAAAAAAAAAAATCTGTTTTTGAACATTCAAAAACCATGCAAATAATAAAGTCTATCTTTTACACTTCATGTATGTCAAACCCCATTTAGGGTTTCGTATACAAAAGTTGTGCAGCGACTTAAAATTGTGCATTTTTTGGGTGGCTTGGTTTTACCGCCCTTTCAAGATTATTACTTATTTCGGGCTGATCGCTAATCAGAGGTGGGCGAAAACCGGAGTACCCGGCGAAAAACCACCTGATCTTCCGTTCCATATGTCATCTCACATGTGGCCCAAGCGATAAAATCGTGTTCTAATAATTAAGCATTTTAGTAGCATTATAACATAAAAAAAAAATGCATAAAAAGGAAATCACCCTGAAGTTATCATAAGTTAAGCAAAAATCCGTATAATTCTGTCAACCAGTGAATGTATGCAGCCAGAAAAGAAAAAAACTTTTTCTAATAATTTTATCGAAGAAAAAACTTGTTATACTGGCTGCGGAACTTTACCACTCACAGTCTAGGGCTCTTGTTATCAAAATGAGAATTTATAGCTAAACTGCTTTAATCCCCTAGCCCACTGAACAAGACAGAAGCAGATTACATTTTGAAACTTCAATGTGATTTTTCTGCTCAGACAATTCACAAGAAGTATTTAGCCTTATTTTTGCATGCATACTGACACAATAATCAGTTTTTGTTGTCTGCTTCAATTATACTCAGTGGGTTTAAAATGCATCATAATGTAGAATCGAGTGTTATATTCATATATTGACCTTTATTAGCCATGCAAAATATATTAAAAAAAAACTTGTAAATATGGACAATACAATCAGTTAGAGCAAAGCATAGCAAATAAAATGATTATAAATTAACCTTGTCAAGAGAAACCCATATTTAGCAATAAGCAACCAACAAACATAGATCAGCCTGCGCATATGCACATTCTGATAAGCGTCTTTGAAAGTCACTGCTCAGGCAGTCGAGTGATAGTATCTGTTTTGTATACAGTATAACCTCAATGGCTCGAACCCGGATGGCTCATTTACCGTGGATGATTCAAACTCTTTTTTCAGTCCCTACAAAATCCTTCCAATAGCTCAAGAAAACAGATATTTAGGGATTTTTTTTCTTATTTTATCATGGAATTGTATGTTGTGTGTACTCATTAGAATCGCCTCATCGATGCTATTCTAATGAGTACACTCAACATACAATCATTGTGTAGAAAATCGAAAAGATTACCCTAAATTATCGCTATTTGCTTCCTGAATTGGTGCCATGATTAACCCTCAGTGGCTCGAACTACCCATGTCTCGATCCAATTTCCATGGTCCCAAAGATGCTCGAGCCATTGAGATTCGACTGTATGTGGAATTTCAAGACAGAACTTCTCAAGCTGAGTAGTCGAGTATGTAATATCAGATAACTAGGCCTGACACGATTAATCGGATAATCGATTAATTGATCGATAAATTCCACAAAAAAGATTCTCATAACTGATTTGCTAGTTATCGATCATTTGATTTCTGTGTTTTTTACTTTACCGTATTTACCCTTAGTATTCAGACATCTCAACGCCTTACCATACTTTATCTAAAATTTGAACAAGTACAGTTTACTACCCACTGTTGCGTCTAAAAATAGCTGGATGAGTGGCAAACAGTGTAGATCCTGATGAGACGCCGCGTTTGCGGCGTCTCATCAGGGTCTACACTCTTTGCTCAGGCCTGTCTGACCAAATACATAAATAAAGTATAACAAATGGTAAGAGTCATGCTCAGACAGGTAAAATTACGACCAAATTTTCAATGATTACTAATCGATTATCGATCACAATGGCAGGACTGATAATCGATTATCTTTTCAGCTCCGATTAGCCAGCCTTACAGATAACTAACCTTAATATAAGTTGAGCCATCCAACAATGTGGCATGTGCGCCCAGCAATAAACTCAGATAAGATTGGGCATTTGCCCAGTTGATCAGGACCAAATGCTTTTTCATGCGGACATTGAACTCTGATCAGACTTGTTCAATGCCCAAGTTGATATGATCTTTGCTGGGCGCACATGCCAAGTTGGTTTTCTCAACGACAAGGCTCACAACCTAAATCCAGCTTCATGAGAATTAAAACCATTCTGCATTAAACTCACAACTATACCAGTTGAAACATTTCAAACCACATTTTAACAAAGCTTTTTATCCTCGGATAACGTATGCCCGATGAACCTGGTTTAACCTATGGCCTGCTGAACGTGACAGAAGCAGATGACACTTTGAAAGTTACGTTCGCAATTTCGAAAACCATCACAAAAACATACCTATATAATTTTGACCCCCTTCAACCCCACTTTTATAAAGTAAAACTGGGGTTTACAAGGGTATACATTATTTTTCTTATTTGTGTTCAAAGACATAGACTATGGTACTCGTTAGAACCGCCTCGCCGAGGCGGTTCTAACGAATACCCATAATCTATGTTTTGAGCAGAAATATGAAAAATATCAGAATTTTTTATCTGAAATTTTTCATTTTTTAGTGGTAAAATTTTCAGTATATTTGAATAGGCATGTTTTTGTAATGCGAAATAAAGCATGATGCTACTTGTTAAATGTCTGCTAAATTATTCTAGCTACTTGTGCATTGACAATTAACAAGTACTATCAAGCCTGATTAAGTTTTCAAAACTGCAAATTTTAGTTTAATCATGTTGTCTGCTTCAGTTGTGTTCAGTCTGAGAGTTAAGCATAGATGAGTTTAATATAGTTTGGCATTTTGTCTTCAGATAGACTAAGGCTATATTTCCAATTCTAGGTTTCAGTTACTAACATGAAATGGAACAAGACCACTTTAGCCCCTGATCAGACTGATCCCATTCTGCACTGATATAATAGGCAAGTCTGGCCGCAATTTAAGATACATTAAAATAAAGAAAAGTTAATATAGATAAATTTGTTCAGGTATTCCGAGGAGTAATATCAGATAATTAAGAGAGGATTTTCTTTTTATCCTTACAAACATATCTTGTGGGTACTTGTTTGAATCGTTCATTGAGACAGTTCTAACAAGTACCACCAGCATATGGTTTTCTGGACAACTGAAGAAATTTACCCTTCAAATATCTTTGTTACTTCTCCTTAGCTTAGACTATGTTTAAAAAAAAAAAAAAAAAAAAAAAAAAAAAACAAGACAAGAGGCTAAAATAGGTCAGAAATCGCTCACCTGGACGAGGTTTATCCCAGCTAGCATTCTACGTAAATCTACATCGGGCCGTCATCGGCCCGTCAGCTACCCTGACGGGCCGATGACGGCCCGATATAGATTTACGTAGAATGCTGACTGGGTATCATGATATGTTACATTGTGACATGGTGGACATCTCCCAGTCAGCATTCTACGTAAATCTATATCGGGCCGTCATCGGCCCGTCAGGGTAGCTGACGGGCCGATGACGGCCCGATGTAGATTTACGTAGAATGCTAGCTGGGTCTTGACTCTCAGATTAGATTGCCTTTAGCAATTATGAATCTGCATGTTGCCTTGTTTGTTTGTGTTGAGGTTTTACGGCCCAGTCAACCCGATGGGGTCATGTCGAGCGCGGTCAGTTTACCTAACCACACGTTTACTGGGCAGGCTTAATCCTCTAAGCGGTTAACCAGTATTGTGCACATTCTTTCGCCAGAAACTGACAACTGCCCTTCTTGAATCAGCGGAAGTGAGAGAATGACCATAGAAAATATTTCATGATCAATCTCCACGAAAGAATGTTGCCGACCTCTGCGGGGGTTGAACCCGCGACCTCCTGGTCTTCAGTCGGATGGCTCATCCAACTGAGCCACCGAGGCCGGCATGTTGCCTTGATGATTCTGATTAAGTTTCTGAACAGCTCAATCAAACTAAGGATTCAGGAGATGATGGTGGTGCTGAATGGAGGGTGTAGATGCCCTTTGAAGAATTTCAAACAAAAAAGGTAAGAGAAAAGTCCAGGGAGTGCCACAATCAAAAACCGCAATCCTTCCCAGACACCAAGAGGAAGAGGAAACAGACAAAACCAAACAAGCGCAAATCGAACAAACGTACGAAAAGCACCAAGATTAGCTCTCTCTCTTCCCTAAGCGAGGTAATCGCAATGCTAAAAGGACTGAAAACACACGAACAAAATAACACAATGTAAGACAAAAAACAAAGAAGAATAAACCAAAGAGCAACAAAGAGTAAGACTAACACCGGGACCACCGCCTTAGAACGGTCAGTAGAATAAACCACCGTGGTATTTAAAGCACTTTTACAGCTAGCCAACTTCACCCTGGGTCCCGATGCTACTCTTAATACAGAAATACATAAAAATTCGGTCCGCATAAAGGCTCCCAACTCAGTCAATGCATCAAAGCGAAAACATAAAAATAAAAAATAAAAACCACCGCAAACCACCCCGAAATACCACAAACCACGTTTCACATCAAACCACTTACTTAATCTATTTTGCACCCTAAATTACTTTTTTTGATTATCTCAAGTGGAATGGGGTATCAAAGGTGTTTGATAGCTTAGTATAATGAACATCAACACAGTTTGATCTTGGTCTCTGCAACAGATAAACGTAAGTGAAATATGGGCCGGTCAGGACTTTAATCATTACGAAAACACGCCTATTCAAATATATAGAAAATTAATCCTCCAAAAATTTAAAATTTTCAGATAAAAAACTGTGATATTTTTCATATTTCTGCTCAAAACATAGATTGTGGGTACTCGTTAGAACCGCCTCGCCGAGGCGGTTCTAACGAGTACCCACAATCTATGTTTTGAGCAGAAATAAGAAAAATAACTTGTACCCCTGCAAACCTCAGTTTTACTATATAAAAGTGGGGTTTAAGGGGGTCAAAATTATATAGGTATGTTTTTATGATGTGAAGCATAAAGTGTTGCCCAAGAAACATCCGACCAGCAAAGTTCTAGATCAGTATCTACATGCATGTGCGTCTGCGCAGTCTGGTCAAGGTCTTTGGGTATTCACAGTCTTTACAGAAAAAAAAGACGTACCATCACGAAAACATACCTATATAACTTTGACCCCCTTAAATCCCACTTTTATATAGCAAAACTGGGGTTTACAGGGGTCTACATTATTTTTCTTATTTCTGTTCAAAAACATAAATTGTGGGTACACGTTAGAACCGCCTCACTGAGTACCCACAATCTATGTTTTGAGCAGAAATATGAAAAAATTTCAAGAGTTTTTTTATATGAAAATTTTCAGTTTTTGGTGATGAAATTTTCAATATATTTGAATAGGCGTGTTTTCGTAATGACGAAATAAGGGACGGCGTCCAAAAAAAAAAAAAAAAAATATATATATATATATATATATATATATATATATATATATATATATATATATATATATATATATATATATGTATATATACCACCAAAGTTCCAGATCAGCATGTGCGTGTGCATCCGGGTACTTTGAACAGGATCTTTGCAGTATTAAAAAAAAAAAAAATCACGTAAGGCCGTTTTGTCATGTGACGTGTTTTTTTTCTTTCTTTCTTCTTCTTCTTCTTCTTAAACACATGCATTCGGTATGCACGAACGATGGCATGAGCGAACAGAGAAACAAACAAATTAACGAAAGAAAGAATGAATAAACATTTTGCCCTGTTATCACATCCAAAGAAGCGGACCCATTATAGAAATTCATATATTACATTCTGTTGAACAAACAACACAATCATTAGGTAAGGTGCCTATAGTCATCAGAAGCTATGTAGAAATACTTTGTTATTTTTTCTACAATGTATGTAGATGATCCTCATACAATATTTAACAATATTTGATTTTCAACTGTTTGATTTGTGACTTACCGTATTCGACCTAATTACCGCACTGTGCGCTTAGGTTTTTCAAACTTACAGGACGCACTCATTTGTGGTCAAATATGTATCTATCTACTAAGGATACACTATAAAAAAGGACTTATTTAATGATGACTATGCGATTTTTTCTGACTTTCTTTACAAAGGCATATGTTGTGGGTACTCATTTGAATTGCATCGACTTGTCGATGCAATTCAAATGAGTACCCACAACATATGCCTTTGTAAAGAAGTAAAGAAAAAAGTACACTGGTTGTAATCTGAAGGCTTCGGAATTTCTTGACTGTGCGCTTATAGGGGTATGTGCGGTAATTAGGTCGAATACGGTAAGAAGTTTAAAATGTGTTTTGGGGTATAGTTTGGGCGATTTTAGTGTAGTTTGGGGTGTTTTGTGGTGTTTCAATGGACCCAGAACGGATAAATCATATGCCTACGCGCCTATCAAATGGGACAAAATTATGACGGACTTTTAGTTTAAGTTCTCAAAGTCAGAAGATAAATTGAAATTGTGTTTGCTTTGTTAAAGCATGTTTAGGACCCTAATTCAGAGAAAAGGAATTTTTAAATTTTGCAACTGTGCAAAGTGACAAGGCCTTTCTGTAGACACCAACGGTGAAATTAGATATCAACTTCGTATCCAGCGTTACACAGAGTGGGGTGTGACTTTGATATGGAAACTGTCGGATGTAAAGTGGGCTTCGTTTTAAGACCCTCTTTTATGATATCCAAAAAAAAAAAAAAAAAAAATGCCAACAATTATCTGCTATTATTCGTAACTTATCTTCTTTTTTGAAGATGCTTCTTGTATACTATTTCATTGTTGTTATCCCGATTTAATTACCTTTTGACATATTGCAATAATATCTTTATATATTTATCATGATTTAAATACATGAAAATTTAAAATACTTTAATTAATCTTCCTTTTGCGCTTGGAAGGTTACGCTTTAACAAAAGGAAGATGTGTCTACGAAAGGAACAGCTTAACATAGATTTAATTGTTGTTATCCCGATTTTATTATCCAATTTATTTATCATAATTTAAATATAAATATTGGCCTTGCCAACAAGAAAGGCAGAGATCAGTCTGTGTATCCGCGCAGTCTGATCAACGCCTTTATAATGCGTCTAGCTTCTATAGTAATTAACAAGTAGAATCTACAGTCGAATCTCAATAGCTCGAACACCGATGGCTCATTCACCATGACTAATTCGAACTCGGTTTTGAGTCCCTACTAAATTTTTCCGATAGACCAAGAAAACAAATACTTAAGGAAGCTTTCTTATTTCATTATGAAATTGTATGCTGTGTGTACTCATTAGAATCGCCTCTTCAAGGCGATTCTAATGAGTACACTCAACATACAATTATTGTGTAGAAAATCAGAAAGATTTCCCTAAATTGCTTCCTGACCTGGTTGCAAGATTAATCCTCAGTGGCTCGAACTACCCAAATCTCGAACAAATTTCCACGGTCCCAAAGATTTTCGAGTCATTGAAGTTCGACTGTATTTAGAAGACAATTGAGTCTAATCACGATTTATGGCAATACAAAAAAAAAAAAAACAACAAAGGCGCAGATTAACCAGTGCATCTGCACAGTCTGAATAACGCTTTTATAATGCGCTTAGTACAAGTACATAGAAGACAAATGTGCCTCGTGATATGAATTGTGCCTATACGAGGATCAGTCTGTGCATCCGTGCAGTCTAGTGAAGGCCTTTGGTATTCACTGATTGCAGATCAGCCTGTGCATGATTTATGCCTATAGGAACATTAAAGGCGCAGATCAACCTGTACCTGCGCACCAGTTTCTGGCGAAAGAATGTACACAATACTTGTTAACCGCTTAGAGGACTAATTAAGCCTACATCAGTAAATGCGGCTAGGTAGACTGCGCTCGACATGACCCTATGACTGGGCCGTAGAGCCTCAACAAAAATAAAATTACTTTTATATGGCATAAGGGCCCTTTTATGCGCTGGGATTATAACACCTTGTAAATGAGAATATCACACCTCGCAAACAGTTTATGGCGATGTTATCTTACACAACTTCTCTGATTAGAATGTGCGGGTAACCAGGCATATCTGGTATTCACTGGACGTATATAGTCGAATGCATATTTTCTCATAATTTTAGATGCAATATTAGACAATGTATTTTCGGATATGTATGCCCACTAAACAACCAGATTAGCCTGCATGCTCGCCTAAATGAGACAGATGATCAACAGAAATAAAGCGCATACTGTGCATCTGTGCATTTTGATCAGGATCATTACGAAAACACGCCTACTCAAATATATTGAAAATTTCACCACCAAAAACTGCAAGTTTTCAGATAAAAATTCTGATATTTTTCATATTTCTGCTCGAAACATAGATTGTGGGTACTCGTTAGAATCGCCTCGCCGAGGCGGTTCTAACGAGTACCCACAATCTATGTTTTTGAGCAGAAATAAGAAAAATAATGTATACCCCTATAAACCCCAGTTTTACTGTATAAAAGTGGGGTTTAAAGGGTCAAAATTATATACGCATGTTTTCGTGATGATTATCGATGTTTTTTATGTTACTGA
The DNA here is from genome assembly GCA_964016985.1 of Anodontia alba. Taxonomy (NCBI): domain Eukaryota; kingdom Metazoa; phylum Mollusca; class Bivalvia; order Lucinida; family Lucinidae; genus Anodontia; species Anodontia alba. Next base: position 93,451,103 of record OZ024830.1, on the reverse strand, counting down.
CTAATGTAGACTTTGATCAGTCTGTACTGGATGCACATTTGAAGCCTTTTAATATTTAAATATACAGTCCTCCTACTACACCTAATATTTTCGTTACAAAGTATTGTCACTTGTTTTAGTGTCACAATTCATAAAAGCGCGAAAGGAAGATTACTGTTTTATACTTTTTTATGTGTAAATCATGCCGTGATAGATAAAATGGCAAAATATTAAAATAAAAAAAAAATATGTAAAAGGATAGTTAAATCGAGGTAACACAATAAATCATACAGTAAGATGTTCCTTTCAAATTTTTTACAGCTAATTTATAAAAGCAATGATCCTGGTATGATTTTAGCAATTATTTAGATTTTGTGGTTGCTAAGGTAACAGAAAATGCTTAAGTCAGTTGAAATTAGGAAAATAGGCATTTTGGACTGATTTTCAAAGATTCAACCATTAAAAGCTGAATACCAAAAAGATAAATTAACAGATGACAAACAATTACGCAAAATATGAAAACATCAGTTTAGTATACAGCTGTGCTCGCATGTTATTTTTAAAAACAGATGTACTTTCACACGTGAGTAGTATAGATGGCCGACTTCTGTTACCATAGCAACCATAAAAGGAAATTTTATTTCTATTCACACGGCCAGTCACTTTTGTGTACAGATACTATCTGAGCCGTGCGATGAGAAAACGAGTCATATGACATAGGCGAACAGCGGATGCCCGGATCGACCAGATCTGCGCAGTCCCATCAGGACTTTTGCTGTTCGCCAATACATGGTATGGAATTTGATGGTTGTGTAAGCATACCGCGAAAGCCCTGATCAGGCTACACGGCTGCGCAGGCTAAATCAGGTCCTCTCTGTTCACATACGCCATAAGACCCTTTTCTCATGGAATGGCTAGTTTTGCTTATCGTTGCTATATGCACCTTTTCTGAGTATGACTAGTCCGTTTCAAAATGAGGTTTGAGACCGTCCAATTTTTAGCAACTTTCCAAGTGTATTTGGGCATAATTGCCTCGTGGTCAATAGGAAAAAAGTTCGTATTTATAGCGCACTGTTTGCATTATACGTCTCGGGAACGCATAATACGTCTCGGGAACAATATAGCAGTATAGTGTACTCTAAGTTCAGTCGCAACCAAAGAGCAGGGTCCAGGTATTTTGATTTGTCAATATTTGTTGCAGTGCTTTGCGCTTATCGATATTTTCTCCCAGAAGGGGCGTGTGTGTGTGTGTGTGGGGGGGGGGGGGGGGGGGGTGCGGAAGCAGCGCCCCAAGGCATAGCCGTAGCGTTCAGTACTCACATTACGCATGTGCGTATAACAATATGATATTATTTGCAATAAAGAAACATGACATTACATAAAACATTTGCTTCCTTACGATATGGACTGCTTTTAACGGGGAGGGGACTCTAAAAGGAAAGAATTTGCTCCCTCAGAGAGCAAATTTTTTTCTTTAATTGTAGCCCCCTATTTCGGAAGCGATATCAAGGAGACTTATTTTTTTGTGTGTGTGTGTTTTTTTTTTGTTTTTTTTTCCGTTCTGGCTACGCCAATGCCGCTAAGAGGATTAGACTGTAAAGACTTCCGACACACGGGAATTAGCTAGAACCCTTCTTTACCAGCAAATGCATGGAGAATATGTAGAAAATTAGATATCCGCTTTGAGAATTTTAGACCCAAATTTTGGACCCCAGAGTGGGAAAATAGACTCCAATTTTAAAAATTGTCAAACCGCCGCCCCCATCCCGTCCTTTCAGTGGGAAAACATTGATAGGTGCATTATGTGAACCTAATGACCGAAGGCTAGTGAAACCAGCTCCCGTCTGGCTTGCAAATTTGGCCCCTGGACTAGAATTACGCCAACGCCAAGTCCACAGGACAAATCCACTGACTCCAACATCATAAAGTAATATGGAAGGAGGATAACTCTGGTATAACAATGTATTAATGTTTAAGTCATCCAACGGAGAAATGGTAACACTAGTATAACCTTGTATAAATGCAAAAGTCATTTAACAGACAAAGGATAACTCTGCTATATAACATTGTATTAATGTACATGTAAAAATCAATATCAGCAGCTGCAGCTGATCATTTGCTGCAGCTGGTGCTTCTGAAAAAAAAAATTGAACATCACTGACTCCTTCAGCACTTTCAGTGCTTTAACTTATATTAAACTAATAATGATAAAATGTTTTCCGTTTATATTTATGAATGTAGATAATTATCGAACACGTATATATTACCTTGTACTTTAGTAGTGACGGGGCTGTCTGGCTTTTAGCATTTTTGCATTTTTATAATCATGGATGTCACATTAAACAAAATGAGTCATATGGTGAATCAAGTGGCATAAGATTCTTATTTGCCACTTGGGTGAATAGATATACATCCATGGGAGCTTACTCTGGCCTGAAAATATTTCTCCCCTTTTCAAACGCGACTACTATTAAAGGAACGAATTTGCACACAATGGGAGTAAATTCCTGTCCTTTAGGAGTAGCCGGCCTTTGAGACGGATCTCATCTACCAGGAAACTAATTCTTGCCTGTCATCTTAGGGTGCTCTCTCTTTGATGTGTATCAATACAACTTTAGAGGAATGGCTAAGTGGGTACAATTTTTATCAAAAAATATTTTCGTTCTTTTCTACAAAGGGGTCTGCTCTTAAAGGAAATAATTTTCTCCCTTTTAAAACAAGGGCCTACTCTAAAAGAAAAGAATTTGCTCCCATTGGGAGCAAATTCTTTCCTTTTAGAGAAGGCCCTATTTTCATATGGAGTAAATTCTTTCTTTTAATTTTCAGAAAGGGTTTGATTTGCAGGAAAACAAACAGGTTGTCTCCCTTGTCAAAATGGCGGAAATCTTGCATGTGTAACATTTCACCATAACAGTTCACATACGCGGCATATTTGTCAAAAAAAGAAAATGTTATTGAATGGTGAAGATCTTGCATTATACAGCCTGTCGAGAACTTAAAGCGCTTAGCATTCTGCGTAAACTTTTCAGCAGACAACATATTAACATATTTTTGTCTTATTTGTCCAAGCAAATAGGCTTTGGCATTCTGTGCAAATTTTTCTTTCGGAGACAATATGCATGCAATTTGCATGAAAGGTCAAATCCTGTTTTTAGGGAAAATGATAAAAAGTAACTTCAAAATATCGTCTGCTGCAACTTTTATCTCGAATGCTAAATATTAACATATGCTTGGAATATACATATTAGCATTTAATATCCATCTTGTATGTTGAACTATTCAGCGCAGCACTTTCAGGAATGGTTCTTTTGACTGAAGTTTCACGATATACAAAGCAAAGATATTAACATTTTAGACACTAGACTTAAAAGTACAATTCGCCGTTGAGCAGTCAAATAGTCGTATTTCAGAATTTTTAACTTTTCAGGAGAAAGAAACAACTTTATAGTTTTTGTTAGACGTGACCAATATTGACGGAACTCGGACAGTATTGTATCTAGTGACATACAAATTCACTGCTATAACTATTCTAATCTTACAGATGAGAATTCATATTATCTCTCGACTTAATCACTTGAGTTACAGATTTCGATACATTTTCTCTCGACTTATGATATTTAAATGCTTAAAATGCATCAAGACATCGTATCTCATTAGAGACTATACAAAATATTGTCTAAATGCTCGTAACTCAAGGTCTAAGGGGGTTCTAATTGGCCTAGAGGTACGAGAATTTGAGCGAAGGCGCGCTGAAAGGCAAGTATTCCCGCGTTGCCAAGAAGTCATTTTGGCAAAAAATGGAGTTACGAGGTTTTGACTGCTCAACGACGAGTCATTATTCTGTGCAAAAACCAAATCGACAACAAAGATCTTGGCCAAAATACTTTGCACCTAAGAACTAGACTGGCATTAGTCCTTGGAATCAAAGTTGACTGCAAAAGAATGAATTATCTGTACCTATAGAATCTAATGAAACTAAACCTTCTCTTATGTCTCTCCTGATAGTGAAATCAATAGTGACCAGCCTTTAAAATCATGATATGAGACACGCCATGGGAAAACGCGTCTTTGGGCGAATGCGGACAGTAAAGGCCCAGATCAGCCTGCCCTTCCGCAAAGAGAATCATTAGATACTATAGAATGTTTCGATGGAAATCAAATTCCCGGATGGGACTTTGCGCATGTGCAGGATGATGTGAATCCACACACTTTGCGCATGCTCGAAGGCACTTTTTTCCGCATGACGAGATCCATATTACATTGGTTTTATTTTAGTGGATGTACATTTCCAAACAGGGTTTTAAAAATAAATCCTTTGTCACTGGAGCCAGTTTACCCAAGAACAGGCGACTGTGTCTAGCTAGTCTAGAAACCAGCCAGTCTGACCCAGCAAACGACACTACAACTGTTTACATTTTCGTAAGCGTGTTCGTTACCTTCAAGGGCCATTCCTTTAAGGAACTATTTTCAAAGATCAGTTTCTAATTTCTCAATATTTATGAGTAAATTTGTTGAAACGAAAATAAAAAAAAAAAAAAAAAAGATGAAAACAGATGCATAGCAGTGACTTAAATGCTTTATATTTTTAGGATCATAATAAGTACATGCATTCTATATCAACTAAAATTTAAAATTTGAGCTGCTGCGTCAAAAAAAAGTACCTTCCGGCATGTGCGCCCAGAGAAGATTCCAATCAGACTGCGCGAATGCGCAGTCTGATTGGAATCTTCTCTGGGCGCATTTTAGATAATCAAGAACGCAAAGTTTCTTCATGCGGACAACGAACATGACTCTGATCAGACTGCGCGGATGAGCATGCTCTGAGCGGATGCGCAGGCTGATTTGAGTCTGTGTTCGGCGCAAATGTCAAAAGGTACGCTGTCTGACGTTACGGCTTAGTTTAATGTGGCGTAGATTCAGTTAGAGGCAATATCTAGACAGCTAGACAGTGATAATAGTATATGATAATATGTAGGCGTTAAATTAACGAACGCAAGGAGTCCAAAAGATCTAAAAAAAACTGGAGCCAAAAACAGGCCACGAAGAATATGCCGATTTTAAAAGCTATTTGAAGCTGGCACTCACACCTGAACTAGTCATAACAGAATTCCTATTATGTCAAATACAGAGCTTTGAATTCAGCTCTGAAAAGTACCAGTGCGACTTCATCTGACAGTTCTGAATTTAATGTTTGAATTTAGAGTTCTGAATTCGTCCCCCTTCTGAATTCAGCTCTGAATTGTACCAGTGCAAATTCGCAGCTCTAAGTTCCTCTGACAGCTCTGAATTTAAAATTTGAATGTAGAGCTTTGAATTTGTTCCCCAACTCCGAATTTAGTTCTGAATTGGATCAGTGCAAATTCGGAGGTCTGGTTTCGACCGTCAGGACTGAATTCAGCTCTGGATTCAAAGTTTGAATATAGAGCTCTGAATTCGTCCCCAGCTCTGAATTCAGCTCTGAACTGGACCAAAGTGAATTCAGATTTCTGAATTGGCACTGGTCTATTTCAGAGCTGAATTCAGAGCTCTGAATTAGACATATACGGACTGTTATGACTAATTCAGAGCTGAATAGAACTCAGACGTCAGAGCCAGTTTTACACAACTGGTTTTAAATCATCATGAACGTCCTAGCCAGTGAACAAAATTCTAATGAGCGGATTCAGTGGCGTAGCTAACACAGAATTATTTGTACGCAAATCCAGGAAAACTCTTGAAAAAGTACACCTTGAAGCACTTCTAAATAAGGGACTGCTCTTAAAGGAAAGAATTTGCTCCCAGAGGGAGCAAATTCTTTCCTTTAAGAGCAGCCCCAAATGTAGGGAACCAAATATTTTATGTTAATGACACTTTATCATAAAAAAATTTCTTACGCATGCTACGCACATGCGTACGTGCGTACTGAGCGCTACGCCTATGGGATTCGAACAAAGATTTGATCGAGTGGTGATAAATGGAAAGTATAAATGTCACAATATAAAAGAGCATTTTCCAGAACAAAACCATTAGGGCAGTGTGAACTAATTATTCATCCCATAGACTCCAATGGTGACCCCACTCCTTTTAGTCTTTTACAGTGTATCATGCATCTCATAATGATTGTGGGGCATCATGACTTAATGTCAAGCCAACATGTAGACAAGGGCCTAAAAACTGAGGAGAAAAAAAACAAAAAAAACAAAAAAAAAAACAACCTATGTTAGCCTGCTTGTTTGTGAAGTAGCGGATGTTGTTTAATGGCAACAACAGACTCGCAAATAGGTGCCAAGGTGTAAAATCAAAGTCACTGATTCTACTTCTTTGGTCCAAAACATCAATATAACTGTATCTGGCAGTAACCTGATTACGAATTCTATGAAAAATATTTCTGCATTTGTTAGAAGCAAAAACAGTTGTCACTTCAGCATTATTAACCAGTCAAGATGCAAATTCACTGTAAAAAAGTAGTCTCGGGTTTACCTGCACTTTTTGATTCATTGGATATGTTGACATAATTACTTTCCCTTTCCCTAAAGAGAAAGGGCCAAAAAACGCAGTGTACGTCAGAAAATATTCAGCTTTAGAAAATAGGCGTTTTAGCATAATTTTGAAGAAAATTGTTTAAACTGTAAGAAAAACAATGCAGTTCTAAGTTGTCTTTATAACTATGCATCGCGAAAACACGCCTATATAATTTTGACCCCCTTGAACCCCACTTTTATATAGTAAAACTGGGGTTTACAGGGGTATGCATTATTTTTCTTATTTTTCTTATTTCTGCTCAAAACATAGATTGTGGGTACTCGTTAGAACCGCCTCGCCGAGGCGGTTCTAACGAGTACCCACAATCTATGTTTTGAGCAGAAATATGAAACATATCAGATTTTTTTCTCTGAAAATTTTCATTTTTTGGTGGTAAAATTTTCAGTACATTTGAATAGGCGTGCTTTCGTGATGGTTTAGACGCCATCATTTTGAAATATACCCAGTTAGCATTCTGTTTAAATCTAGATATCGGACCGTTATCGGACTTCGAGATAACGAGAGTCCACAGTAGTTAAATCCTCTGAAACTACTGGTTCAAATAAACGTCACTAACCTTTAAAGAGGAATGAATACACTTTCAGGAGAGGTAACTCTGTGAAAATTGTTTTGCCCCCTTTTTGAAAATGGATCTACTCTGAAAGGAAAGAATTGCAGCCTTTGGAGTAGACAATATTGAGAAGGGACACGGTATGCATGAAAAGTAAAGAAGATAACACAGTAACTAATACAATCAGATCCACATCAAGCCCCCAACATCAAAGGGAAAGACAGATAAATACAATAAAGCAGCCACAAAATGAACAGATGGCAAGCAGAGTATGCAACTCTTTCCCAAACAAACTTTTTAGGAGAAATTTTCTAGATATTTGATTAGGCATGTTTTTGTTATGGATTTTTATCTGGTTTAGATGGCTACAAGCATAGCACTAGATCAGTCACTTGTTTCAACTGTTAAGTTATATATTTTTCTGTGGTCTCCACAAAAATCATACCATCACGAAAACATACCTATATAAGTTTGAACCCCTTAAACCCCACTTTTATATAGTAAAACTGTGGTTTACAGGGGTATATATTATTTTTCTTATTTCTGCTCAAAACATAGATTGTGGGTACTCGTTAGAACCGCCTCATTGGTTCTAACGAGTACCCACAATCTATGTTATGAGAAGAAATATGAAAATATCAGAGATTTTATCTGAAAAATAAAAAAAATGAAATTTTCTATATATTTGAAAAGACATGTTTTTGTTATGGATTTTTATCTGGTTTAGATGGCTACAAGCATAGCACCAGATCAGTCACTTGTTTCAACTGTAAAGTTTTTATATTTTTTCTGTGGTCTCCACAAAAATCATACACAGGTAAGGGGTCTCTAATTATTACTTACAGCATACACTTTCGAGGGAAAAAAAGAACAATATTCATTACGAAAACACGCCTATTCAAATATATTGAAAATTTTAAAACCAAAAAAAGGGAAAATTTTCAGATAAAACATTCTGAATTTTTTCACATTTCTGATCAAAAATATAGATAGTGGGTACTCGTTAGAACCGCCTCAGCGAGGCGGTTCTAACGAGTACCCACAATCTATGTTATTTAGCAAAATAACAAAAATACTGTATACCCCTGTAAACCCCAGTTTTACTATATAAAAGTGGGGTTCAAGGGGGTCAAAATTATATAGGCGTGGTTTCGTGATGTGGTGGATACCCCCGCTTATCTGGAGCTATGTACAAGGAATCTATTTTAATGCTAGTATCAACAGCACAACGACGAATGGGACACATATTTGCAAGACTAATTAGGACATTCTTCACCCACCTTCATGATGTAAAATTAACAGACAGTAAGTATAATCAAGGGTGAATTCTATAATGCTTAGTTAAAATTCCAACTACATGATTGGGACATGAATAGACCAAATATGTACAAGCTAAGGTCAAATATATTTCAGAATTTCTTACATCGATAAGCAAAAATACCTGATATGATTTCTTGGTGTGGCTGGTAATTCTAGAAGATGTTGTTACACTTTTCTATCATTGCTGACTGCTAAGTAAATGAACAAAGTTTGGGAGGAAAATTGACTGCCAAATTGCTTTCGAAAAAAAAAAAATAACAAAAAAAAAAAAAAATCAAACAAAAAACAAAAAAAACAACAACACAATAACCATACTCAATAATGAGCAAATACTCCTAGCACCACATTTCGATCAAAATGTAAGTAAGCGGTCGATACCATTAAAATTTTAGAAGTTTTTTTTTTTTCAATTCAATTGTTTTCTTTGACAAGAAAAAGCTTTACTGGTGACAAAACAAAGCTTTCTCGAATGGAAGTGCTATGCTTTTGCCTTATGTTTATGACTTAATTGCAAGATTTTAGCTGTTTGTCAAAGTTTCAAGATGCCGTTTAAAGAAAATGGATATACTTTCGAGGGGGTGGGAAGCGGGGGGGGGGGGGGTGGATTTTGTCAGAATTCAGTTTTGCCTCCCTTAGGAAAAATGGTCTAAAAGGAAAGAATTTGTACAAAAGTGGAGCAACTTCTCATTTTTAGGTTGGATCCTTATTTGTTCTTTCTGTGCTCGATAAAGTTCTATTTTGTATTGCCATTTCACGTAATTAAACCAATATCCAGTGAGTTGGAAGGGCTGTATTTCGTAATCATCACGAAAACACGCCTATATAGTTTTGACCCCTTTAAACCCCACTTTTATACAGTAAAACTGGGGTTTATAGGGGTCTACATTAATTTTCTTATTTCTGCTTAAAACATAGATTATAGGTACTCGTTAGAACCGCCTCGCAGAGGCGGTTCTAACGAGTACTCACAATCTATGTTTTGAGCAGAAATAAGAAAACTATCAGAATTTTTCATCTGAAAGTTTTCATTTTTTTGGGTGGTAAAATTCTCAATACAGTCAAACCTGTGTAAGTGGTCACCTAGCTATTAAGCAGCCAACTTGTATTAAGCAGCCAGAGGAAAGTTGCCCCAAAATTCATAGACTTATATATTTGAACTGTATTAAGCAGCCACCTGCCTTCAGCAGCCACATTTTAAGCTTCCCATGGGTGGCTGCTTAAGACAGGTTTGACTGTATATTTAAATAGGCGTGTTTTGGTAATGACTAATGTTGTGGCCTTTCCTAACCATCTCTATATTCATTTGTTAAATTTTTCATGCACACAAGAAACAAACGGAAGTACATTGAATAGCAATAAAAAGTATGCAGTGTTTTCATTGCGAAAACATAATAATTTATGTGTATCGAAATAAAAAGACAAGGTCAAAAGTACTATGACAGTAAGCATAAGTTAACAAAATCGAAAAAAAAAAAAAAAAATCATTTCCAATTTATACAAAAAGGTCTGGGTTATTGTAAAAGCCCGGTAACGCATTATCCTAATTATTCGGACAGATTGGTCTCAGCAAACACTGTAGACCCTGATCTGATCTGACGACGCAGAATACGGCGTCTGATCTTGATCTAAACTGTTTGCTCAGGAATTTATCAAATCGATCCCCTACCCCTTAGAAAATTTTACCCCCCTTTTCAATAATCTTGGATCCGCTCTTGAAATGAGTTGTGTATACAGACCGACCCAACACACATAGCTGTCTCTCTTACCTTTTGATTATGCTATTTATAGATATACGTTTACTGCGTAAACAGATGAGCTACTTACTGCTTCACGTGGAATGCAGGAGTCTCTGACTGTCATAGCTAAATTGTACTGCAGATGTATCTTATGACTATTAAATGTAAAGGTCAAAACGACTGGTCAATTTGATTGATTATATTGGAGAAGGTAGATTTGATTCAATGACGTCATTTTAGTAAGAATTAAATGGAAACTGCATGTCAAGCACTCTTCGTTGGCTAGATATAAATCGCAAAAGAAAAAGTGCGTAATTGTTTTAGAATTGTTTAGTTTTGTTTTCTAAGAGGAACTTTTGAGTATTGAGCATTATCATTCCATAGGACAGCTTATTTGACCTTTACCACTCCCTGGGCAATTTCAGCAGACCATCAGATAGAGCTGAATTGATTGGTTCGATTCTAAAATCCTGTGCGTTACTATCCTCGAACTTTTGACCCTGGTTTATTATTTTGAGACTCATAAATTATCCTATGTTTTAAATACAAATATCACATGTTTTTGTAGCTATTCAATATACAATGTACTTCTCCTGTCTAAGTACATTATAGAAATAAATATAGAGATAGCCAGGAAATGCCACAATCACGTGACACAGCCCTCCCAAAGCACCGGATGGCTCATTGTTCAGGGGCAGACCCAGGAGGATTTCTGAGTGGGTTCGATTTAATCATATTACCGTACTTGCTCTACGTATTCGGACAGACAGGCCTGACCAAACAGTGGAGACCCAGATCAGACGCCGCAAAACACGGCGTCTGATCAGGTCTACACTGTTTGCCACTCACCCAGCAATTTTACACATATTCTAAGGTGGTAAAATTGACTTGTTGAAGAGAAGTATGTAAACTGTCCCAAATTATCAAATTTATCAAAAATTTCCTATGAAAATGAAATTTTGAGTCAACTGGGGGTTCAACTGAACCCCGATCCCTCTCTAAATCCGCCCCTGATTGTTATAGTTGTAACGAGAACAGATATTGCCATTTGAGCTAGCGCACGATAAAACCTACAATAAGACCTGTGTGACCAGCAAAGACTCAGATCAGCCTGTACATTCACCTAGTATGTATGGGTTCTCGTTTATCTCTCTTTGGATAACCTGGAGGCAGTAGAAGGCACATGTGATCAGCAAAGACTCGGATCAGCCTGCGCGGATGCGCAGGCTGATCTGAGTCTTCGCTGATTCCACAAGTCTTATTGTAGGTTCTGTCGTGTGCTGGCAGATTTAATTTCAGGAAAGACAACGTTGGTGAATACATGTATCCGAGATGAAAGATTTTGATAAACCATGCATTTTGATGCAAATTTAATTAAATTGGATAAAAAGTAAGACAGTCAATGGCGTTTACAGATTTCAGAACTGTTCCCAACGGCGCCTCCATTTTGAATAATTAATGAGATTTTAGAATTTTTAAAATATTAAGAAAAATCTTCTTTCTGATAGAAAGCAGTGCGGTGTGGGTGTGCAAATGTCATACATACGAATACGTAACATATATGTTTGCGTGTCACATGATAAATTTTATACAAATGCAAACAATGCGGAATCTTCACATCTTATAAAATTGTAAAACCAATACAGCTGGATTGTGAGTGTTTGATACAGAATAGAAATTATATAATAGGAACGCTTTTCTTTCCCAGTTAATGCATTGCTCCTTTTTTTATTACGACCTTGAGCAAACTGTGACGATGAGATGACGGCGCCTGATTAGGCTTCAGAGTGCTTGTCGCTGGTATTGATAAACATGTGCAAAAGTCGAGCAATTGTCATTTCTACATATAATTTAAAATCCGGTTTGCATTTAACCCAGTGTTGTCTGGAGACCCCAAAGGGGTAACTGGCAAACAGTGCAGCCCCAGATCAGACGCCGCAAAACGCAGCGTCTGATCAGGGTCTCCACTCTTTGCAAATCGTTCAATCATTTTCTCTAGGAATATCTAAATCATATAGCCTGACATACCTAAAAATCAGAATTAGAATTTTCCAATATATGGTGTGGTGGAGTTCATTCAGTCTACAATGAGTTAAAATACTATCTAAGTGGGGGTCTAGGACCTGAGTCACAAATATACGTCATTTTTTTTTTTTTTTTTTTTTGTTTTAAAGGATGTTAAAAGCGACCGGGCTGATAAACAGAGCATATCAAAGTGGCTGGAATGATACTACACCATTGCTGTAACATATTAGATCTCTAGTTACTGTAGGGGCCGAAAAGTTCAGGGCGGTCAAACTGGGAGGGGCATGAGGAAAACTAATTTTTCGAACATGGCCTTGCAGCATGTCAGAGCACATCATGAAAACATACCTATATAATTTTGACCCCCTTAAACCCCACTTTTATATAGTAAAACTGGGGTTGACAGGGGTAAACATTATTTTTCTTATTTCCGCTCAAAAACATGGATTGTGGGTACTCGTTAGAACCGCCTCGCGGAGGCGGTTCTAACGAGTAGCAACAATCTATGTTTTGAGCAAAAATATTAAAAATATCAGAATTTTTATCTGAAAATTTTCATTTTTTGGTGGAAAATTTTTCAGTATATTTGAATAGGCTTGTTTTCGTAATGGACCGGTATGATTGGTAGACCATAATACAGTTAACATTGTTCATCTAGGACCAAAGCAGGGGTCGTTAGGGTCTAAGTTTGCGACTGCGGGGATATGCGATTGCCCACAATCGCGGGGGTGTTGTTCTAGTGAAAAACGTTTTTTTATAGTGTTTTCTTCATGTAATGTTCGAGTGTTACATATGTGCATGGTTCGTGCAAATCATACGAACGCTTCATGTAAACTTTTGTCCACATGTTACATATGCGCACAGTTCTACGCAAACATATCAACATTGTCATATGTAACATATGCATACAGTTGTACACATATGTAACACATATATTACGTATGCGTACAACTGTACGCATATTTAACACATCTGTTATGTGTGACACATGCACGCTCACAGTGCGGTATTCAGGCATATCCATCAACATCTATAGACAAATAAAGAGGTACAAATATTATTGCATATATCATTTATTCTATTTATTTAGGTTTTGCACATATAATTATGGCTTTATGACGTCATAAAATTCTTATTAAATATTCAAAATGGCAGCGCCCGTAAGAGCATTTTTCAAGTCTTCAAACAGCGATAACTTTCTTCCGATTTTGATAAAATTTGCATAAAAGTTCTGGTTTGATAAGCTTTACTTTATTTCAGATACAATTATTATCAATGTTGCCTTTTCGAAGTTTAACATTTCTCTTTAACGTGATAGTCATGTGATCACGGCTGGATCAGCCGTGATCACATGACTACCACATTAAAGAAAAACGTTAAACTAAGACATAGTCTGTCCATTGGTACATCACATGAATAAAATCAGGAGAAATAGGAGGAAACTAACGGATGTTTAAATAAGGGTAGGCCTTCTGAACACCCACACCTAAAGAAAATGCACCAGAATAAGGATTAGCATGTATGCGAGGCGGAATCGAACACCTCTCAGAAATCATCCTAAATCCTCTATTGGGTCTACTGTATGAAGCTCTGTCTTTCCAATTCTAAGCAAGGGCTAACAATCCTACCTGATTTAAAATAATTCAAGTCAGCTTCATTCTTGTTTGAGCACTTTTGAAAATAAATACTTCCTCATCCCTGCAAATAAAGAGTCGGAAATGAGAGAGAGAAGGCGTTTGTTAGAGCACAAACATGTAAGATTTTCTCGTTTCTGTTCCTAATATGTTTCAATAAACTTATCACACGCAACAGGTTTCAATGTCACGCATTTAAAATTTCAGGAAAAATGTCATATAATTTGTGTAGAAATGAGAAAAAATATTTGGTTAAAAAATGGCTTGCTGGAGCTGAAGCTAAGACGCATACAATTTGTATAGGGATCAGAAACCTTCTATTATAGCATTTGTTCTGACTCTCACAATATTCCTTGACTTCCAAATTTGGTCTTAAATTCATCACAAAAATATACCTTTATAATTTTGACTACCTTAAACCCCATTTGTATATAATAAAACTGGGGTTTACAGGGGTATACATTATTTTTTCTTATTTCTGCTCAAAACATAGATTGTGGTTACTCGTTAGACCCGCTTCGGCGAGGCGGTTCTAACGAGTACCACAATCTATGTTTTGAGCAAAAATATGAAAAATATCATATTTTTAATCTTTCAGCTTTTGGTGGTGAAATGTTCAATATATTTGAAAAGGCGTGTTCAGTAATGATAGGTTAGCCTTAGGCTGACAAAATACATCACAAAAAGAAGGGGTCTATTGGCATGTTTTGGCACTTTTCTGCCCTTGAACACATGTACCCTGATTTTGGTGGAAAATAAACAAAAGAACAAAAAAGAAGTTCACTTGGTCTGATTTTCCAACACTAGCACACTAAAAATACCATTGACAAATCTATATTTAGTCTGCAAATAAGTAAAAAAGTATATGTTTGCGTAAAACTGACATAAATTCAAACAGTCTCATTTATTTATGTTTGTCCAGTCAGAGTCAAGCTTTTTATCAAATATACCCACTGGCTTCCGTATACGTTTTGCTAGTTGCAATTCTCACTACCCTAACTGTTACCCTGTTCGTGAAAGGCGTATTAACGTAACGGAACCTTAAATGTACTCATCATGTGCACTGTGGTCTCCGGGGCGGATTTAGAGGGGGCTCGAGGGTTCAGCTGAACACCCCTTTGGCTCAAAATTTCATTTCCATTTGAAATTTTGGATACATTTGATAAATTTGGGACACTTTCCTTATACGTCTCTTCAACACATTACAAAAACATGCCTATTTAAATATACTGAAAATTTTACCACCAAAAAAAATGAAAATTTTCAGATAAAAAATTCTGATATTTTTCATATTTTTGCTCAAAACATAGATTGTGGATACTCGTTAGAACCGCCTCGACGAGGCGGTTCTAACGAGTACCCACAATCTATGTTTTGAACAGAAATAAGAAAAATAAGTATACCCATGTAAACCCCAGTTTTACTATATAAAAAAGGGGTTTAAGGAATTCAAAATTATATAGGCATGTTTTCGTGATGAAGTCGATTTAACTACTTATGAATGTGTTAAAATTGCTGGATAAGTGGCAAACAGTGTAGACACTAATCAGGCACTGATCTGCGGCATCTGATCTGGGTCTACACTGTGTGCCCAGGACTGTCTTTCCGATTACATAGAGTAAGTACGGTAGTTTGATATAATCGACCCCCTCCCGGTCCACTTTTTGAACATATTCTGTCTTTCAAATTTTAAGCAAGAGCTTACAATCCAACACGATTTAAAATAATTCAAGTCAGCTTCTTTTTTTGTTTGAGCACTTTTAAAAGTAAATGCTTCCTCATCCCTGCTAATCAACTAATTAAGAGTCGGAAATGAGAGCGAGAAGGCGTTTGTTAGAGCACAAACGTGTAAATAAGATTTTGTCTCGTTTCTGTTCTTAATGCCGTTTTAAATAAACTTATCACATGCGACAGGTTTCAATGTCACGCGTTTTATAACATTTAAGGAAAAATATCAACAGAGATTTCAACAAAACTTGAAATAATCAATTTCCTCTTTTCGCACTGTACTAATGGCAAGTGTTGCTGTGTTATGACATATAGTATAGTTTTGAACAGAATTGACAATTATACAGGACAAACAGAAAATGGCAAAATTCTCTCTCTCTCTCTCTCTCTCTCTCTCTCTCTCTCTCTCTCTCTCTCTCAAAATTTGCTCATCATTAACAGCATTGGTCGTAGCGTGAGAAAAAGCGAATACTCTCTCTTTCATACTCTCTCTCTCTGTCTCTCTCTCTCTCTCTCTCAAAATTTATTCTTAAATATTGATAACAGTATTGGCCGTAGCGCATCTGCACAGTTTGACCAGAGTCTTGACATATAGAAAAATCAAAACAGCTTTAGCTTTTTCACCACCAGCAAAACATGGGGAGTAAATATGGATACTAAACCGTTTTATAAGCGTTTTGATTAACTCCCCTATGTACTAAAAGGAGATCAAGGTTTTAAGTCATGGCATTTTTTTCTGCCCTGTATAAAGCCCCAAGTTTCTTTTCCTTTTAGATCGGAAGTCATCAACCCCAGATAATTTCTGCGAGATTTTATAGCTGCCTATATCTTCTGACCATTATCAAAGATAAGTGTGTCAGGCTCGGCGCTGTATTCTTTCATAGACCTATACGTCATATGGACCACGTCAAGCGAAAAAAAGTTCCTTCGAAAATGCGCAAAATGCGCAGAAGTAGATCATCCTGCGCATGCACAATGTATCA
Organism: Anodontia alba; assembly: GCA_964016985.1. Classification (NCBI taxonomy): domain Eukaryota; kingdom Metazoa; phylum Mollusca; class Bivalvia; order Lucinida; family Lucinidae; genus Anodontia; species Anodontia alba. The sequence continues at coordinate 93,434,626 of OZ024830.1, read as the reverse complement.
TCCGGGCATTTGCTCTCTTTCATACATTATGTAGGATACAATGATTCTGTTAGCGGATAGTGAATGTCTTATCAGACTGTACGGTTACGCAAGCTGAACTGGGCCGTGGGGCGGATTTAGAGGGGGTTCCGAGCGTTCAGTCGATCTCAGCCGTCTCATTAGGGTCTACACTGTTTGCCATTCGGTTTTGCATTTTAGAATGACACCCTCATCTACAACAATGGATATGTTCAAAGGCAAAGATAGAATAATCTACTTCAGAAACCTAGGAGAGAAAGGGCTGTGGGCAGCTAATGTCCAAGCCCTGTCAGATATGTAATCAGTTCTTGAAAACTGTCTCCCAGTATCAGTAGAGAGTATAGAGGGGTCAATTAAGGACAGCCTTGGAGTTTATAAGTGGATAAAATGAATCAGCAAAAGAGACTACCATAGGTACCCTAAGTATTCGGACACATTAACCCATTTCCATACTTATCTTTAAATTTGACCAAGTCCATTTTACTACCTGCTGATGTGTCTAATACTGGATTAGAGGCAAACAGTGCAGACCCAGATCAAACGCCGCAGAACACTGCGTCTGACCTGTATCTACACTGTTTGCTTAGGACTGTCTGTTCCAATACTTCGGGTATATACGGTGTGCTTTTGACATATTCTTTAACTGATCAGACCGTTCGCATTTTCAAATATATCTATCTATCTACCCACCCACCCTCCCACCATCCAACCATCCATGCATCCACCCACCCACTCATCCATCCATCCATCCATCCACCAACTCACCCTCCCACGCATGCAGCCAGCCATCTATCTATCTATCTATCTATCTATCTATCTATCTATCTATCTATCTATCTATCTATCTATCTATCCATCCAAACAGCCATCCATCCATCCATCTATCTATCTATCTATCTATCTATCTATCTATCTATCTATCTATCTATCTATCTATCTATCTATCTATCTACGTTAGTACTCTAGATTTACCCTAAGTATTTGGACTTAACTCCCTTCAATACTTGTCTTACATTTTCAACAAATCATTCAGCCAACACTTCTTCCAGCTAGGACTAAGTATGTCTAATTGACCTGTGCACATAATACCGGCACAGTGGCTCAGTGGTAGAGCATCCGCTTTGTGACCGGGAGGTTGCGGGTTCGATCCCCGGCCGGGTCATACCAAAGACTTTAAAAATGGTACTAGCTGCTCTTTCGCTTGGCGCTCAGCATTAAGAAAGTAGAGCTAGAACTGGTCAGCTCAGTGTCAGTATAATGTGACTGGGTGGAATATCATGTCAAAGTGTCTGGGGCGTGATATTTCAGTGAGGCAGCACTCTAAAAGTGAGCATTGAGCTCCCTGCTACATCCAGACACCGTCGCGATATGACTGAAAAAGGTTGAAAGCGACGTTAAGCCCAAATCAAACAAAACCTGTGCACATTTTAGAATAAGTACTGTATGTATGGAGTTCAAATGTCCGAATATTTAGACTAAATACGGTCTTCGTTGTTCGCATGTCGAATGGTACCTTTTATTGCATTCCGACACAATCGTGTCCAACAAATTAGATAACTAAATAAAAATATCATAGGATGTTTTAAGTGGAAGGGAAATAAAGAGGACAAACATATATTGATTTCTGTCAGTGATTGTCATTATCAAGATTATACTGAATCGCGTTAGCAGCGAAACCCAGAAGCAGATGTTTGGATGTATTAGGGTAAGCCCTTTTATGCCTAGCAGCCCTTAAAAAGGGACATTGGCCAACAGTGTAGCCCAAGATCAGACTCCGCAGAACGCGTTTGCACTGTTTGTGTTAAGTACGGGAATTTCTGTAATAAATGATAGAACTAAAAACAAACCAGACACCCTATAAATTGGAAATGGACCTGTCCAAAGAAAGAGATAGAAGAGTTTACCAGGCATAAATTGGTTAATTAAATAAGGGTAGTGGATACCATATTTGCCATTAGTATTCGGACACCTGAACACCGTACTTGTTCTAAAATTTCAACAAATCAGTTTTACTACCTGTTGGTGATTAAAATACCTCTGGATGAGTGATAAACAGTATAGGTCCTGACCAGGCCGTGCGTCACTGCCAAAAAATAACTAGTAATATTTACTAATTAGTGTTTGAATGGACAAGACCTTAAATAATGGCAATCATATTGATAATGATAAAACTAGTTATTTTAAATATTGCTACATACGTTATAAAATTCTCACTAGAATGAGTCATTGTTGATGTTATAGTCTATAGTAGTAGTAGTAGTAGTAGGATTGTAATTATTATCATCATTAGTAGTAGTTGAAGTTGTAGTAAAATTATTATTATTGTACTTTTATTATTGTACTTTTATTATTGTAATTATCATAATTACTTATTTAATCATTACTATTTTTATTTTACTGTTATTATTATCATGTTTTACAAATATTACTGGGGTTTGTGGGTTTAGTCCATTCAACACTAATCAACTAGTAAAATTTACTAGTTTTTTTTTTTTTTTTTTTTTTTTTTCAGTGCACATGTTCATATATTGATGGTCCAGCCAGATCAGTCTGCCGTCCGCGTACCATATTTAACCTAAGTATTAAAACTGATACGCCTGAGCGAAACGCGGTGTCTGGTCAGGGTCCACAATGTTACTCACTGTGTCTTCATAGTGCCGTTTTATTATTTTTATTTTATCTTTTCCTCAGAACGCTTGAGCCCAATCTGGTATCTTTGAAAATCGAGTACCGCTTTGTGTTGAGGTTTTACGGTCAAGTCAACCTATTAGAGTCATGTCGAGCGCGGTCAGTGTACCTAACCACACTTTTCCTGGGCAGGCGTAGTTCTCTGAGCAGTTAACCAGTACTTGTGCACATTCTTTCGCAAGAAACTGACAACTGCCCTTCTTGAATCAGCGGAAGGCAGAGAAAGATCGTAGAAAATATTTCATGATCGATCTCCACGAAAGAATATAGCCGGACCCATCGGGAGTGAAACGAGTTCCGCTAACCCATTAAAGACTGAATAAACTCTCCCACACTATATATTGGAAGGGTCCATTTTCGATTTTAGGAATGTCATGCTATATGATATAAATATTCCTAAAGAAAAGTAGTTGAACTACATGTATTTGCAAACAGTGGAGACCCTGATCAGACGCCGCGTTTTGCGGCGTCTGATCTGGGTCTGCACTGTTTGCCAGCTACCCGTTTAGGGGTCTCCAGTCTTCAATGGGTTAAGTCGGCCCTGCATACTACAATGCTGTAATTGGAATAGTCTTAATTAAACCGAATCCGAGTTTCGTCCTTTCATGTTTTCTTTGTTTCCAAGAGTAATCGTTACCGATTTTATTTGTTCAAATATTAGGATAAGTAAGGTAGTCGTTACAGTGTCCAAATATTTAGGGAAAACACGGTTGTTAAACTAAAATGACCAGGGTCTTCATTATCCGCTACCAGGAGATTGTAGAATGTATACTGAATGCCAGCTTACGGTCCTAGCAAGACTATTAAGAAGCGCAAAATGATCTGAAGACTGGCTCCAGTCTCCAGTGACTATTTATTTATTCTTATAATACTGTTTGATCATCCACTAAAATAAAAACAAAATAATATCATGACTATAAATGCTGGTCACTAGAAATCCTGTTGGATATTCCATTAAAACAAAGCCCAAATAACATCATCACGAAAACATGCCTATATAATTTTGACCCCCTTAAACCCCACTTTTATATAGTAAAACTCGGGTTTACAGGGGTATACATTATTTTTCCTATTTCTGCTCAAAAACATAGATTCTGGGTACTCGTTAGAACCGCCTCGCTGAGGCGGTTCTAACGAGTACCCACAATCTATGTTTTGAGCAGAAATATGAAAACTATCAGCGTTTTTATCTGAAAATTTTCAATCTTTTGGAGGTGAAATTTTCTATATATTTGAATAGGCGTGTTTTCGTAATGCATGAATATCATTGCTATATAGGCTGGTCACTTATACCCAGAAAGCATTCTACATAAATCTATAGCGGGCCGTTATCGGCCCGTCAGGGTAGCTGACGGGCCGATAACGGCCTGCTATAGATATATGTAGGATGCTAGCTGGATAGTCATGATGCTATTTTAGTTTTATTTTGGTGGATTATCAAACAGGCTTATAAGAATAATTATTTAGTCACTGGAGACTGGAGACTGGAGCCAGTCTAGATGATCTGTATCTGTCTAGAATCATCAAAGACAAATTTTGTTCTTGATATAGGTTCCAATATTCGACTTTTTGCAGATGATACAAGTGTTTATATTGTCGTCGATAACCCCGTCACTGCAGCTGCTTGTATTAACGCTGACTTAGGAAGAATAACACAATTGGCTGCTAAGTGGCTAGTCACTTTTAACCCTCCAAAAACTGAATCTATGTTCATTTCGCGTAAATTAAATAGAAACCTTCACCCCCCAATATTTATGCAAAATGTACAAATAACTGAAGTGGACTCTCATAAACACTTAGGAATAGTATTCTCACAAGACTGCTCATGGCACAAACATATAAACTACATATCTGAAAAAGCGTGGACAAGAATAAATATGAGATACAAATATCATGAGAAAACTTAAATTTCAACTCGACCGAAAATCTCTTGAAACCATTTATATTGTATTTATAAGACCGTTGCTGAGTATGGCGATGTCATATGGGATAACTGTACCCAGTACGAAAAACGAGACCTGGACAAAATACAAAATGAAGCTGCAAGAATAGTTACGGGAGCAACAAAGTTAGTTTCGTTAAACACACTCTATTCTGAAATTCGATAGGAAGCTCTCGATCAGAGACGCAAAAATCACAGGCTAACTCTTTTCTATAAAATGAGGTACAGTTTAACTCCACAGTATCTATCCTCTTTGGTGCCTAGCTGAATCTATTAGTAATGTTTCTAATTATAATTTAAGGCATTCAAATAATCTACGAAGAATCAATGCTAGAACCACTCAGTATCAACAATCGTTTCTGCCAACGGCCATCAAAGAATGGAATAATCTGCCATTAGAACTCCAGCAAAGTAATTCTGTTAACTCTTTTAAATATAACTTAACTAAAGACAAGGAACAAACACCGAAATACTATTATACTGGCAGTCGCCGTCTCCAGATCCTACACACTCGTTTGCGTACTCACTGCGGTGCTTTGAATCTGGATCTGTTCCTGAAAAATGTCTCTGAAACTCCACTGTGTAGTTGTGGTAGTATCGAGGATTCGCAGCATTATTTTTTCCATTGCTCACATTACCAAACTCAACGCACAGCTTTAATGAATGCTATTTCTACAATTCAGACACCTACTTTAAATCTGCTGCTATACGGCAGCTCAAACCTCTCTGTTGACATAAACAAAGCCATTTTTGAGAAAGTTCATAAATTTATATTGGACACTAAACGGTTTTAATCTGTGGTAAATGCATGTTGCAGGTATAACTTGTCCTGAACAATATCTGCATTGTCTGCCTGTGGATGCAAGCTCAGTTGTTCCTCTCTAAGAATGCTATTTTCATATACCTTGTTATACACTGTTTGATTCTTATTACTGTTTTCTTAATACAAACACTTATTGAATTATTTATTTATTATTTATCTATTTATTTTCATTTTTTTTACTTTTTCTTTATTCTTATTTCTTTTTTTATTCTATATTTTTGTGTGTGTTTTGTCAACTAATTTATTTTACCTTCTTACATGAAATAAACCACAGCATTTTGCCTTGATCTGTGAAACAATCTGCCTTCAAGTCAACAACGAAATATACACCGTAGAGGAGAAGAACTCTATAAGTATTTATAGGCTTTCGTTCTAATCCTATATCGTTTGTATGTCAAATTTGTTACTTTGTTGTACTTGTATTATGCAATAAAATATGTTTAAACCAAAGACAAATTTATGCGGTTCTCACTGACAGATAGCAATTGAAATCAAGTACCGTTTATAACGAGGTTTAGTATATAAGTGAGGTACCGTAGAAACTCTATGTTTTGGGTCAAACCGATCTGTGGAAACAGTATAGACCCAGATCAGACGACACAGAAGGCGGCGTCTGATCAGGTCTACACTATTTGACATTCATCCAGCAATTATGTAGCAAAACGGACTTGTTCAAAATGTAAGAACAGGTATGCAGTATGATAGGAAGTGAGGGTGTCCGAATATTTAGGGTAAATACCGTAACCGTTGTCTTGTACCAGTGGTGAGGCACCGAGTCCTGCACGTTTTAGCAATTAAACTTTAAGTTTTTGTCATTGAAAGGTCAATAGGTTTGAAAAGTCGTATTGATAATATGTCCTACTAAGTTTGATCTTTCGTGATCTTTGTCTGTTGCATCAGTCTTGCAGAAGAACCGCACTGAAAATCCCTTTATCATCTAGCTATATAAGGCTTTTTATAAAAGATATGCGAACAAAAGGCATCCTGATAATCGGTGACTTTGCTCATTACGAAAATACGCCTATTCAAATATATAGAAAATTTCACCTCCAAGAACCGAAAATTCTCAGGTAAAAAACTCTGATATTTTTCATATTTCTGCTCAAAACATAGATTGTCGGTACTCGTTAGATCCGCCTCGGCGAGGCGGTTCTAACGAATACCCACAATCTATGTTTTTGAGCAGAAATAAGAAAAATAATGTATACCCCTGTAAACCCCAGTTTTACTATAAAAAAGTGGGGTTTAAGGGGGTCAAAATTATATAGGCATGTTTTCGTGATGTGGTCGCACGTGGTCTTGTATAACCAGTAATAACCTTTACCACTCCCTTGGCTAATTCAGCAGACGACAAATGGGTGATATTTTTCTTACTAAGAAAGTTTTATCCCGGAAATAGGATTTGACATTTTATGCACATTGTCTCCACTGAAATTTCAAAGCCTGTTTTCCGGAAAAAGTAAGAAAAAAAATATTCAATATGTCGTCTGCTGAAAATTTTACCCAGATTGCTAAGTGTTAAATGCGCGCTTATAAGTTAATGTTAAGTTATGCATGTTATGCAAGTTGTCCTGTTGCCAAAACTGACAAAATATGGTTATTTTATTATTATTATTATTATTATTATAGTTAATTTTATTATCATTTCTATAACTATTACTGTAAACAGGTACCCTAATTGCAGAGAGTTATGAAGAAACATTTAAACATGAATGTTCTTCAATTCTACATGTATCATGAGGAAAATACTACTTTGGACTCACGCAGAAGTGAATGCTCAGATCAGCCTGAGCTTCTGCACAATCTGACCAGAACCTGCGCTTAAGTGATCTTGCATTAATAATATTCTAATACTTTTGAAAAACAGCAAATGTTAACATCAGACTATGTGGGTAAAAACACTGGCCAGGGCCATAACTTTTCGGGTGTGGCCGGAAGAAACCCTTTTTCCCCGGTATGTGTTTTTAGATATTCAGTTACACATCCCATCAGGTATAAAAGGTTTTGTATCAGCTTGTTGACATTGTTCTCCACTCTAAGGTCAGCTGGGATATTTTGCAATAGAACTTTTTTTAGAACAAAAACTAAAGCACTTCGAATCAGTTTGTTAAAACGCAAGGTTAAGTTAGTGGATTTTAATAGAATGACAGCTTCCAAAAAAGCAGGTATTTTGTATTACGAACACACGCCTTTTCAAATATATAGAAAATTTCACTGAAAATTTTCAGATAAAAAACTCTAATATTTTTCATACTTCTGCTCAAAACATTGACTGTGGGTACTCGTTAGAACCGCCTCGCCGAGGCGGTTCTAACGAGTACCCACAATCTATGTTTTTGAGCAGAAATAAGAAAATTAATGTATACCCCCGTAAACCCCAGTTATACTACATGAAAGTGGGGTATAAGGGGGTCAAAATTATATAGGCATGTTTTCGTGATGGGAGCCGGAACACAAGAAAACGGTTCTTCTGACATGTGCGCCCAACGAAGACTGAAATCAGCTGCGCGTATGCGCAGTCTGACCAGAGTTTTCATTGTCTGCATGAGCAAACTTTGCATCCTTGGCTATCCATAGTGCGCACAGGAAAGATTCTGATCAGACTGTGCGAATGCGCAAGCTGGTCTGAATATTCGCGTGGCGCACATGTCAAACGGTACGTATCCTGATGTTCAGGCTCAACGGACGTTTCAGTTATCACGTCATCAAAGCGCAGTTTAATGTCATTTTCGGGTAAATATATAATGCATACATATACCGTAGTTACACAAAGTATTCGGGCACACAGGCCTGGGCAAACAGTGCAGACCCTGATCAAAACGGCCTCTTAGCAGGGCCTGCACTCTGCGTATTCTCTCTTCCAGATATTTGTAGACACTCTGCTGCAGTTATTTGTTTTTCATTTGTTACTCCTCAGCGGGCATATGACGTTTATACAACGTCGGATCAACGTCGATGCAACGTCATGACGTTGCATCGACGTTGAGGCGACGTTGTATTATCGTCATGTGCATGCTGGGTCACTCTTCTTCTTTTGTGAGTCTGGAAGACAGTGCTTCGTGATTGTGGCATTTCACTAATATTTTGTTCCAGTTTCAGGACAAGTAAGATACCCCGCTAGCATTCTTTATAAATCTACACCGGGCCGCTATCGGCCCTTCAGTTACCCTGACGGGCCGATAACGGCCCGCTATAGATTTATGTAGAATGCTTACTTGGTATGGAGTTAAGGTGTTCGGATATTTAGATTGAATACAGAATACGCAATACATGTATTACGGGCCGTGTCATTGTCAAACGAAATTGTGTCGTTGGGATATATGCAGAAACTGAAGGCCCAGACCAGCCTGCGCATGCGCGATGTCTGATCAGTCCCATCTCTGTCCGCTTATTCCGAGATTCATTGTCCAGCAAACACACAACGTAGCAACAACGTGACGTTGCAGCGATGTTGTAACGACGTTGTGTGTTTGCTGGGTGAATACGGTAGAATATATCGACGTACAGCTAAGGCACTGGTGAGACAATATGGATTCGCAGGCTGATCAGGGCATACGCTTGAGATGGCATATATATTTATTTGTTTATTCATCTATTCCTGCGTTCAAAATTTCTGTGGTAGGTGTTCCATTTCTTGCGTCATGAAAATCCGATTTGGTCATACAAGGTAGACTATTCAGCGGATTTCATCTTACTGTCACAGTTGCAGTAAACTCCCTTGCTTTAAAATATTCCATTGCTGCTATGTGAAGAGGCAACCGCTATGTGAAAAGGCAACCTGTATAGCACTCTGAATTTTAAACTTCTTCACTGCCATAATTTCTTCAGATGAAAGTTAGTGAGATTTACTTATTTTTCGGAGACAATAAGACTTGGCATTCCAGTCAAATTGTCTTCCTCGCAGTTTGAATAAAATGCCAAGATTTAACTTTTGTGACAAATAAAATAAACTATTGTTTTAACTGTTGTATGTTTTATTAACTTTTATAATCCGCAGGTTAAAGTTTAAGCCTTTAGTTTTAGAATCGCTCTAATTACTTACACAAAATCAATCTCTGTCCCATTGCAGAGGACGTTTAATAAAACAAAAGTTTCAGAAATAATTTCTGAGGTTCTAAAACAACTCTGAAAAGAAATGCTTCCTTTATTCAGAATTCGGACACTCCATCCCCTTTCCTTATTCGTCACTTCCGGGAATCGGGTGGAGGGGAGGGCTTCCGCGTTTTATTTATATATATTTATTCTTTTTTTTTTTTTGTTGTTGTTGTTGTTGTTGTTGTTAGTTTATTTGTTTATTTGTTGTTGTTGTTTTTTTTTTTTTTTTTTTTTTTTTTTTTTTTAACAGTAGGTATCACGGGTTCCTTGTAATCAATAGTGGAGATCTTGATCATATCGTGAGATGGTAGGGATGAGGTGGGGGTGGGTATGCATGCTTGTCTGGGCCTTCGCTGTTCATCTTAGAAGCTTATTTCAATCTTTTTTTTTTTTTTTTTTTTTTTTTTTATTTTTCAGCCGAAACACAAGAAAGATGTCCAACTTCACACAGATCATCGCTCAGAGAAGTTGTCAGTGCGTTGAAAGGTAGGACATCACATTTATATTCAAAGATTGTTTCGTCGTGTAGATTTGAAATATATTTTCGGTCGTTTCTGGCTGGGATGTTCCTATGAAACAATGTGTGATGAGATTCGGTAAGAATCGGCGAGTATTGAGGCTTACCTGCGCCATGACGGAAAGCGTCGGAAACGACCGAAGATATCCAGAACGAAGTATTTGGATACAGAACCACCCTTTCATTCCGATTGCATGCCTGTATATACCATATAGTGTACACTATATCAACGACAGAGTGTGCGAACGCACATGCTAGCCGAGGCTTCCACTGTACGCGGATGGCGTAAGGGCAGTTTTTGCGTTGCACATCACATATGAAATTCGGGGTCTCCTAATTATCACGTAGATATACGTAATTATCACGTAGATATACCGTATTTACCCTAAGTATTCGGACAGATAGGCCGCAGCAAACAGTGAAGACCCAGATCAGACGCCGCATAATGCGATGTCTGATCAGGATTTACACTGTTTGCCACTAAACCAGCATTTCCTACATATATCCAGGTGTTAAAATGAACTTGTTCAAATATTAAGACAAAACTTGTATAGAGCTGAGGTGTTCCAATTTTAAGGTAAACATTGACGTTGATGCGACGTGTGTTTAACCATGTTCCACCGCTGGAAAGGCCAGGAAGGAACCTGCTAATGATCAGGCTCATTCTATGTGTGCGCACCAGTGACGATATGTTTCGGCTCGTCTCGGCGAGTTTCGGCTCGTCGTAGTACCGAAGCTATCGTAACCACAAACGACATACGTCTTCCAAAGTTGAGGTCTCTGTTATGAGGGCGAATCAATAAGGTGCCAGACAACGGATTTCTAATTGACCGACAAGGTCCCGGACCACAAATATTTCCATACAAGCATCTCTTGGAATAATTCTGCTCACAACATTCCAATCAATCCACACTTTCTTCTGCTCCTTAATACATAACTTACCATTCAATTTATCCTATTCAAACAAATGTTTGACCAGCTCTTTGTCCTGCTATCAGCTGTCAAACCAAGGACCTGTCAGTTAATTCCAATTATAGTCCTTGTATATTCACTGTTAGGGTGTGTGTTTTGGATCACCTATTTTCCTGAAATCAGAAGAAACTTGACCAAATAACATTTTTCAAGACCTTCATATGTAGCTTATTCTGTGATCCGCTGATAAACAGTCTTTTTAGTCATACAGTCACCAAGCTATGCAAGTACCCAAAGCACTATTTTTGTGAATATAGTTTCTTATTGTGGACAACGAATCAAAGGAGCTAACTGTGGTTTGATTCCACAAGGGCACGGTTTTCACATGTTACTGTTACGGTTACGCATGATATGGGCACATATGAAAAGGTGTGTCTGTGTCGGTTTGTTCATTGAAAAGATATCAGATGTTAACCCTGGTCCTGCTGAAACCGAATATGCCCTTTACAAACAGTGTAGTTCAGGATCATTTGGCTTGATCTGGACCTACACTGTTTGTCATTAAGTACAGTCGACTCTCATTATCTCGACTTCGCTTATCTCGAATAACCGCTTATCTCGAAGTGAAAGTCTGGTCCCTGTTTTAACATGAAAATCTAACAATAGGTAGCAAAAATATTGTGGGAAAGAGAAGAAATTGCTCCTAAGGAGCAATTTCTCCTCTTTTCCACAATATTTTCAATATATCCCTAATTTCAGGAGTCAAACTGCATATTCATTTTTGTGAATTGTGGTTGTTAGGTTTATTATATCCTCAATTCTGCAAATCTGATATGTCGAGGTACGGATATCTCGAAGTATTTCAGAGAGTCCCTTGGACTTCGAGATAACGAGAGTCGCTTGTATTTAAATCAACAACCTGGATCAAGTAATCTGATTGGCTGCAAAATAGACGTTGTCAACAATTTCCGTATAGTACTCTTCGTTACTGAGTTCGCCTTTGGTAAAATTTTCAACAGACATGTTCCTTTGGTGTCCCAAGATACAGTGGCCATCACATTGCAAAACAAGGACTGCGTCTTGAAATCCTTTCGCTTTGGGGAACCAGCTCTTACCCATTGACAACGAAGCTGCGTTTTCTGGCTCATAGTAATGAAACCAGCTATCATATACAGTTACAAGTCGCGATAGATCAGGATCTACACCGCGTTATGCGGCGTCTGATCTGTGTCTACACTGTTTGCTGAGACCTGTCTGTCTGAATACATAGGGTAAGTATGGTAATTTTATCATATTGAACCCCACCTCAGAAATCATCCTAGATCGGCCCCAGCGTTTGTTCAAATATAAAATGTATCATACTAGAGTGTAATAATACAGAAACAGAAGAGGCTGATCTCGAACGGACGCAATGTAGACTGGTAACTTATAGACTAGCCCTCGTGATAGGCTTTGACGTCAGAGAAGCGAAACCGTTGTAACCACAAATGATTGCAATTCACGGTACCGTGAATAGTACTTCTGGTCAAAAGCATAAAATTAAGTATAGAAATTATCAACCAGATCAATGCAACCACATTTCGTGTGCGCAATACCTTTTTTCTTGGGTATAAAGATTCCTTGCAGGGATTGATGAATGCTGGGTGACTGGCAAATAGTGTAGACCCTGGTCAGACGCCGCGTTCTGTGGCGCCGATCTGGGGCTACACTGTTCAGGCCTGCCTGTCCCAATACCTAGGGTAACTCGGGTCGGTTCACAGTACCGGAAATAGTAAATTTGGTCAAAAACATAAAACGAAACATAACCTGCATGCATCTTCGCGCCTTTCGATCAGACCAATCATATTTCGTGTAAAATTAACCCTTTTTCCTGTTGATTCTGTGCAGGGAAGGACATACATGTATATCATGATATGAATGCTGGATGATAGACAAACAGTGTAGACCCTGATCAGACGCCGCGTTCTGCGGCGTCTGATCAGGGTCTTCACTGTTTTCTCAGGCCTGTCTGACCGATTTGAATGCTGTATATGTGGCAAACTGTGCAGAGCCTGATCAGACGCCGCGTTCTGCGGTGTCTGATCTGAGTCTGTATTATTTGTTCACGCATGCGCGCAGTCTGATCAGGGCTTTCACTATCCGCTAACAGAATCATTGGATACTACAGAATGTATGAATAGAGCATTAAGAAAACACGCCTATTCAAATATATTGAAAATTTCACCTCCAAAACTTGAAAATTTTCAGACAAAAATTCTGATATTTTTCAATTTTTGCTCAAAACATAGATTGTGGGTACTCGTTAGAATCGCCTCGCCAAGGCGGGTCTAACGAGTACCCACAATCTTTGTTTTTGAGAAGAAATAAGAAACATAATGTATGCCCCAGTAAACCCCAGTTTTACTATATAAAAGTGGGGTTTAAAGGGGTCAAAATTATATAGGTGTGTTTTCGTGATGAGATCAAAGGCCCAGATGATACTTTACGCATGTGCAGGCTGATCTGAATCTGCTCATTTTGCGCATGCTCGAAGGCACGTTTTCGTCTGACGCGGCCAAATTGTATAATTATACTTATAATTGCCTTCGTTTAGACAAACTTTGCATTTTCCTCTCTTCTTTTTGCCTTTAATTATTATTATTTAGTTAGGTTTTATTTATTTATTTTTGTTTGCTTTTAATATTGGCTTTGTCTAGTCAGTTCCGCATCATTTTTGCGTTTTTGTTTTCTATTTTAAACGTGCATTAAGTATACATTCATCATATTAGGTAATTTAAGTGGCCTTTTGCAAAAATATTAATGTAAATAAAAAATTTGTGGAGATTTTAATGGTCAGACGTGCAATGTGACAGAGAGATAGTGCTGACATGCATACGTAACCATTAGCGGCAATCATCAACTTCACTGCTATAAGTAACTAGGCTGTCAGCAAGATCACCGCTTAAAGTCACTCGACTGCGTTACTTAACTGTTTTCGCGGTAAGTCACTCATATTATGATCATAAAGGGTGGTCATTCTAGTGACCAGCCTTTATAGTCATGATATTATTTTGTTTTTATTTTAGTGGATTATCAAACAGGATTATAAGAATAAATATTTAGTGACTGGAGACTGGAGCAAGTCTAGGTGGTAGGGTAGCGGGTACTCATTAGAAGCGCCTCGCCAAGTCTGATAAACGCCTTCTCCCTTCGTCGTTACAATGCATCGTTATGCGAGACCCTTCTAATGAGTGGAACAACATGCGTTTTCGTGGAGAACTAGGAATAACTACAGTTCTTTTGATTGATAAAATGCCAAAATATACAGTCCTTTTGGTTGATAAAATGCCAAATGTACATATCTCCGTATAAGGCATTTTATCAAGACATAGACACTAATCACATTACGAAAACACGCCTATTCAAATATATAGAAAATTTCACTTCGAAAAACTGAAAATTTTCAGATAAAAAAATTCTGATTTTTTTTTTTCATATTTCTGCTCAAAACATAGATTGTGGGTACTGGTTAGAACCGCCACGCCGAGGCGGTTCTAACGAGTACCCACAATCTATGTTTTTGAGCAGAAATTAGAAATAAATGTATACCTTGTTAACCCCAGTTTTACCATATAAAAGTGGGGTTTAAGGGGGTCAATATTATATAGGCATGTTTTCATGATGACAATATGATGAAGCGCATGCTGACCTTGGCCTTCACAAGGTCGCACATAACGTAAGAACCCTTTTTCCTTGGTTCTACGCCTCGTATATATACGATGAGAGTTCGATAAGTTCGTAGAACTCGGGGTTTAACTCACAGATTGGAAGATAGTTTCAACATTATTTTTCAATATAATTCCCCTTTACTTCAATGCATTTGGCCCACTTTTCTTTTAAGCAGTCTATGCCTTTGAAATAAAAGTCGTCTATTTGGCCCTCAAACCAAGCCTCTGTAGCAGCCTTGAGCTCATCATCGTCCCGAAATCTCGTTCCACGCAAGTGGGACTTCAAATTTCGAAACAGATAATAATCACTTGGGGCCAGGTCTGGACTGTATATTGTGGGTGATTTAACTTCTCGAACTTGCACTCACGAATAGCCGCTTGTGCAACTCTGGACTTGTGCACAGGGGCATTATCATGCAAAAGAAGGACACCAGCAGCTAGCTTTCCCCTTCGTTTTTCTTTAATAGCAACCCTTAATTGTTTAATGACATTGGCATAGTATTCTCCTGTAATTGAAGTACCAGCAGGCTTGTAATCTATCAATATAATCCATTTGGAGTCCCAAAACACCGTGGCCATTACCTTGCTGGCTGATGGTTGGTTACGAAATTTCTTAGGTGGGGGTGAGCCAGGGCGCCTCCATTGCATGGACTCTTTTTAAGTATCTGGCTCCCAGTGATGAAGCCAAGTTTCATCTCCTGTTACAAGACGAGTGTGAAAGTCTTCTGGATTGGCATTGTACACTTCCAGAAGTTCTTGACTTGACTCCACCCTTTGCTGACGTCCTTGCATGTTTAGGTTTCTGGGTACCCACCTGGCAGATACTTTTGACATGCCAAAATATCATGGATTATAGGGTAAACCCTTCGATTAGAAATACCACATTCTGAAGCAAGTTCGGCAATTTTGAGTCGGCGATTGTTTAGCACAAGTCTCTCAACATGGTCGATCATCTCCTGGCTGATGACATCAGCAGGGCGACCTGGCCTTGGGTCATCTTCTAAGGAGTCTCGCCCGCGTTTAAATTCTGCTGACCACTTTGCCACTGTGGAATACTTTGGGCTACTATCACCATACCCATCAGACATGCGCCGATGGATTTCTTTGGCCTTTGCACCCTCCTTAGTGAGGAACTTTGACTGCTCTGAACTCAATATTCTGACTTTCCATTTTTCCCTATGGGTATAGGTTTTCAAACAAAAAGTAAGAACAAAAAATGTACGTGTTGACTGAACGGCTGTTATCATTCAACTGACAAAGGTTTACACTGCACAAAAATGAAACAAAAATCTTGAATTGTATAGAAAAATACCGAGTTCTACGAACTTATTGAACTACCCTCGTATCAGTATGCAATCTTCGTATAATACTGTTCTAGTGTTTGATTCTGAAGGGGCAAATTCAGCAGGCGACATACCGATGGTATTTTTCTCATATTTCTCAGAAAATAGTTTTTGACATTTCATGCAAATTGTCTCCTTAACTCATTACCATACTGGTCCTAAAGTTTGAACAAGTTCCCTTTTACTTCCTGCTGGCGGGTTTAGAAACTGTTGGACATGTGGTAACCAAATGTTCTGCGGCGTCTGATCTGGGTTTACATTGTTTGCTCAGGCCTGCCTGTCTCAGGACATATATGGTAATACGGGATTACAGAAGTATATCTCGGAGCCAGTGTCAAATAGAAAACAAAGTTATAACATATGCGACCAGCGTACACTCAGATCAGCCTTCTCATCCGCACAGTCTGATCAGAGTATACCGGTCGCTAACATAATGTTTGGGTGATAAGAATTCTACTAGCGAACAAGGAAAGTCCTAATTAGACTGCGCGGATGCGCAGGCTGATCTGGATCTACGATGACCATATATGTTATTTCTGGAGGAGCTCAAAATGCTGCAAAAAAGAAGAATCCGTATTTTCAAAATAAATCTCATAGCAGGGAGACATGATGTACCTAGTAGCCTATTGTAGTTCGACTGTTCGTACATCATCGTTTGTATGCATAACATTAAAACAAAATACAGAGAGACAGACAGACATACACGGACAGACACAGTCAGAGACACACAGAGACACACAGAGATAGACACACAGGCAAACAAAGGAAAGGCAGATAAACGGAAAGACTGACAAACAAACGGACATAGAGAGAGAGAGAGAGAGAGACAGAGAGAGAAAGGGAAAGGGAGAGAGAGAGACGGAGACAGAGACAAAAAGAGACAGAGACAGCGAAAGATAAACGGAAATTGACAAACTGATGGACAGACTGAGAGAGAGACAGACAGACAGACAGACAGACAGACAGAGACAGAGTCAGACAGAGACAGACACACTGCACTGACTGAGAGACATAGAGAGATAGACACTCACAGAGAGACAGACAGACTACCAAACAGACTGACAGACATGAGAAACAGACATACTGACAGAGAGACACAGATTACTATACACACAGACACTGACATGTAACAAACAAACAGACAGATAGTAAGAAGAAGAAGAAGAAGAGAGAGAGAGAGAGAGAGAGAGAGAGAGAGAGAGAGAGAGAGAGAGAGAGAGGGAGAGAGAGAGAGAATTAAGAGAGAGAGATATGCTCTGTATACATTTTCCTTTAGTATTTTAACATACAGTCAACGGTATTTCACTCACTTCGGGCCGATGAGGAGATAATATGATAGAAGCTCTGTACAATGGAATAACACGCTGTTATGAGAATAATTCTGCCTAGGTCGAAATTCGAACACACAACCTCTGCCTCAGCAAAAGGCCAGTAAACATCGCTATTTAGAGTCCTAAACTCACAACAAATCATTGTTTAAATAGTGGGCTTACATGTAATACGAGTTTGTTAGGGTCACAATATCACCAAGATTTATATATGGTGAAAATGATTTCTTTCCTGTCAAGTTTGCAAAGCTTTTTGTTCATTAAAATTCTTCTCATCTTACTGTCCGTCATCCTTTATTCCTATATATGTCTTCCCTGTAATCTCAAGACGTCACTTGTGCGTTAGTGCGTTATGCGAAAACCGATAAATAGCCATATGCGAACAGGGAAGATCCTGATCGGACTGCGCATGCGCAGTCCGTTCAGGATCTTCACTGTTCGCTTTATGTAGAAACTTTTTAATATGAAAATACAAACATATTTTTGGCCATTTCTTGCTTGTAATCATCAATGCGTCTGACGATGTTTTCACGTGAGGAGGGTGTACAGGGGATAGAGCATATAAATAAAAATAAAGCGGATAGAAATAGGCAACTGAGAAACCGTTGGCGGTCCTGTACTTTTGCGCGCGTTACCACGCTGATCTTCTGAGTAAAAAGAGTGCGGTTGTGTAAGACAGTCTGCGATTGTAAAGTTTGGCGCGAAAAGGCGCAAGAGAAAAACATGCACGCGCCGTTTCCCGCCAAGCATTTCAGTCGCGCAATGTCTTACTTGACCGCACTCTTTTCACGCGGATGATCGGCGTAGTGACAAGCCATCGATTAATGCTCTGAAACCACAAATTAAACAGCTGAGAAAAAAATCTGAATAATGTAAGTGTTCATAACCGCAAATACTTCACATCGAGTTTCCTATGGTTAAAGATTGATTAATATTCTTATTGAAACATATGGAAGATTATATACCATAAAACATATGTAGGAAACGTATTTAAAAAATATAAATCTTATTATAATAAATCAAATCTGATATTTACCGTTTACACGACATCACACGTTTAACCCTTAAAGCGCTAGTCACACAGGCGACACTTTGAAATATTTATTAATACTATTAATATTTCAGAGAAATATGGCTTGACATTTCATGTGAATTGTCTTCTAGGCAGATATTATTCCAGAGAATATAAGACTCGACATTGCATATGAATCGTGGACATTTCAGACAGATGATTCCGTGAAGAGTTAAGCCCTTTTCTCTGAAAAATATTGTTTGCTTAGCAGACGATTCACATGAAATGTCAACTTATTTTTCTCTGAAGAAAAATCTAAATATCGTCTACTACAAATTCGCTTAACGCGCATCATTTTTCAAATGACCTGCGTAGTCTACATGGTAAGGATTCAGGCCAACCGTTCCACCATAAGAAGTATACCCAGCGGGCACACAACGTTGAAAAAACGTCGATTCAACGTAACGTGAATCGACGTTGTTTCAACGTTGTGTACCCGCTAGGATAAATATTCGCCCAGATGAATTTTGGGCAAAAGTGCAGACATGTACCCAGATTAGAGAATGCCAAAAGGGACCATCCTATCAGGTTCAGCACTGATTGCCATTCCTTCCATAGGTACTTACAACTCAGCCTATTGTTTACACCAATCAGACGCATGGTTTTCATTTCAAAAATAAATTATTTGTTTAAAATTTCTACTATACCATCTGAATATTCTGTCACATAATTAAGATTTTACAGTAAAAAATAATCCGACCAAAGAATATTGTACAGCCAACAGGAAGTGTGATGTAACATCTGCTTAATTTTGGTAACTTGTTGATTGAATGAGTTCGCTTAAAAGCTCCATATTCCTAAAAAGTAGACATTTTATTATCCAAGAAAGGTTAAATAAATTGATATATGGTTTTAATACAATCATAAAATGTGGCACCTGACAGTCTGTAAAATTTTAGTTAGTCTCTCATTCTTGAAATGAAATGATTTTTTATCTCTGAATTAATATGGCCAACATTAATTCAGAGTTATGATAAAAAATCATTTCATTTTTGATCAAGTTAAAAAAGGAGATACTAAGTGAAATTTTACTAGCTGAAATTTTACAGGCTGTCAGATGTCACATTTTATGATCGTATTAATACTATATATCAATATATTAAACCTTTCTTGGATTAAAAAATGTCTATTTTTGAGGAATATGGAACCGTTAACTGTAAAGTAAGTCAGAGTTTACATGGAGACATTAAACAACATAATTTGGCGCTCCCGTTGGTCGCTTAAATTATATTGTTTAACTTGTAATTCGTTATCCAAAGGGATAAAATATCATATACAACTTGGTAAAGTTCTTAGCTCTGATCACAAAATTTGCGTAGGCCGGTGATTCCCTACTTCCTCAGGGTAAATGAAAAAAAAAAAAAAAAAAAAAAAAGCTAATTCTACTGCATTTTATATAGCTGCTACATTAATGAACAAAATGATTTCCAATCAACTGTTTTAATTTCAATTAATACTAATAGACGACATTACCAGGTTGTCATAACAAACAGAAAACAGCGACGATCCTAAAATATATATATTTAGATCGCACTTTGGCCCAGACTTCCACGGTCCGTAATGTCCCCAGTGTTGCATCATCTGTCTGGACGCTATGCTTTTTCCGGTTAATCCCCGGCTCGCTTTGCTTTAACAACTCGCTGTGCACGATTTATGCATTCTCGATCAGTCTTTATATAATATGCTTAAATATTAACCCTAAGATATTTTTTGTATGTGTGCGCCATGAGATAAGGCTCTTATCTCAATGTGGACAGCGAATGCCCAGATCAGCCTGCGCGTAAGCGCAGTCTGATCTGGACATTCGGAGTCCGCTTGTAGAATGGATGGATATTGAAGAATACCGGTGTGCGTCGAAAGCCCCGATCAGATTGCTCGGGGTTGCAGTCCAATCTGGGCCTTCGCTGTTGCCAATGGGAAAAGGACCGTTTTTTATGACGTTGCACAATATTTTATGTACGTCAGTATCATGTTGGAGATGATGAAAAGAACACATGAAAGAAACCGTAGAATTTTTGTGGTTACCGCACACCACATGGGTGGCCGCGCTATGCGAAAGCGTGTCTTCGGTCATTAGCGGACGGCGAAGGCCCACATCAGTCTGCGCACCTGCGCAGTCTGATCAGGGCCTTCACTGTCTGCTAACAGAATCATTGGATACTAAAGAATGTATGAATGGAGAACAAAGGCTGCGATGATAATTTGCGCATGCGCAGGATAATCTGAATCTACGCATTTTGCGCGTGTTCGAAGACACCTTTCCGTCTGACGCACACCATATTTCAATTGAATTGCACTGTATAACATTTATCTGTCCCGCTGTGCGTATGTTTCCACAATTTCCTGGTTACCATTCTATCAATAGCGTGAAAAGCATCTGTCGCTGATCTGTATTTTGGACACGAGACTGCGAAAAACACCTGTTTTAACGCTTAGCACTCTGAGTAAAACATTTTAGCAGATCAAATATTGAAATATTTTCTTATTTTTCCCCAAAATAGGATTTGACATTTCATGCTAATTGTCTCCAATGGAGACAATTTGCATGTAATGTCAAATCCTGTTGTCTGGGAAAATGAAGAAAAAATATCACCAGTTAGTCGTCTGCTGAATCAACCAAGAGAGTGGTAAACTTGGTTGTTTCTCCGCCATGTTTTACAAGAGAGACACGTATTGTGTCTTCCTGTTTGCTTTCCTGCACTCGAAGTCCTCAATTTTCATTACGAAAACACGCCTATTCAAATATATTGAAAATTTCACCTCCAAAAACTGAAAATTTTCAGATAAAAACTCTGATATTTTTTATACATCTGCTCAAAACATAGATTGTGGGTACTCGTTAGAACCGCCTCGGCAAGGCGGTTCTAACGAGTATCCACAATCTATGTTTTGGAGTAGAAAAAAGAAAAATAATGTATACCCCTGTAAACTCCAGTTTTACTATATAAAAGCGGGGTTTAAGGGGGTCAAATATAGGCACGTTTTCGTGATGTGACTGATTTGTGTAACCTGTTCGTGCACCCATTACCCTTAAAAGCTAGACTCTACCACCTATGAACAAAACTGACTTGTCTACTGGCATGCGCGATGGAACAGCCACCTTAGAGGTCAATATTTTTAATTCTTTAAATGCAAGAACAAAGACTAGAACACGACGCCGTATTACGTACACCAACGACAATTCATTCTGTAGTTTATTGTTCCATTTATCTACCCAGACTGCGTGATGGACTGTTCAAGACGACGTGTTACGGACACCAACGACTTCTCTGAATTTTGTTTCAGTTATCTCCCCAGACATTCCGGGATGGACTGTCCAAGACAACGTATTAAGTACACCAACGACAACTCTGAATTTTATTTTTTCCATTTATCTCCCCAGTCTTTGTGAAGTGGACTGTAATTTGAATACGATTTGGAATATTTTGAAATTAGGCGTCATATACAAGAATGACAATTCTGTCGTTCTCACTTCTCATCTGGATCTACACTGTTTGCACAAGTATCTGTTTTGATCTGCCAGGCTGAAATGGTTAATACTTTGTGTGGGTGGTAGGGTGGTGCGGCCTCCTGCTGAAACTTCCAAAGGGTGGGCCCTGCTACCATTGGCTTTTGGCAGGCAGGTTCCCAGGAGACACATGACGTTAATGCAACGTTATTAACAGATCTAAGTTTATTTATTAAATTAATTAAGACATACTTACGGGATACAAAACATTGCTACAATAACAAATGCGTTGAAAATGAGGTTCAAAAGCTGAAAAACTCTAATTTCTTGCCTAACAATGCATCACCAAAAATATGCCTATAGAATTATGACCCCCTTAAACCCCACTTTTATATAGTAAAACTGGGGTTTACAGGAGTATACATTATTTTTCTTATTTCTGCTCAGAAACAAAGATTGTGGGTACTTGTTTGAACCGCCTCAGCAAGGCGGTTCTAACGAGTACCCACAATCTATGTTTTGAGCAGAAATATAAAAAAAATATCAGAATTTTTATCTGAAAACTTTCAGCTTTTGGTGGTGAAATTTTCAATATATTTGAATAGGCGTGTTTTCGTAATGATTCCCCTATATACATGTACTCCTGTTTTCACTATATATCATGGGGAAACAGTGGGGTCCTTCTAATGAGTACCCACAATACACAATTATTAAATGGATATAATGTGATATCGACCAGAGAATACCAATATTGACCGGGGCGATAGCCGAGGTCAATATTGCTAATCTTTGGTCGATATCACTTCATATCCAATTGACTATTTAGCCATTGTATGTGATGTGATATCGACTAGACAATACCAGTATTAACCGATGTCAATATTGCTATTCTCTGGTCGATATCACATCACATCCAATTAACTATTTAGCCATTAGATATGATGTGATATCGACCAGAGGATACCAATACTGACCGAGGGGATATATGCCTCGATCAGTATTGGTATTCTATACGCCTCGGTCAATATTGGTATTCTCTGGTCGATATCACATCACATCCACTGCCTCAATAGTCAACAACTGTTTTATTATATGAAGAAAAAATATATTTTTATGATATCTAATTTTAGAAACTAATATACACTGAAAGGCTCGCGCAAGCCAGCGTATTTCACGATCTATGGACTGTGCTAAAGGCATCTCTGAGCCAAAGACAATTAATATATTTCTAACTCATATAATAATATATATTTTCGTAGTAAGAAAAAATGTCTACATTTTCCTTTTAATTACAGCTATGTGACTAGTACATTACGAAAACATGCCTATTTAAATATACTGAAAATTTTACCTCTAAAAAAGGAAAATTTTCAGATAAAAAATTCTGATATTTTTCATATTTCTGCTCAAAACATAGATTATGGTACTCGTTAGAACCGCCTCGACGAGGCGGTTCTAATGAGTACCCACAATATATATTTGAACAGAAATATATAAAACAATGTATACCCCTTTAAACCCCAGTTTTATTATATAAAAGTGGGGTTTGAGGGGTCAAAATTATATAGGTATGTTTTCGTGATGACGAAAAAAATGTCTACATATTCTTTGTAATTACAGCTATGTGACTATATTGTATAACAATTCCAAATAAGGAGAATATGAGGAAAGTTTGGTTAACAAGTTAATAAAGACATATCTGCGGGGTACAAACTAATGATACAAATAACAAATAATCGTACATTTAAAATGAGGTTTAAAAGCTGCAAAACTCTAAACTTTTGCCTAATATAAGTATACCCCTATAAACCCATGTTTTCACTATATATTATGGAGAATTATCGGGAGTCTTCGCTTAACGCACATGTCATAAGGTATATTTTCTCATACATTTGCGTTCTGTAAGGTCCCTTTTCTGCTGTTACGGCCAGGCTTCAGCTGTGTTTTTACTATTATTGGGTATCAAGGGATCTTTCAATGTGACGTAAAATAAATGTTTCTGTGGTTATGTAACAGATGCTTATTGTGGGTGCAGTAGACGTGGTTGATACATCACAGGTGATGTGCTCTATGTGGTTTAAAATCGATATTCCAGACGCGTGCGACTATCAAAGATCCTGGCTACACTATACATGTGCAGTCTAGCCAGGGTCTTCGCTGAGAGCATAATGCTAATATATTACTTAGGAGAACCTACTTAGACTGTAATTAGACGGCCATTTTCCTAATTTGCTTAGATCGGGGGTGGGTGGGGTTTGGTGTGTGTGTGTGTGTGTGTGTGTGTGTGTGTGTGTGTGTGTGTGTGTGTGTGTGTGTGTGTGTGTGTGTGTGTGTGTGTGTGTTGGGGGTGGGTATGGGTCCCTCCGCTTAAGCTCAGTCTGTAGGTGAACGATTTTACCACAGTGGTCATGAGAAGACAATTTGCCTCTGTGGTAAAACAATGTATACAACTGTGAACAACCAAACATTTAGAAAGAGCACGCCCAGACCGATCAAAATCTTTGCTTTCGGTCATTAAGTTAACACTTCCACATTACGAAAACACGCCTATTCAAATATATTGAAAATTTCACAACCAAAAACTGAAAGTTTTCAGATAAAAATTCTGATATTTTTCTTATTTCTGCTCAAAAACGTAGATTTTGAGTACTCTTTAGAACCGCCATATACTTTTAAACCACAGCTCTACTAGAAATGCCATTTTTCAACCAAACTTATTGTGTGTTTTTTTCTCATTTCTCCACCATAGCATATGTTGCGGGTATTCATTACGAGGCGCTTTTTATCAGTACCATATTTGTTTTGTGGAGAAGAAAAAATGTGAATAACTATCTTGATATCCCTCTTAACTAGAGCGATTTAAACCATGTCATTTTCAGTATATAATGTGAGAAACGAGAAATTTGAAGACAAAACAATATAAAAGCTAGTTTTAAATTCTGAAATATCGCCCTGACAACACAGACTCCTACATACCCCTTTTTCCACTATACATTATGGATGTGGGGGGGGGGGGGGAGGGGGGGGGGAGGGGGCATGTGTGTACACATTGCAAAGAGTATGTAGCCCCCTGTCTGACTGTTGAAATATTGGTGTTTAGTATACTGGTCATAGTATTTTTATCAAAATGTGATAAGGCGAATTTTCGGTCCTGTGACTCATAATAAACTATGATTCCTAGTCATCCGTATCTCTGTAGTATATGGGTCAGAGCACTATGATAGCTGACACAGATTTACTTATCAAGAAATCTTAATCGCTGACTCGACAACAATACCTGTCAAAGTTAATTTACTCTTTACGAAGCTGATACTTGTTGATTCCATGTCTTGTACGAAATTTCAGCTGCATGTGAAGCCAAATAGCTAAACATGCAACAATTTATGAACATGCCATAAGCAAATCACAGATTTAGAAATAAAGAAATAAGATCCACGTGCATCATAAAAGTCATAGGCGTAGAGCTCATTTTGCACGTTACGCATGTGCGTAACATGCACATTACGCATGAGCGTAACATACGTAAGAAAACATTTATAGTTAAGTGACATTAAGATAAAATATCTTACATTTACACCATAGGGACTTCTCTTAAAGGAAAGAATGTGGGAGCACATTCTTTCCTTTCAGGGTAGCCCCTATTTGGAAGCGATTCTATTCTAGGCATACTGTCCAAGATTTTTCCTGGTTGTGCGTAAAAATAATTCCCTGCGCCATTGAAAGCTGCGTATTATTTAACCCAGTAAATCACAACGTTACAATAGTCATTTGAACGGCGCCACAACGTCAGGCTGGTGTGGAGTTATTGCGAGATCTAGACAATAGCCTGATTCAGAGCCGGTTTTATTTTACACAAATTAGAGGCGCTGTAGCTACATCTATTTTTAAAATATGAGACAGCGCATGACAAAACCAACAAAATGGCATGTGCGCACAGCGAAGACTCAGATCAGCCTGGGCATCTGCCCAGTCTGATCAGAGTCTTCGCTGTGCGCTCAAAAGGTAGCTAAGGATCCAAGCTTTCTTAATGCGGACAGCGAATACTCCGATCAGACTGGGCGGATGCCCAGGCTGATCTGAGTCTTCGCTAGGCGCACATGCCATTTTGTAGGTTTTTTCGTGCGCTGGGTCATGTTTGATCCGGGACACATGATTTCCCACAAATTTGCACGTGCTCCCAGTGGAGACGCAGACCGATCTAAGAGGACACGCAGACCGATCTGAGCATCCACATAGTCTGATCAGAGTATTCGCAGGGCACTCTGTGGGTAGCCAAAGAACCAAAGCGTTTTCATGCAGACAACGAAGACTCTGATCAGACTGCGCATATGCTCAGATTGATCTGAGTCTTCGCTGAGCGCACATGCACATTAATAGGAAATGCTCTGCCCCGGCTCAATTTTTGGTTTCCAAATTTGTTTCTGTATTATTATACTAATCAACTATTAGCAAGTTACTGAACAACCCTAGCTTACATTCTTTATAACTCTATAGCGGGCCGTCATCGGCCCGTCAGCTACCCTGATGGGCCGATAACGGCCCACTATAGATTTATAAAGAATGCTAGCTGGGAACGTTACTGTTCACTAACAACTTCATTAGCACTTGACTTATATGAGGTCATTAAAAACAAAATGGCGTCCTAAAACGTTTAGAATGCCATTTAAAAATAGTTTGGCGATTTGCTGACTGCCGCCAGGAAAGTTTGAAGAAATAGAGATGATTTTTTTTCTTCTCTTGTTTATAAGTGATAAATTTGTTCAAAGCTGAAACGCATGTCCCCCAAAACGGCGAATTGGTCTATTGTGTTTGCTTAATAGTACATGTGCTTTTATGTTGCTTAGCAAACTTTGAGTAGGATGTATGAGTGAGTCAAAAAGGCTGCGATAGCTTCCAGACAGTAATAAAATGCACAAAGCAAACATATATGCAACCCGATCCGTTGCTTATCCCCAATCCTAAACAATAGGTAACCAGCGCAGACAGGAAATGACGTATAGGCGAGCCGCAATGTCAGAATACGTACCTTCGGGCATGTTCGCCCAGAGAAGATTCGTATCACGTAGTCTTTTCAGAATATTCACTCGGAGCATTTTGGATATCAATGGATGCAAAGTTTCTTCATGCGGACAACGAAGTCTCTGATAAGACTGCGTGACTGATCAGGCTGATCTGAGTCTTCAATAGGCGCACTTATTGGACGGTGCGTTTTCTCACGTTGAGGCTAAGACTATTTATATATGTACGCGTATGCTTACACGCGCATGTCGGTATGTCTATAAGGTACAAGTAACAGCAGCACACTGTGACCACTTACCTCTAGCGAAAAATGACAACTGCCCGACTGGAACGACTCTCCATAACCATCACGAAAACATGCCTTTCTAATTTTGACCTCCCTTAATCCCCATGCACTTTCATATAGTAAAACTGGGGTTTACAGGGGTATACATTTTTCTTATTTCTGCTCAAAACATTGATTGTGAGTACTTGTTAGAACCGCCTCCACAATCTATGTTTTGAGCACAAGTATGAAAAATATGAGAATTTTTATCTAAAAACTTCCAGTTTTTGGAGGTGAAATTTTCTATAAATTTACATAGGGATGTTTTCGTAATG
Organism: Anodontia alba; assembly: GCA_964016985.1. Taxonomy (NCBI): domain Eukaryota; kingdom Metazoa; phylum Mollusca; class Bivalvia; order Lucinida; family Lucinidae; genus Anodontia; species Anodontia alba. The sequence continues at coordinate 93,407,114 of OZ024830.1, read as the reverse complement.
ACATTGCCCGATAATGTGTCGGCGATTTCAGAATGACGGGCAGCGGATGTATAAGGAAGCAGCAACTTTTTTGGTCAAAATCGGCAATGTATGCAGTGGTGTGTTGGCGGTCCATTATCAATACCAAAATACAATCCATTTGTATTGTTGAAGTTGTGATAAGAGACATGTTTTTTACTCTCCTTTGTATTTTCAGTCTTTTTAATAGTTCTCTTTGTATTGTTGAAAATGTGTCAAGAAACCACTTTTTACTTCCCTTTGTATTGTTAAAATGTGTTAAGAAACCACGTTTATGCTTACCTTTGTACTGTTCAACATCCCTTTGTTGTTTCAACTAAGATAAGAGACCATGAGTTTTTACTACCATTTGTATTGTTAAAGATGGTATGAGTACGAAAGACCGGCAGTGACATTTCAACTTCATTAATTCAAGGTTTCAACTTCACGAATTCACGTGAGAGACCACGTTTTATTTCACTTTGTTGCCGTAAAATTGTTATAAAAGATGACATTTAACTTGCCCCTGTGTTGTGATTGGAGACCATTCATTACGCACCTTTGTGCTGTTCTTAAACCTTCCATTAAGCGGTCTTTTGGTACAAGTTACACTATATGCGGCAGTAGCCAACGGTTTTGTAAAATGGCAGCGAAGGTCCTGATCAGACTGCGCCAAGGCGCAGTCTGATCGGGTCATTCGCAGCCCAAGGAATTTGCAGACAAGAACTCTTTTAGTTCGTTCCGTATTAAGTTTGTTTAGCCTACTGTGACTGCAGTCGCAGACGAGAAAACTGCCGCCATTTCTTGTAATTGCAGTGACGACATAGATACTGCACCCAAAATAAAATCGTGATTTGGCAGATAAGACTAAATGCATGCATGACTGATCGCGCACGTATGTGCATGTCAAACAGATTTTCTCTTGTTTACAATTCTACCGATTTACTCTAAAAATCGGACAGATGGCCTGAGCAAAACAGCTCATCTCAGACGGCGTAGGGCACGGCGTTTGATCTGGTTTGTCAACTCATCTAGAAGTTTTAGACGCATCAACAGGTATTAAAATAGACTTATTCAAATATTAGAAAAAATAGAGTAAGGACTTTAGGTGTACGAAACATCTAGGGTAATTGGGTAATTTAAAAACCTAATATGCACCAGTCATTTGTAACCGCGGCCACTCCACCATCGGGGAATGGCGAGGACAGAGTTGTCTACTAGAGGGATAAATAAATTATAAAATTCCCAGTATGTGTCACCGGTCAGCCTTGAACACAAACGACGTTGTTCAATAAATGTAGGGACGGGCAGAAACGACTCTTCCCTCTTCGTCTTTAAAAAATAGTGAACAAGCAATCCTTCATCCCCGTCCCATAACCAAGTTTTTTCTGTTGTTCCCAAATGTTATGCTAAAGCTCCAAAACTTTTATTGTGGACAAATATTCCTTTTTCCACTGTTCAGTAGTATGTGTTTCTTAATGCCATGTTCCCTTGTTTCTGAAACGCCTGTTTGCACAGGGCTTAATGCCCCTTGCGCACGATTACATCTTTTGATGACCCTTGATGCGCTTCCCACAGCTGCAGCAGGTGACATTTATTCAGTCATCTATCTATCTATCTATCTATCTATCTATCTATCTATCTATCTATCTATCTATCTATACTTTCAGATAAAATAATATTTGACATTTCTTGTGATTCGTCTGCTAGGCAAGTCAGATCTTATTTTATAATAACAGCAACAACAACAACATCAGTGATAATAATAATAATAATAATGGTAATAATAATTATAATAATAAAGAATGTAGTCTGCTACATTTTAGCTAAACGCTGTAAGGGATAATTTGAGTGACCCACTGACTGTTGGAGTGCACGAAGCAACTTCACGAGCGTGCAACATCGGGCGACGTAGTAAAGAACACGTGATAGATGTAGTAATAGATAAGCCAAGAATCATGCAAGACACTTACATTGTTTATTGAAACTGACACTTTCTCGGTATTTGCGAACTTCAACAGTGCGCCTCACTCTGAAGTAATTTCCCAGAAGGCAAGTGCGTAGAAATTCTTTGCAAGCATTTTCACATTGAACGCTCTTCATGCTGGGTAAAAACATTCAGCAATTGACATTTTGTTATGTTTTTCTTAATTTTCGCAGAAAAAAAACTTTGATATTGCGTGCAAACTGTCTCCTGAGGAGAAAATTTGCATGAAATACCAGAGTCTATTTCTTTGGAAAAATAAGAAAAATATCGTCAATATGTCGTCTGCTGAATTTGCACAGAGAGTGGCAAAAGTTAATGCATATTTTAATGACGAAGAAAAATGCAGGATTTAAATATACAAACACGAAAATGTTATTGGTACCAAGTGCTATCGCTGCAATCATAATGGCAACAAGAGGTCCAAATGCCGTCATTCGCTCACCTGATTGAAACTGAAACAGCATCGACAGATTCGCATAATTTGGGGCATAATGAGGACAACGAAGGCCCAGATCTGCGCAGTCTGATTCGAGCTTCCCCTGCCCGTATGCAGAATCATGGAACATTGTCAAAGGCCCGCCTTGATTGAGTCTCTTTGATGGACGTTTGATACTGTAGAATATTTCTATAAATAGCTTAGACCCTTATTTGGCTGTGCGGCTTCGCTGGTTGGTCAAGATCTGAACTGTTCTCACAAATTACGAAGACATATTTGAGCCACCTCGTGACAAAACCAACAAAATGACATGTGCGTCCAGCGAAGACTCAGATCAGTCTTGGCATCCGCCCAATCTGACCAGAGTCTGAGTCTCAAAGTAGTATTTCTTTTTCTTCTTCTTCTTTTTTTTTTTTTTTTTTATTTTTGCACGAAAAAAAAACAAACAATACGTTGTGGGTCGCGGGTACTCATTAGAAGCGCTCTGCGACGATATCAGTACTCTCTTGGTTAAAAAGTCTTGTCTGGAGCTACGAATTTCAACTTATTATATACTAGGATGAAAATGAAACGCCGGGACATAGAATATGCAACAAATATTTTATTACTTGGCCTAGAATAATGAACGGTCTGATTGATATCTCGTTTACTGTGGGTATTGTTTCTCATAATTGTCACTGAAAATCGAATGAAACTGTGTCAGCTTGTTCAATAAATATGAAAGGTTATACAAAATGAATGTAACATTACATTAAATACTTTCAAACTATCTGTAAAGGTTACCCGGCGTTTCTTTTTTCGTCCTAGTATATCTCCATGCCTCAAGATAAGATGGATGTCCATGTAATACATATTGCAAAAACAACAACAACAAAAAAAAAAAAAAAAAAAAAAATCCTCATCTTAAATATACTTAAAACCAAAAGTAACTTGTCACTTTTTATTGATGAATAATTTTGTTTCTACTTCGGTTTGGTTACAATAAGTAAGTTCAGTTGTTTTCCACAGCTAGTCTCAACAGAATTCAAGAGAGATCCCTTCGTATAAGTGATTTCAGTCTCGAGTTACCTACCTTTTCATCAAAAACAGTATTTTCACATTTTATCACAAATTCAAAAGCAGAACATGATTTTCAATACAAAATCTGAAAGGCCTTTGTTTGTCAATAAAATTCCCTGCAAAACAATTTTTCAGTTCTACCTGGCTAATTAATGGCAATTATTTAAATTTGTTTCACGTTGAAATTATCTCCCTTGCAATAAAAACAATAGTAAACTTTCGCTGCTCGTAAAAGCCAAATCTCCGATATTTTTTGAAAGTTTTAAACGGTGATTTGTATGGGCCTCTACAGAGAGTGTATGACCAGAAGAAAGGTGCAAAAGTTCTCATTATGTCAAATGAAAAATGGATGACAATAACCTATAAGATTATCATTACAAACATTGTTAAGTTTGAACAAACGGCCGTCTCAATAAAAATCGACGTGTTCTGAATTTGCGCAATAGATGATGCAGATCTTTTGTTTTTGTTAATTTAAGAACAATCTTCAATACATGTCTAAGCGAATAAAGCTGGGTCTAAATTGATTAATGAAATAAACCCGTATTTAAGGTACAGTGACCTTCCAAATGTGAATTAATATCGTAACTTTTGATTCTGACCCCTTCTGTTTTGAGAGAGCCCCTTTTTATAATCTGTTTGACAGAAAGGGCTCAAGTACTGTATATCATGTGCACAAATGCTTGTTCTTTAACATCATTAAAACAGATTTTTTAAATTTCACTCAGCAAAAGTTAGTAAACCGTATAAATATATGCTGTAAAGTTACTTTTGGCTTTAAGTATATATCACAATTCGGCAAAAACCGAGAACTTGGCCAATACAGCCGGTACTCGGCCAATGCGGCTCTTAGGAATGGAAATGCCATCATCGATACTGGCCGAGTCATACTGGTCGAGCTCTGGTCGTATTGGCCGAGTTTCTCTGTTTTGGCTGAGTTTGTGATTGATTTATGGTAAGATCTGAACTGACATTAGATCCAGAGAGGTTAGTCAATACAATTGTCATGAATCAAGAAATGTCGTATTGGCCAAGTTACAGCTCCTCTGTTTACTGTATTGACCCACAGAATCTGGCCTCGGGTCAGTACGACAGACTTCGAACCTGTAACTGGGTCAATACGAAATGTCCTGCCTAAAATCATAGTATTGGCCAACGGAGTTCGGCCTCGGGTCCGTACAGTAGACCTCGAACTGTAACAGGGCCAATACGAAATTTCTTGATTAATAACAGCCCATGGAATTCGGCCCCGTGTCAGCACAGCAGACCTCGGACATGTAACTGGGCTAATGCGAAATTTATTGAACAATAGCATTACAATGATTTACTTATTCATTGATAAAGCCCGACTGGTGACCAGGAGGTCACGTGTTCGATCTCCGCCGGGTCCGGCAACATTCTTTCGATGAGATTCATCCTGAAATATTTTCTACAATCATGTTCTCCCTTCTGCTGATTTAAGTATGGCAGTTGTCAGTTTCTGGCCAGGGAACATGCACAAATTCTGGTTAACTGCTTAGAGGACTAAGCATGCACATACACAGGAGTGAGGTGAGGTAAACTGACCGGCTCCACATGACCTTTATAGTGTTGACTGTGCCCTTAAACTCCAAAAAATGGCATGTACGCCCACCGAAGACTCAGATCAGCCTGGGCCTCCGCCTAGTCTGATCAGAGTCTTCGCTGTCCGCATCAAGAAATAGCATTACGAAAACACGCCTATTCAAATATATTGAAAATTTCACCACCAAAAACTGAAAATTTTCAAATAAAAAAACTCTGATATTTTTTCATATTTCTGCTCAAAACATAGATTGTGGGTACACGTTAGAACCGCCTCGTGGAGGCGGTTCTAACGAGCACCCACAATCTATGTTTTTGAGCAGAATTAAGAAAATAATGTATACCCCTGTAAACCCCAGTTTTACTATATAAAAGTGGGGTTTAAGGGGGTCAAAATTATATAGGTATGTTTTCGTGATGGTTTGTTGAAATGTGGGGGTAAGTTAATAAGTAACCAGCATAACGGATTTCTATATGCTACCTTTCTGTCTTACATTTAAGGGGGACTGGATACACCTGGTACATTTTCTGTGATGTTTTACAGGGGATACAACTTTTGTGACTTCCTGTTTGCTGTCCTGTGCCCGAAACCCTTTCTGAAAAGAAAAGGAAAGAATTTTCTCTACTTTCCCTCTGAGAAGGGGTGTATTCTAAGCGGAAAGAGGATGTTTCAAAGTAGAGCAGTAATTTTCCTTTTAGACAGCTTTTCAAAAGGGAGGCAAACACATTTTGAAAGAATTGCCTCTGAATGTGTAGCAATTTACCTTAAATGCTAGAAATTATCGATGTAAGATCGGGTATATTCAAGGAAACATTCTAAATTTTGATGTCTTGTGTTTCTCTGGATATAATCTGGAGGCATTTTAGATTTTGATGTCTCATGTTTCTCAGGGTATAGTTATGGAAACATTTTGGAGTTTGATGTCTTATGTTTCTCTGGGTATATTCATGGAAACATTTTGGATTTTCGTGTCTACTGTTTTCTCTGGTTCTATTCGTGGAAACATTTGTTGGATTTTATGTTTCTCTGGGTATATTCATGGAAACATGTTATATTTTGGTGTCTTATGTTTCTTTGGGTATATTAATGGAAACATTTTGGATTTTGATTTCCTCTTGGTATATTCATGGAAACATTTTAGATTTTGATGTCTTATGTTTCTCTGGGTATGTTCATGGAATCATCCCGGATTCTGATATCTTATGTTTCTCTGGGTCTGTTCATGGAATCATCCCGGATTTTGATATCTTATGTTTCTCTGGGTCTGTTCATGGAATCATCCCGGATTTTGATATCTTATGTTTCTCTGTGTCTGTTCATGGAATCATCCCGGATTTTGACATCTTATGTTTCTCTGTGTCTGTTCATGGAATCATCCCGGATTTTGATATCTTCTCTGGGTCTGTTCATAGAAACACGTTGGATTTTGCTGTCTCATGTTTCTATCATGACGTCTTACGTTTCTCTGGGTTACATTTTAGATTTGATATCTTATATTTTCTCCAGGTATATAAATGGTAATATTTTAGATTTGGTGTCTCATATTTCTCTGGTTTTATTCATGGTATCAATTTTAGGTTTTGATGTCTTATATTTCTCTGGGTGTATTAATGGTAGCATTTTAGATGTCTTAATTTTCTCTGGGCAAATTAATAATAACATTTAAGAATTTGATACCTAATGTTTCTCTCGTGATAACATTTTAAATATTGGTCTCATGTTTCGCTGGGTATATCAATGGTGACATTTTAGGTTTTGATGTCTTCGTGTTTCTCTGCATTATGTATAAGATATTTAATTCTTTTGAATATCATTATTGTCACTTTTTACTGCAAGTTTCTATAGAACTTTCTTGAAGAAATGGAATGTTCATGAATTTTCTTGAAACTGGTAGAAACTTCTTTTGCAGAGGATCATGAAAGCCTTTAGAACATCCTGTAAAATCTTAGAGCATTCTGGAACCTTTGAAAAATTGTAAGAAGTTTATAGAACTTTCTAGATTGAGCTAGTTTTGGCATGTCTTAGAACATTTAGAATATTCTAGAAAATGAGTGATGCCTCAAGTAAATTCTTTCTCCAGAATATTCTTTGATACTATATAAGAAAAAAAATCATATGGATATCGTTGTATACTATCATTGGAAATTATTCTATAATAGATTACTTTAATATTTTATACATTCTGGAATTTAACTCTGAATTCAAGGACTTAAAAGTGTGCGATCAGAAACTGTTATTCAAAGAGTTTGATTAAGAAATTATTTTGGAATCATTCTGAGAATAAAACTTGACAGGTACTGTTTACTTATATTTATCTGCTTTGAACATTGTTTTATTACTTTGTTGTTAATAGATATCGTAAATAATTTTAAAGCTTAAATTTCATTCCTTTCTGGTTACGCCTGGCTCGTAACATTGTGTATTAATGGTAAAATTTGAGACTTTGATCTCTTATGTTTCTCTCGAGGTATTAAGGGTAACATTTTTAGATATTGATGTCTTCTGTTTCTCTGGGTATATTAATGGTAATGCTTTAGATATTAGCGTCTTATGTTTCTCTGATTAGATAAATGGTCAGATTTTACATTAGGTAAAAGTGATGGTGTACGGGGAGACTTTTTACGGCCGCCACACGGCACAACACCAGCTACAGTAGAGTAAAATAAAAGTCAAAACGTATTGCCTTTGGAAACAAAGAACACACACAATAACGACAATCGGAGAGTCGGTTTGATTGAGTCTCTTCATATCCAGCATTGTAGTTTGCAATGCTGCATACGTCCCCTAGCGCCGGCTTAAGCGGTATTCGATTTTAAAAATAACCAGGATCGGCTCAATGGTCCCAGAGGAAATAAAATATAACCTGCACTATGATGATGTACGGGAGACTTTTTACAGCTGCTACAGGTCACAACACCAGCTACAGTAGAGTAAAATAAAAGTCCAAAAGGATTGCCTTTGGAAACAAAGAACACACAAAATCACGACAATCGGAGACTCGGTCTGATAGAGTTTCTTCATATCCAACTGTAGTTTGGGAGGCTTTATACGCCCCTAGCACCGGCTTAAGCGGTATTCGATTTTCAAACTATATTGATGTACGGGGGCCGGGGTGGGGGCGGGGGCGACTTTTACGGCCGCCACACGGCACAACACCAGCTACAGTAGAGTAAAATAAAAGTCAAGAAGGATTATGTTTAATTTTTCTCTGGGTTTTTATGGTCACATTTTAGATTTTGAAGTCTTATGATTCTCTGGGTATATTATGGTAAATTTAAGAGTCCGATGCCTTATATTTCATTGGATATATTATTAGTGACTTTTTAGATTTGTGAGGTCTTTTGTTACTCTTGGTATATCCATGGTAACATTTTATATTTTGATGTCTTATGATTCACTTGGTATATAAATGGTAGCATTTTATATTTTGACGTCTTGTGTTTCTCTATGTATATCAGTGGTAACATTTTAGATATTGATGTATTCTGTTCACTGGGTATATTAATGGTTACATTTTAGATATTGACGTCTTATGTTTCTCTGGTTATATCAATGTACATTTTAGATTTTGATGTATTATGTTTCTCTGGTGGTATCGATGGTAACATGTTACATAAGCTGTCTTTTATGTCTCTTATTATATTAATGGTAACATTTTAGACTTTCATGTCATATGTTTCTCTTGGTATATTAATGGTAACATTTTAGCTTTTGATGTCTTATATTTCTCTGGACATATTATTCATTACGAAAACACGCCTATTCAAATATACTAAAAATTTTACCACCAAAAAATGAAAATTTTCAGATAAAAATTCTATTTTTTTTCATATTTCTGCTCATAACATAGATTGTGGGTACTCGTTAGAACCGCCTCAGTGAGGCGGTTCTAACGGGTACCCACAATCTATGTTTTTGAGCAGAAAAAAAAAAATAATGTATACCCCTGTAAACCCCAGTTTTACTATATAAAAGTGGGGTTTATGGGGGTCAACATTATAGAGGCATGTTTTAGTGATGGTAACATTTTAGATTTTGATGTCTTATCATTCTCTTGGTAAATCAATGAAAGCATTTTTAGATTTTGACGTCCTATGTTTCCCGGGGTATATAAATGGTGTCATTTTAAATTTTGATGTCTTATTTTTTCTTGGTGTACTAAGGACAGCATTTTAGATTTTTACGTCATATGTTTCTCTGGACATTAATGGTAACATTTTAGATTTTGACGGCTTATGTTTCTCTGAGTTTATTAATGGTAACAGTTTAGAGTTTGACATCTTGTGCTTCTCTGGGTATATGAATGGTAATATTTTAGATTTTGATATGTTCTGTGTTTCTGGGTATATTAATGGTATCATTCTAGATTTTGATGTCTTGTGTTTCCCTGATTGCATTAATGGTAAAATTTTATATGTTTATGTCTTATGTTTCTCTGGGTATATATATGGTAGCATTTTAGATTCTGGCATCTTATGTTTCTCTGTATATATTAATGATAGCGTTTTAGATATCCATATCCTATGTTCCTCTAGGTATTAAATGGTAATAGTTTAGGATTTGACGTCTTATGGTTCTATCGGTATATCAATGGTAACGTTTTAGATGTTCATGTCTTAAGTTTACCTGGGTACGTTAATGGTAACATTTTAGGTTTTGATGTCATGTTTTCTTGGTATATTACTGATAACATTTTTTATGTTAATGTGTTATGTTTCTCTGGTAATCTGGTAATATTAATGATGACGTTTTAGATATTTAGTTTCTCTCTCTCTCTCTCTCTCTCTCTCTCTCTCTCTATATATATATATATATATATATATATATATATATATATATATATATATATATATATATATATATATATATATATATCAACACTTTAGACACCGATGTCTTATGTTTCTCTAGATATATTAAAGCAAATATTTTAGATTTTTGTCTCAAATCTTTCTCGGGGCATATTTATGGTAACGTTTACTCATGATGTCTTATGTTTCTCTGGTTATATTAATAGTAGCATTCTAGAATTTTAAGTCCTATATTCCTCTTGGTATATTTATAGTATATTTCAGATTTTGATATTTTATATTTCTCTTAGTATATTAATGGTATCATTTGAGATTTGGACGTCTTATGTTTCTCTGGGTATGCTCATGGCCTCATTTTAGATTTTGATGTCTTATGTTTCTTTGGGTATATAAACGGTTACATATTTTCTGATATCTTTCGTATTTCTGCTCAAAACACACAGTGTGGGTACTCGGCGAGGCGGTTCTAACAAATACCCACAATCTATGGTTTTGAGCAGAAATAAGAAATATATGTATACCCCTGTAAATCCCAGTTTTGCTATATAAAAGTGAGGCTTAAGAGGGTCAAAGTTATATAGACATGTTTCGTGATGAGATGCAGCTTCAGTTGCATTACGAAAACACGCCTATACAAATATATTGGAAATTTCACCACCAAAAAACTCAAGATTTTTCCGATAAAAATTCAGATATTTTTCACATTTCTGCTTTCACTATATAAAGGTGGGGTTTAAGGGGGTCAAAATTATATAGGCATGTTTTCGTGATGTGTAAAAGGGGTGAAAGAGTTAAGATAGAATTCCAGTTTAAAGTATGTATGAATGCCGAACAGCTAAGGCGGAATTTCATTACTAGACAACCTTCCAAACAAGATCTCAATCAAAACTCTCTCTCTCTCTCTCTCTCTCTCTCTCTCTCTCTCTCTCTCTCTCTCTCTCTCCACCATCCTACAATTTTACAACACCAGTCAAGTTAGCTGTAGCAGCAACACACCTACCCCAAGGACCCACCCCAATCCACTTAATAGAATTAATGAAATTTTGTAACAATTAACAGATTCGCACTAACACTATCCTTAAAAAAATCACTTACCGGCAAAGAACAGGTCAGTCCCATAAAAAGCTACCTTTTGACCATACCGAACGGACAGGCCTGCTCATACCCGCAGTCCGATCAAAATCACCTCTCAAAGGTACAGTGTTGTGTATGCGAACAGAACAGAACCTGAACGGATGGTGAGACTACCCGAAAGCACAGATTGGTTAGTGTGTTCGCTGTTCATCCACATATAACAGTACATTAGACTGGTTCTCGGTCAATAATGAAACAATAAAGGAAACCGATCGCATTTTTAATAGTATTAATAATCGTCCAATCTCCCTGCTTCACGCATAGTTATGATATGAGTTGAGCCAAGCGAAAACGTGCCTTCGAAGCATGCGCGGACAGCGAAGGCCCGGATCAGGCTGCGCGCATGATCAGAGCCTTCCCTGTCCGCTGCCAGAATTATTGGATCTTATAGAATGTATCAATGGAGCAAGGGCCCGGATGATACCTTACGCACGCGCAGGATGATGTGACTGCACATTTGGCCCATGCTCGAAGGCACTTTTTCGCTTGATACAGCCCATATTATAAAACGAAATGCCGCGCAAAAATGGAAGTAAATAATTCATTGTAGATTTCTATGTGGTATGGTGTTTGTTCCTTAGAGCATTCTTTTGGTCAGGACGGCTAACTGGCGACAAAACATAAACATTTAAAGATTAAAGAGCTACCTATAGATCTAATGATGTGGAAGAATTTGAAAATGGGATAGTACCAATATCATACATATATATAGGTTTTTTGGCGTTTTACAATATAAATGAAATGTGACAAGAGGCTGAGGGAATATAGTAGAGGCGAAATATTTGAATAGGTAGGTGTTTTATTTTTTACTTTTATTTTTATTTATATATATATATATTTATTTATTTATTCATTATGATTTTTTTTTTGTTGTTTTTTATTTGTTTTTATTTTTTATTTATTTATTTTTTTTTTTTTTAGATTCTTTTTTTTTTTTTTTTTTTTTGTTTGTTTTTGTGTGTGTGTGAAATGTCATATCTTTTTTTTTTTTTTTTTTTTCTGGGAGAAATTAGAAGAATAATTCTGTTAAAAAATTTACCCATCTTACTAAGCGATTACTTTCTATTTTTTTTTTTTTTTTTTTTTCGATTTTTTTAACATGAATAGAAATGATTGAAAATGTGCATGCATACATGTAAATCTAGGTAATATACATGTACGTATTTAATAACCGTTATTGACCGTTTGCTTTGCTGCAATACTGTGTTTTCTTATTTATTTATTTAATGCAATCCTTATTTATCGTATTTACCCTAAGTATTTGAGCAAACCAGCCTGGTCAGACAGTGTAGACCCAGATCAAACACCGCAGAATGGCGCGCGTCTGATCAGGATCTTCACGGTTTGTCGCTCAATAAAAAGTTTTGATACGCAAAAAATAAATGTAAAAATGGATTTATTTACATTTTAGAACAGGTCTGGTAAACACTTGATATGTCCAAATATTTAAGGTAAATACGGTATATCAAACATGAATTTGTTTCGTTCTCTCTCTCTCTCTCTCTCTCTCTCTCTCTCTCTCTCTCTCTCTCTCTCAAGAAAACAGCGCCCACATACCAATTGAAAACGGTTTAGGATATTGCGTTTTGAATCTCAGTGCATCACGAAAACATACCTATATAATTTTGACCCCCTTAAACCCCACTTTTATATAGTAAAACTGGGGTTTACAGGGGTATACATTATTTTTTGTTATTTCTGCTCAAAAACATAGATTGTGGGTACTCGTTAGAACCGCCTCATACTCGTTAGAACCACCTCAATGAGGCGGTTCTAACGAGTACCCATAATCTATGTTTTGAGTAGAAATATGAAAAATATCAGAATTTTTTATCAGAAATTTTCAGTTTTTGGAGGTGAAATTTTCTATATATTTGAATAGGCGTGTTTTCGTTATGAATTTGATATATATTTCTGGAATCCATAATAACAAATCACGTACAGTATTAATAATAATAATAATAATAATAACATAATTTTCAAAATTATGTTTTAAAACTAGAAACTTTTTTTTGTTTTCTTGTTTGTTTTTTTTTCGTCGCTAGTGTATCTGTCATTGATTCACAACACAGAAAAAAAGGCCCTCTAACCGTATGACAACACCGCAATTTATACCCAGCATACAATGTGTTTCTGTACTGGTATCGGGCTTTTGTGTATAAACGGACAGTAAAGGCACAGATCAGCGCAGTCTGATCTGTGCCTTCGCTGTCCACTTGCAGAACGCCAGGACAATAATTACGTTCTATAGAAATTTCTGTATTAATGCCAACCTTGAAGACCCCGATCAGACGCCGCTTTCTGTGGCGTCTGATCTGGGTCTACAAGGTTTGACAATGTCCCTGCTATAGGACGCTGTTATAGGGTTAAAGCTCCTGACGCAATAATACCAGACGGCGTTCTAGAATATTTTTACTTCAACAAAAAATCAAAACTGTTTTAGACTGTCATCAGTTACACTAAAAACATATCGGAACACAGCAAACGAAACGACAGGAGTATTATACAGTCGCTGGCCAAAAGTGAGTCATCAAGTTCAAAATCTCCTTAGACTTACATGTACAGTAAAACTTCAATGGCTCGAACACCGATGGCCCTTTTACCGTGGCTGATTAGAATTCGTTCATGAGTCCCTATGAAATTCTGTCGATAGCGCAAGAAAACAAATATTTAGAGATATTTGAGGCAAATTGTCTAATTTTAACATGAAAATGTTGTGTGTAGTTATAAGAATCGACTCATCGAGATGATTTTAATGAATACATTCCACAATACCGTTTTCTTTATAGAAGATCGAATCACATCATCGAGGCTGTTCTAATGAATACATCCACAATAATATTTTTTGTAGAAGATCGAAATGACATTCCTAAATTATCCAAATTTGCCTCCTGGCCTGGCCCGTGATTAACCCTCATCACGAAAACATGCCTATATAATTTTGACCCCCTTAAACCCCACTTTTATATAGTAAAACTTGAGTTTACAGGGGTATACATTATTTTTCTAATTTTGCTTAAAAAAAAAACATAGATTGTGGGTAATCGTTTGAACCGCCTCGCCGAGGCGGTTCTAACGAGTACCCACAATCTATGTTTTGAGCAGATATATGAAAAATATCAGAATTTTTTATCTGAAAAAATTCTTTTTTTGGTTGTAAAATATATTTGAATAGGCGTGTTTTCATAATGTCATGACTGCATAAAAAGCAGTGCCGCACATTATCAACAGCCGTGCATTAACCGGCGGAAAGCCGTGTATTAACAAAGCAATTCACGCGCTGTTAATGCACGGCTACGCAACTTTCAATATGCTCGTACCGGGGCCACAGGCTGCCGTCACGAGATATGTACTGCCCGGCCCTAGAACGAACATAGTCCGTGGAAATTGCGTTCGCGAGACATCGGTGAAAAGGCGAAACAAAATAGTGCAAGAAATAACGCGAAATGTAGCAAATGTTTTCAGTTTTTATGCAATAATAGCGATCGAACATGGTTTTCAATGCATTAATATTCGCCGAGTCTCTTTGGAGGCGTTGAAGACCGCGGCCGGAGGCCTCGGTTTTCAACACCTCCCTCGGGACCTCGCGAATGTTAATGCATGAAAAACCATGTTTGATCCCTATAGTGGCTTGAACGACTCATATCTAGATTAAATTTCCATGGTCCCAAAGATGTTCGAGCCATTGAAGGTCGACTGTATTTGTAAGTGAGCAGGAAAAAGCTTTAAGAAAGTTCTCTTTATCAGCTAATGATTATAAAACAGTTAAATTATAATAATTTTATATACGCATAGCTCCATAGGCATTTTTATCAACCGAAAATACTGATATTTTTCTTAGTTCTCCACAAAAACATATATTGTGGTACTCATTAGAAACGCCTCGCAGAGGCGCTTCTAATGAGTAGCCACAAAATATGCTTTCACGGGAAATGAGAAAAAAATATCATGCGGATACCTGCTCTTGTCTGGATCTGTGGGAAGTATTTCAACAGAGCAAAATTTTCATAAATTCATATTTTGTTTTGGCGTAAATGTCGACGTCATCGATACTTGTAGACTGGCACCCGTTTATATGGTTTTGATTCAGCATAAAAATTATTTATATTTTGCTAAAATCCTATCTTTTGGAATTTCTTTCTTACTGATTTGGGATTTCTTCCGGGTAGGGGAGATAATATGTGTAGAAAAATAGTCAAGGAGGAGTATTTCCCCTTTGTTACATTTTCGCTAAAACGCATAGCCATGGGGTCAGGCTACGATATTTTGGGGCCAGGCTACGGTATTTGGCCAAATAATTTTCAATAATCTTCAAAGACCTGCCACTTCAGAGATAACCATAATAAAATGTGATAAAAAAAAATAAGGAAATTCTTTTAGCTTCCAAACAATACCAAAATCAATATCATCCACCAAGGACAAGTCTTTTGATTGAAATTCTTACGCATCGACATATAAATGCAGGCTTAATCTATGCTATTTTTTCGGTTTGATGACTCATTTTGGTCAAGTACTGTATGTGATACGCAGATACGAAAGACCAATTATGCCACATGCGAACAGCGCAGGCCCAAATCAAAGTGCGTATCAGCGCAGTCTGATCAGGCACTTCTCGCTCCGTAGATACTTTCTATTGTAGTGTATTTTTATTATCCTAAGTATTCATACAGACAAGCCTGATCAAACAGTGTATACCAAGATTAGACGCCGCAGAACGCGCCATCTGATCAGGGTCTACACTGTTGCCATTCATCCGGTAATTCAAGACACATCAACAGGCAGTAACCCTGACTTGTTTAACCTTTACCAGTCTCTGGGCAAATTCAACAGAGGACAAACTGATCATACGTTTTCTTATTTTTCCCAGAAAATAGGCTTTGACATTTCATGAAAATCGTCTCCTAAGAGACAATTTGCATGGAATGGCAAAGCCTATTTCCTGAAAAAAAAAAAATAAGAAAAAATTCAAAATGTCTTCCGCTGTAAAGTTTTTCCAAGCGTGCTAAGCGTTAAGTTTTAGGTAAAGTATGGTAAGGAATACAGATGCCCGAAAATTTATAATAAACACAGTATTATTATAATTGATCCTGCATTACAAAGACACGCCTATTGAAATATAAAGAAAATTTCGCCTCCAAAAACTGAAAATTTTCAGATAAAAAACTCTGATATTTTTCATATTTCTGCTCAAAACATAGATTGTGGGTTCTCGTTAGAACCGCCTCGGCGAGGCGGTTCTAACGAGTACCCACAATGTATGTTTTTCAGCAGAATTAAGAAAATATTATATACCCTGTAAGCCCCGGTTTCACTATATGAAAGTGGGGTTTAAGGGGGTCAGTATTATGTAGGTATGTTATTGTGATGTAAACGGGCAGCGAATATACTGACAGATTGCGCGACGGCGCAGGCTGACCAGGGCTTCGTTGCATGCATATGGCATAAAGGTTTTCTCTCTTGTTAAGCATCAAATATGTTTTGTGTTCAAAGCATTTCTGTTATTATTTTTTATGGGAGGAAACAAAAGTAAACATATTGGGCAGCTACTTATTAGCTTAATATCAACATACTGGGCAGCTACTTGTTAGCTTAATATCTACAATCCTTGCCCTAAAATCTTGATGCAATTAGTGTTGCAAAGCAATCACCTGGCCACTATTTGAGTGGCCGTCTTATGGTTACTTAAGGTCAGACGAGATCAAAGGTATTGTGGTATTGCAGACAACGCCCGAACACGCCCGAACTTCGTCGATTGACGCAAGCTTTCTTCTACGTTCGGGCGTTTACGGAAAATAGGCCATCTTCGTAGGTTTCCGTACACTAGTGGGATAATCATCATCTTATGCTTTGGTCACAATACCTTCCGATTAGGCTTCCGATGTACTCCCGGCATGATTTTTAGCCATTTTCGCCAGGTCTCCGGCCGGACACCCGACATAGCCGGCCGGTGACCGGGGCTCTCAGGCAGCATCGGGGAGGTGCCGGAAGAGTTTTAACTTGAAGTTAAAATTTCACCGATGTCCGGTGGATTTTCATAATCGGCCACATATCCTTCACACACCCTTTAAGTATCGTCCGGTATCCGGCCGGGGTACGGACGTCATTCGTAGTCCGTAGGATACTCGGGCGATATTCGTACGATGTCCGGTCAATAGGTGGGTAATCGCCCGGACATCTTAGGATAATCGGCCGAAAAGTATTAGATGTTCGGACGGTGTCCGGCCATTATTCGCGGCCTCGCCGGTTCCAGAAAATTTCTCTTTGGAAGTAGACGCCGTACGATTACCGGAAGGTCTTCGGACGGCCTCCGCTCGGCATCCGAACGGTGCCATTTATGCAAATTACACGCAAGAATTTTTTTCACCGGTGTTGTCCGATATCGGAAAAATTGCAAAAACCACCGGTGTGCTCCCGATTACCCCCTATCCCCGGACACCGGCCGATCTTTGTGACCAAAGCATTAGTGACGATCATTTTAATTTCTTAATATTAACCGGGCAAATAGATCTGGCGACAAATATTTTTCTTATTTACCCCAGAATAAATAGTTTGACATTTCATATAAATTGTCACGTAATCGCGACAATTTGCTTCAACTGTCAAACACAATTTGTTTAGGGAAAGTATGAGTATTCTATACTGTCGTCTGCTGAAAGTTTTACCTATTAAATTTGAACAAGCTTACTCACTAGTGTCTGAATGTCAGACTGTTTAGTTCCCGACCAATCTGCGCCTTATGGATTTTCATATTTCCGCAATCTGATCTGAAACTTCACTGGGCACATTTTGGACAGGCAAAGCTGCAAAGTTTCTTCATGAGGACAACGTCAACTCATCAGACGACGGCGCGAATGCGCAGGCGGCTTTGAGTATTCGTTTGGCATTACGAAAACAAGCCTATTCAAATATATTGAAAATTTCACCACCAAAAAATGAAAGTTTTCAGATAAAAACTGATATTTTTCCTATTTCTGCTGAAAACATAGATTGTGGGTATTCGTTAGAACCGCCTCGCCGAGGCGGTTCTAACGAATACCCACAATCTATGTTTTCAGCAGAAATAGGAAAAATAATGTATACCACTTTAAACCTCAGTTTTACTATATAAAAGTGGGGTTTAAGGGAGTCAAAATTATAAAGGTATGTTTTCCTGACGGTACACATGTCAGAAGGTACACTTTCTCACGTTACGACTTAAAATGATTAATATTTTTGGATTATTTTTTATGCCTGGTTGTAATGTTGCAGGCATACATCGAGACAATAAAGAAAGGCAAAAATGCCCGTTACGGTAAAGATATGGCTTCTCTTCCCTTTCTGCATCTGATATAACTTTTCAGCGACTCACTGACTAGGATTTTCTGCACTTTTAGAGGTTTTTCTGGCACGTCTGGTGTTTATGACATCATCCAGACTTTTGTCTATTTCTTCAAAGTAAAATGCTTAACGGCATTATGCGTGCGAACGTGCGTGCGTACGTGCGTGCGTGTGTTTGTGTGTGCGTTCACAATTAATGAGTCACACATAAGAAAACCAACAAAATGATATGTGCGCCTAGCGAAGACTTAGATCAGCCTTGGCATCCGCCCTGTCTGATCAGAGTCTTTGCTGTCCGCATGAAGAAAGCTTGGTTCCTTAGCTACCCACTGAGCGCACGCGAAGACGATTGAGCGCACAGCGAAGACTCTGATCAGACTGGGCGGATGCCCAGGCTGATCTGAGTCTTCGCTGGGCGCGCATGTCATTTTGTTGGTTTTATCATGAGGTGGCTCCATTATTGAAAGGATGTGGTGTTATGATTTAGAGGAAACTTTTATTGATACAGTTTCAAGGAAGTTAAATGTCAGAATTGTTTTGCTCCCATCTGAAAGAAGGTCTACCGTAAAAGGAAAGAATTTGCTCTCACTGGGAACAGTGGGAGCATATTCTTCCCTTTTAGAGTAGACTTCCTTTCCAGAAGGGCTCTGATGTGAAGGGAAGCAAACATAACGTCACAAAAGTTGTCTCCCTTGTAAAAATGACGGAAATCTACCATGTATATCCGGTTCCCTGTAATTGTGAGCTCCAAACACGGTGCACCTATAAATCGGTTTATTGTCTTTAAAATTTCAAACCCTTGTCTACCTTACCTACCCAAGGGGAGTAAATGCGTTCCTTTTAAAGTAGACCCCTTTTTTCAGAAGGGATTTTGACATTCAGATTTGGGGTGCAGAAATGCCAACAGAAAGTTACAAAAAAAAGTGTTTCCCTTATACAAAATGTCCAAAAGACAATCCCTGAATCGGTTTAGTTGCCTATATGGTTTCAAAGCCTTGCCTAACATTGCTCCCTAAAGGGCTGCAAAACTTTAATACGAGTATTGATCAACAGTACAGTCTGATTTTAAAGGTTGTTCAACGCTTTGAATTTGAATTAAAATTTGCATTATTTGCAATTTGATTTCTACTGACCACAAAAAGTACGGAAGGATGTGTGTGTGTGTGTGTGTGTGTGTGTGTGTGTGTGTGTGTGTGTGTGTGTGTGTGTGTGTGTGTGTGTGTGTGTGTGTGTGTGTGTGTGTGTGTGTGTGTGTGTGTGAGAGAGATGAGGGGGATGCTTTTTGTTCTTATATTTGTATTTTTTCATTACGGTGTTTTATGTAAAGCGCACCCCACATTTCTTATACATGTACAAAAGCTCCGGAACCTATTGCCTCATGTATGAGTATAAAATGAGCCCACCAAGCGAAAATCTCCCTTCGGGTCATGTGCGGACAGCCAAGCCCTAGATCAGACTGTGCGGATGATCAGGGCCTTCATTGTCTGCTAACAGAAGCATTGGATACTACAGAATGTATGAATGCAAAACAAAGGCCCGGATGATACTTTGCGCATGCGCAGGATGATCTGAATCTGAACAGTTTGAGCATGCTCGAAGGCACAGTTTCGCTTGACGCGGCTCAAATTACCCTGACAGGCACTATGTAGGTGGAAAGTATACTTTGTGGTCAGAAATGTTTTTCTCATAATAGGAATCAGAATGGTTTTCGTTCTGTTTCGGATGATTTATAGACACTGAACGAATGCACCAAATGATGACATTCTCAAATGATGAAACCTGTTCAGAGAACAACTCCAAAACGCCTTAAATATTTTTTACACCTTCACAGAATCAAGTTCTGAGATCTTAGACACTGAATCATTGAAATAATGAAACTGAAAGTTATGTCGTTTTATTCATACTCAGCAGGTCAAATGTACAGTTTTCAAATTCGAAACCGCTCTTATCTTATGCCGCTAAGTTGGGCTCTATCCCTTTTCAATGGACAATTGAATAAACATAGACGTTTCCTAAATAAATTGTTTCTGAAGTTTTAAATACATCCATAACAATACAATTGAGGAATAACACTTGAAGCGCTAAGCATATTTGTACCAGAAAACGCTCTAAAATTGGTTTTGTTGTTTTTCAGATAGAATAAAGTTTGACATGTCATGTGAATCGTCTGCTAGACAGACGATTCACATGATATATCAAGCCTCCTTCTTTCTCTCTCTCTCTCTCTCTCTCTCTCTCTCTCTCTCTCTCTCTCTCTCTCTCTCTCTCTCTCTCTCTCTCTCTCTCTCTCTCTCTCTCTCTCTAAGTACCAGCTGTTATAGTTGTGATTAGCGCTTTAAGGATTAATTCAGTACTGGTAAAAGGGGAAATCAGGGGTTCAGAAATTATGACGTTCACATGATACGATGAGGCTGAGAGACATACCATGACAAATAAATAAATAAGGCGTGTCGGGGCGAAACCCATCCTTTAAAACGCAACTGAAAGAGCAGTCAACGAGGACTCTGACCATATATGTAGATACGGAAATCAGCCATATTTCCTTCTTTTTCTCTTTCTTAATATGCTTGCGCGTAGGTTTTGTATGCCCCTTTGTATGTTTTGTATAATTTGCGCAATACTACGTAGCAACGTTTTTTTTTGGGTACATTTTTTTTATTCTTTTTTGTATGAGGTAAAAATGCTGTCTTATTAAAATTCATATTCACCAGGTGTGGCGAGTCTGGGTGGTGAAATATTTACAGTATTCAAAAGACAACGTGATGGGTGTGTTAATTTAAAAAAAAAAAAAAAAAAAGTTGATTTTTTTAAATAGAAATACAATGTAGAAGCTATGATATTTTTTCTTTATCAACAATAAGTTGTCGACTATTACGAAAGCACGCCTATTCAAATATACTGAAAATTTCACCACAAAAAACTGAAATTTGTCTGACAAAAAAATCTCATATTTTTCATATTTCTGCCCAAAACATAGATTGCGGGTATTCGTTAGAACCGCCTCGGCGAGGCGGTTCTAACGAGTACCCACAATCTATGTTTTTGAGCAGAAATAAGAAAAATAATGTATACCCCTGTAAACCCTAGTTTTACTATATAAAAGTGGGGTTTAAGGGGGTCAAAATTATATAGGCATGTTTTCGTGATGACTCATGAAGCTTCTGATCTGAGTTTACGCTGTTTGCTAATCATCTAGCATTTTTAGACATAACAGGTAGTAAACTTGACTTGTTCAAACTTTAAGGCAAGTATGGTAAGGAGTGAACATATCCCAAAATTAGGGCAGTGAGGTCCGGGGTAGCGGGTATAATAAGGTATGGCGTACCGCGACGTGAATAAATATACTGAAAGGAAAAACAAACGCAGGGTATATTTTATTCCTAAATTTCATTCAAGTTTGAAAAAGTTTGTTAAATATTTTACTATGATTACAAAACGGTACATGTATGGAACAAAAGTTCCAAATTTCATTGGTTTGTGATCAACAAGTCTCGAGTTATTGAAATTCATTGGTAGCTACCCCCCAAATCTTGAAATCAAAATCAAACTGAAAATCAATATCGGGTGTGCCCCCCTCTTGCTGCCGTTGCTGCCCTAATTCTCCTTTGGATAGAGTTAACCAAAGCATTGACAGTTCGCATCGGGATGTTATTCCATTGCCCTGTCTCCCTTAAACGTCTAACAAGACGTTCAATTGTTGAGACGTTAACCCCAAAATGATTGGCAACTTGCTGTTGCCTCTGACCCTGCATCAGCAACGCAATTGCCCTACCCCTCTGAACATCAGTCAATCGTACCATGATTGAAAAAAAGTTCAAAGTAGCGTAAAAATGCAAAGAAAAATCGGTAAAAGAATCGAAGAGCGTTGTGTATCGTTGAAGTGTACCAAATGGTGTGAGGAAATCTTGTGCTGAAGGTTTAAACATGCTTGTTTTGCACGAAATTTTGGCTTTCCGTATTGTCCGTGCAATGCACTGTGTAGTGCACGGTTGAATGATTTCACACACTGGGTAGATAGCACATCGACAAAGACTCGTATACCCGCGGTTCACATTCACAGAACAATCTGTAAAAGTGTATGGCTATAGTAAACACCGTAAAAAATGGTTAAAATAAGAAGGAAAAAACTCTACCCTGCGTTTCTTTTTCCTTTCAGTATATCATTTGATAGGTGCGAATTACGATTTGTTAACTGGCATATTTGCAAGGTCACAATATGACATCGATATTTCAGGATTCGAACATTTTCTGTATTCTGTCTCTTGAAACAAATGGAAAAAGTAAGTTTGTTTTTCTGATTGCACAAATGGACAAAATAAGTTTGTTTTTCTGATTGCATTTTTGGTACGGATCAAGAACCAGGTTAGGTTAAGTGACCTTGACCCTATTTTCGAGGTCGCTCTGCCACAGGGAAACTTGGCGGATGGTTAAATATCTCTAGTCCCAAAATAATAATAACAGTTAAGACTATATTGCCTCCCAGGGCCATCTCATCTTTGAGGGAAACCGATGCACTTTAAAGGGAGACAACTGTGAAATTGTTTTTCTCCCATCTGAAAAGGGTTCTACTCTAATAAGAAAGAATTTGCTCCCCCAAGGGAAATATTTTTTTTTCTTTTTAGAGTAAACCCCTTTTAAGGATGGATTGTTGTACAGGAAAGCAAGTGTACACAAGTTGTCTCCCTTATCAGAAATGGCGGAAAATCTACCAAGTGTATACAGTCATCTTCATCTTAACCGTCTCACATAAAATGGACCGTCTCGAGAAGTGATTTCATTTGTATCTCCAGGAATTCTAGTTTTGAATGGCCCATACCTATCCATGGATGAAATCACAAGCACAAATGAAAAATTATTCATTCCCCTGAAATACTGTGACTTGATGGCAAACTGTGCAGACTGAGCACAATGCTGGTTTAGGATCTGTTTGATCAGAGTCTAGGTTGTATGCTTACGTCTATCTGTCCGAATTATAAGGATAAATATAGTTTTCAGCCGGCAGTTTTGTAGGCATATCCTCAGGTACGGTAACTGTTCTAAAAGTTCGTACACCAATGTTTCTGACAAAATACCTTATACAAACAGTGTAGACCCAGATCAGACTGCTCCTGATGGAGCAGTCTGATCGGGGTCTACACTGTTTGCCATTCCACGAAGTATTTTAAGAAACAGCTGCATAAAAACAAACTTTAAGCCAAAAGTATTGAAATAAGTGTTCGGACTTTTAGGACATTTTCTGCAGTCAGCTCGAACAAAAGCATTAGAACTACTATAATGAGGGGATGTGGATTTGGGTTCTCGGTTATTGAAGATAATTTTAGCAACTTACACATGCACAGCTCCAATGCCATTGGTTTTCTTTATATAATTTATACATTTTTGAAAATGTTCTACAGGCATTTTTTTTTTTTTTTTTTGTTTTAAAGACTCCAAATTCCTCAACAACAGACAGTTTTATCTAAGTAAGGTTTATTCAATTGATATATGGTATTAGTACGATCATAAAATGAGGCATCTGACAGCCTGTAACATTTCAGCTAGACTCTCGTTTTTGAACTGGATCAAAAATGAAATAATTTTTTATCGTATCTCTGAATTAATGTTGGCAAGATTAATTCAGAGATACGATAAAAAAAATCATTTTCATTTCAAGAACGACAGACTAACTGAAATTTTACAGGCTGTCAGGTGCCACATTTAATGATATCAATACCATATCTCAAATCATTAAACCTTTCTTGGATACAAAAAAAAAAAAAAAATAATAAAAAAATAAAATAAAAAAAAATCTATTTTTGAGGACTATGGAGCCTTTAAGTTCAGATGGCCAATACTTGGTACTTGTGTAACAGTAGTCCCTCTAAAACCGTAAAAAAAAACCAAAACAAAAAACAAAAAAAAAAAAAAAAAAAAAACAACAACAATAAAACCGGTATGGTGGGGTATGTTACATCATCACGAAAACACGCCTATATAATTTTGACCCCCTTAAACCCCACTTTTATATAGTAAAACTGGGGTTTACAGGGGTATAAATTATTTTCCTTATTTCTGCTCAAAACATAGATTGTGGATACTCGTTAGAACCGCCTCGTCGAGGCGGTTCTAACGAGTACCCGCAATCTATGTTTTTGAGCAGAAATATGAAAAATATCAGAATTTTTATCTGTAAACTTTCATTTTTTGGTAGCAAAATTTTCAATATATTTAAATAGGCGTGTTTTCGTAATGTGTAATGAGCTTATACTGTATCGAAGCGACTGACGTCCAGCTATACATGTATCTTGTACCAGGTCGCAGCAGGTGTAAGAATAATTTGTACCCCAGATGACTTTGTACTTCTATATTCAAAGCGACCACCCAAAATACACATTTCCGCTTATATCTACTGCAGAATTGCCTGAATTATACATTTTGACCCATTCTTGCATCAAAACAGACAAAACACCTAAACAAGCAAAAATTTGGAACTATTTAATCCGAAACTATATTCGTATGAAACCAATCCGGTGCCCTGTAAATGTTCATTAGTCTGTTATTTGAAATCCTTGGTATTCGGACTGACCGGGTCTGGGCAAACAGTAGGACTTTAGACACACTAACAGGTAGTAAAGTAGCATCACGAAAACATGCCTACATAATTTTGACCCCCTTAAACACCACTTTTATATAGTTAAACTAGGGTTTACAGGCGTATACATTATTTGTATTATTTTGCTAAACACATATATCGTGGGTACTCGTTAGAACCGCCTCGCCGGTTCTACCAGTTCTAACCGGTTCTAACGAGTACCCAAAATCTATGTTTTGAGCAGAAATATTAAAAATATCAGAATTTTTTTCTGAAAATTTTCCTTTTTTGGTTGTAAAATTTTCAATATATTTGAATAGGCGTGTCCTCGTAATGACACAAATAAAAAGAACAAGCTTTACACTCAAAATTTGCATGGGCGTTTTTGAACGTGGCTACATGTTTCTGTAGCAAGAATATTATAGGAATCTGAGCATCTTAGAAAACATAGGACAAGAATCTGTTGCATTTGTAGCAGGGTGGATATAGATAGGGCAAAAGTATGTTGCACTTCAGCAAGTTGGGCGGTGGCATTTTTCTTATCATCACGAAAACATGCCTATATAATTTTGACCCCCTTAAACCCCACTTTTATATAGTAAAACTGGGGTTTACAGGGGTATACATTATTTTTCTTATTTCTGCTCAAAACATAGATTGTGGGTATTCGTTAGAACCGCCTCTGCGAGGCGGTTCTAACGAGTACCCACAATCTATGTTTTGAGCAGAAATATGAAAAATATTTGAATTTTTTGTCTGAAAATTTTTAATTTTTTGGTGATTAACTTTTCAGTATATTTGAATAGGCTTGTTTTCGTAATGTTAGTTTTCCTTTCCTTCTCTTTCTCTTACTCTGTGTAATGAGAGACAGGTCGCTATATACTATTGGGCCGTTCACCCTTTCAGCCCTGCAGAACAACACATTTACACAAGCAAACAGTGCAGATCCTGATGAGATGGTTCAAAATGAGCTATCTCATCACGATCTACAAGGTTTCCCGTTAGTTTTACATTATAGACTGAAAACCCTACTTGCATCAACTGACATGCTCAACTTCAAAGATGGAAGTGACCACATAACAAACTCAGGGATGAAAGGGTTATACAGAAAAAAAGGATAAAACCTTCCAGACAGGCCATGGTGCAGGTTCGGCATGTCATGCCCATCAAGAAAAATTACCTATATAATTTTGAACCCCTTAAACCCCACTTTCATATAGTAAAACTGGGGTATACAGGGGTATACATTATTTTTCTTATTTTTGCTCAAAACATTGATTGTGTGTACTCGTTAGAACCACCTCGCCGAGGAGGTTATAACGATTATCCACAATCTATGTTTTGAGCAGAAATATGAAAAACATCAGAGTTTTTTATTTGAAAACTTCCAGTTTTTTGATGGTGAAGTTTTCCATATTCGTAATTGAATAGGCATGTTTTCGTAATATGTGTGAATTTAACATCCTTACACGCTGCAAAGGGGCGCGAAGGTTGGCGAAAATGTATCTGATACGAAAGAGCCTGACAAACCTTGCGTTTTGATCCAAACCGGATAAAAAATAACAAAGTTATCATGGTTTGAGGAGTTCAAAATCGCTTTAATGTGCGCCGTCATTTTGAATAATTAATGAGTCTTTATGACGTCATAAAGCTAAGATATGCAAAACCTAAATAAATATGTTGCAACAATATTTTACCACTGTTTATGTATATATTCTTCATTAGGCATATATTGATTTTGCATGAAAATCGCATATTTTTCTGCCTAAAAGAAGGCTCTATTTAATACATGTATTTAGAAATGTTTAGAGTCTCATTACGTATTCAAAATGGCGGTGCCCTTAACAAAAGATTTGAAATCTTTAAACGTCATTAACATCCTCCCCATGCTTTTGTCCGATTTCATCACGAAAACGAGGCGGTTCTAACGCGTACCCACAATCTATGTATTGAGCAGAAATAAGAAAAATAATGTATACCCCTGTAAACCCCAGTTTTACTATATAAAAGTGGGAGTTAAGGGGGTCAAATTTGTACAGGCATGTTTTCGTGATGAGTATTTCAATGCTCATGCACGGCCTCTCAGCAAGGCCACGTGTTTAGTTTTTTGGGGTTTTTTTTTTTTTTTACTGGTTTTCCTTGTCTTACCGCTTACTTGAGCGAATAGCATAGGTTCTGGCGAGGCTACTCAGATGCACAGCCTCGCCTGAACCTTTGTTGTTCGCATTTACTATAACGGCTCATTTCCCATGGTGCGGCTTACATAAATCAACACACATGCAACAGGAAATAATGCAAGAAAATATATTTAACTTAATCCTATTCACTAGCGGGATCATAATTTGGCAAAAAAAAAAAAAAAAAAAAAAAAAAAAAAAAGCAAAAAAAACTTAAATTTCCTTTAATCCGTTGAATCGCAGAACTAAAACGTTTCTGTGAAACTAATTCTATGACTATCAATACGTCAAGGTCAAAACATACAAGACAATAGTGTCACTTATGTTTGATTTAATACCAGGATCTGAAAGTATGAAGTTAGCAGAACTGCATTTAGATCCTGCTTGTGAATCGGACAAACATAGTCCAATTTCCCTTGCATCCTTCCGATTACTTATGCGCTGATACAAATAGATTTAGATTAGAACTTTAGAAACAGTAACGGTACAATCTGTTTTCATTCTACCATTCTACTAACTTCACTATTTCAATGTGCCATTCTGCTATTTTCATACTTTCATTCTGTCAGCTCCAAACCTTCACTCTGCGATTCCTATTGGACAAAACCTTTTCATACTGCCATAGGCTAACATCACATTTTAATCCTGCCACTCTGCTAAGTTCACACTTTCATTCTGCTAACTTCACACTTTCGTTCTACCATTCTGCTATGTTCACACTTTCATTCTGCTAACTTCACACTTTCGTTCTACTAATCTGCTAAGTTCACACTTTCATTCTGCTAGCTTCACACTTTCGTTCTAACATTCTGCTAAGTTCACACTTTCATTCTGCTAACTTCACACTTTCGTTCTACCATTCTGCTAAGTTCACACTTTCATTCTGCTAACTTCACACTTTCGTTCTACCATTCTTCTAAGTTCACACTTTCATTCTGTCGTTCTACTAACTTCACACGTTCATTCTGCCATTCTGCTATTAGTAAGTCAACACTTTCATTCTGCCATACTTCTAACTTTACTTTTTCATTGTCATTCTGCTAACTTCAAACATTAATTCTGTCATTCTACTACACATTTTCATTATGTCATTCTGCTAGCTTCACACTTTCAATCTGACATTCTGCTGGCTTCACATTTTCGTTCTGCCATTCTGCTAGGTCCACACTTTCATTCTGCCATTCGTATTGGACGAAACTTTTTCGTACTAACATAAGCTAACTTCACAATTTTATTCTGCCAAAACTGCTATGTTCACACTTTCAGTCTGCCATTCTACTTTCACACTTTCAGTCTGTAATTCTGCTAACTTCGTACATTCATCCTGCCATTCTGCTAAGTTAACACTTTCAGTCTGCCATTCCGCTAGCTTCACGCTTTCAGTCTGCCATTTGTATTGGACGAAACCTTTTCATACTGACATAAGCTAACTTTATACTTTTATTCTGCCATTCTACAAAGTTCACCCTTTCAGTCAGCCATTCTACTAACTTCAAGCTTTCATTCTGTCATTCTGCTAAGTTAACACTTTCAGTCTGTCATTCTGCTAAGATCACACTTGCTAAGTTTACACTTTCATTTTGCCATTCTGATGTTCACACTTCCATTCTTCCATTTTGCTAAGTTTACACTTTCATTCTGCCATTCTGCTAAGTTCTCACTTTCATTCTGCCATTCTGCTAAGTTCACATTTTTCTGCCAATGGCTAAGTTTACATTTTCATTCCGCCATTCTGTTAAGTCCACATTTTCATTCTGCCATTCTGCTATTTTTACACTTTCATTCTGCCATTCTGCTAAGTTAACACTTTCATTCTGCCATTCTGCTAAGATCACACTTGCTAAGTTTACACTTTAATTTTGCCATTCTGCTAAGTTCACGCTTCCATTCTGCCATTTGCTAAGTTCACATTTTTTTTTCTGCCGATGGCTAAGTTCACACTTTCATTCCACCATTTTCTAAATTCACACTTTCATTCTGCCATTCTGCTAAGTTCACACATTATTCTGCCATTCTGCTAAGTTCACATTTTTCTGCCAATGGCTAAGTTCACATGTTCATTCTACTATTTTGCTCACGACACCTTCATTCTGCCATCCTGCTAACTTTACTCTTTCACCCTGCCATTCTGCTAATTTCACATTTTTATTCCGTCATTCTGCTAGCTTCACACTTCTGCCATTCTGCTAACTTCATACTTTCGTTCTGCCATTCTGCTAACTTCACACATCCGTTCTACTTATTTTGGCACTTCCATTCCGCCATTCTGCTAGCTTCACACTTCCGTTCTGCCATTCTGCTAGCTTTACACTTCCGTTCTGTTAACCACTGTTTTATTTTGCCATTCGTATTCGACGAAACGTGTTCATAGTGCCAATATGAAGCTAACTTTACATTTCATTCTGAGATTCTGACATTCTGCTGTCTTCAAACCTTCCTTCTGCCATTCTGCTAACGTCGCACATTTTTATTCTGCCATTCGTATTTGCAGGAACCTTTTTTCCTATTGTTAATTTTAAGCTAACTTCACACTTTCAATCTGAAATTCTGCAATTCTCTTAACTTTATACTTTCATTCCAACTTTCTGCTAACTTTACTATATCATTCTTCCAGTATGCCATTCTGCTAATATCACCGAGCCGGGAGATTTAACATCTCCAATCAGCCCTGACATTCTTCTGTTGAAATAAGTATTGTTTTCGCTCCGTTAAGGAAGGGTGATGAACAAATAATGCCGAATATTTCAGCGACGTTTCTTTTTTCCACTTGATACGAGTATATCCCAGCTTGAAGAAGAAAATCGGTGCATTCCAGTTATCTATTAATAAAATGTGACGTGTTGCGTAAAATGAACCTTATCACGTACGCAAACAGCGATTGCCCAGATCAGCCTGCGCATGCGCGCAGTCTGATCTGGGCATTCGCTGTTCTTGTGAAGAAAGTCTTGCTATGATAATAAAATCAACTAGCGGACCGTAGAAATCATAATCAGACTGCGCAGATGCGCAGACTCATCGGGGTCCTAACTGTTTTCTGTATGTAGGGAGGGTCCTTTTTTAGGGAAGGGGCCAAATCATTTCAGAATCTGTCGTCAAATGCGGTAATATCATCTGTTGCTAAATGACTGCGTGTGAACAAAAATTCTTAACCACTTTAACATGTTGGGTACAATGGTGCGTGAGTCAGCTGTGAAGAAGGGATAATGAAAAGGGATAGTTTTGGTGGGGTTGTGAGTAAGCTCAGGCCTATATAAGCACCGAACTGCGGAAAGGTATCTCAAAACTGTATTTTGTTTTATACACTCTAATATTTTATTTAGTTTCGCATAAGTGAAAGTTAAGCTTCAACTCAAACTTAATAGTTATAAGTTGTTATAAGGATTATTTCGAGGAGAGTACATTTGTCTACATATATTGAGGTAATTTTTTGTTGCGTTGTTAATAATAATAATAATAATAATAATAAATAATAATAATAATAATATTAATAATAATAATAATAATAATAATAATAATAATAATAATAATAACAATTATTATTATTACTATTATTATAATATTAATAATAATAATAATAATTATAATAACAGAAGTAATAATAATAATAATGATGATAATGATGATGAAAAATATAATAATCAGAATTTAAAAAAAAATAATAATAATAATAATCATCATTATTATTATGATTATTATTATTAGTTACAATTATAATACTAAGAAAATAATAATAATTGAAGTGGTCTTTATCTTCTCGAATCTTCATAGTTTATGAAACCAAAAAAATGGCGTTTTATGCTTATATTTGCCTTAATATGATTTTTAACGCTTAGCATGCTTAGGAAAAAAAATCAGCGGATGACATTTTAAAATATTTTCTTATTTTCCCAGAAAATAGGATTTGATGTTTTATGCAAACTGTCTCCTTAAGAGACAATTTGCATTAAATGTCAAAACCTATTTTCTGGGGCAATATGATAAATATCATCAGTTTGCGGTCTGCCCAGATAGTGGTATAGGATAACTTGAAAAAATCCATTGTCGCATAAGCAGGCAAAGTAGTACTAGTAGTAGTGACGGTAGTACATTTTGTAGCAGTAGCAGTTGATGTTGTTGCTGCTGCGGAAATATTTCAGTATATTGTACATAGTTTTGATTTCTTTTTAAGTAATTCCATGCAGATTGTCTTAGGCATTTTGTATGCTTTTTTCAAACTCTATTTCAGTGGCTGAGAAAAAAAATGAAACTGTCGTCGCTGCTTTAAGTGCAGGGAGTGTAAAAGATTGATTTATTCGTATATACTATTTTATACACGTAAAGAATTACTGTGCAAACAACGCGGAAACATTTATGCAAACACGTGATTCGAAAAAAAACCGCCGTTCCGCTTTTTTTAAATTCATGTCCTGATTGATTGATTGATTGATTGATTGATTGATTGACTGACTGACTGACTGACTGACTGACCGACCGACCGACCGACCGACCGACCGACCGACCGACCGACCGACCGACCGACCGACCGATCGATCGATCGATTGATTGATCCAACAGCTCGCTGACAGTTACAATTCATGAAACGAAAATAAAATAGAAAAAGCTGCGAATATATCTATTTCAAATTTATAATGCATGCCAGTCAACGAACTTTCGATCATTTAGAGTCATAGTTACGAGCATCGATAATTTTCGAAGGTGATTAATGCAAATGCAAAAGCCGGAAGTTTTCGAGCGGCATAAGTATTCGCACAGACATGCCTGTGCAAACAGTGTAGACCCAGATCAGACGCCGCAGAACGCGGCGTCTGATCTGGGTCTACACTGTTTGTCATTCAATCAGCAATTTTAAGACACATCAATAGATACAGTAAATTGACTTGTTTGAATATTAGGTAAAGAATGGTAGGGTGTTAAGTGTACAAAGGATTTATACGGTACTGTTATGTTTTGCGTAAATTACTCAGCTAGATTCGGTGATTGAATGAATGGTACAAATTTGCATATTACACTTGCATGACATCATGTTTGCATAATTAATGTTACAAGCGAAATTGCGTCTTTATTATTAGAAAACGGGGAAGGGAGATGGGGTGGGGAGGTTTAAGCATACGCGAACAAAAAAAAAAGATCAGTCTGTGCATTTGATCGGAATTAAAATACTATGATTATCAAAAAGCTATATGTCATGGGGAAGGCCTTAATAGAATGCTTACGCATCAGAATCAAGGCCTTGGTTCTGCGCACAAGCACTTAATTTGTTTTAGTTCAATATGGAAATGAGCAAGAAAGAACTTATTATATCAATGTAATATATAGGATGACTAAAAGTTGAAGGATTGTAAATTTATAGAAATGGTTGTTGAGTCAGAGATTTTGGAGCTGCTCTGGCTGGGACGAAGGACTTTGTTCAGGGTGCGAGAAATATAGTTTGCGTTATTTTTATACTGGAATATTTCTACCGCTGGACTTCGCCATTTAACATTTACCACTCTCTGGGCTAATTCAGCAGACAACAAATCGATGATTTTCCAGAAATCAGAATTTGAAATTTTATGCAAATAAAATGATAAAACTTGTTGTCAGGGAAAAAATAAGAAAAAAAAAATATATTTCACAATGTCGTCTGCTGATTTTTTTTTACCCAATGTACAAAGCGTAAAATTAATTTCTCCACGGCGCGTTTAAACGCATGCATGGTAAAAATTAATATTTCAGCAGACGATATTTTGAAATACTTTTCTTAATTATCTAAGAAAATACGGCGATATTTCGCGCAAATTGTCAATTTTTCATGAAATGTCAGGTCATGTTTTGGGAAAGTTAAGAAAAATAATATCACGTTATTGTCTGCTGAATTTGATTAGAATGTGCTAAAACTCATTTTCTCGCTGCACAAGACGATCCTGATTTTGACGTGTTAACCTTTAAAGCGCTAGGCGACATTGTAGTAGACGACATTCTATAATTTTAATTATTTTGTTGAGAAAATGAGGTTTGATGTTTCATGTAAATCGTTTGCCCGCAGACGATTCGAATGAAATGCGAAGTCTTCTTTTCTCTGTAAGATAAGAAAGTCAATTTTAGAACGTCGTCTGCTACAAATTTGCTTACCGCTTAAAAAAGTTTAAAACGACAGTCACAACTATATTGTCGTCTGCTTTGTCTTCTGCCTGTTACTTTAAAAGTCATTTCTGCAAACAGTGTGGACCCAGATCAGACTGCTCTGGGTCCACACTGTTTGCCTGTATGCAAAAATAGGTTTGAAAAGTTTGCAAGAATATTCAGCAGACGACATCAACAGACGACATTTTCAGATGCAGTTTTTCTTGGCGTTTTAAGGGTTAAACTTAATGATCTTTGCCATACGTTTCGGCGCTTTCGTATCGTTTGTGATCAGTTATCAAGCTGTTGCATCACCACGATCACGATAGACTGGGATTGTTCTTAGAAATTCTTACAATTCGAATAACACACCGTTAACAACAAAAACATAATTTGGATCCCTCATCAGAAGAAAACGGACCTTTCCAAAATATTACATACGAAAAACGATGATCGAGATCAGGCTCTTCTACACAATCTGATGAGGGTTTTCGCTGTTTGCTGTCAGAGTCACCGGATATTGTGTCTTGTACGGGTGAATAATAAAAAAATTACGAGATACTGCGCTTTTATCCAGAACGCAGGGGACATTTGTTATTCGCTGACGTCATAAAGGGGCTTATTCTTACGATGAGGGACAGCTGGTTTATCCATAAAAAGGCAGTTTGTGGTTGTCTGCTGTCTGAGAACTGTTAATACCCTAGGATATTAGAAAGGTCTTAAGTGGAATGGGGATACGATTTCAAGGAAGGCTACCCTGTCCAAATCGTTTTTCCTCCCTTCTGAGGACTGGTCTACACTAAAAGGAAAAAATTATCTTCTTTAAAAAAATAAAGAAACCCCTAAAATATGTATAGTAAAGTGAAAGAAAGTAAAACTGATTAGTAGGAAATAAAAATGTAAAGAAAAAAAAATAAAGAAAGGACTAAAGTCTTGAAGAAAAAGAAAAAAATAAGCTAAATTTAGACCCTACCCCACTCCCATACCCATGCAGACCCTCAGAGAATCATTTAATTCCGAAGATTACACTGACAAACACTAAAGGGCCAAATTCAGACAGGGTGGGTGTGCAGCCTGTTTCCATGTGCCTCGGAGACACCATTACGATAACAAGCCTATTCAAATAAATTGAAAATTTTACAACCAAAAAAAGGAAGTTTTTAGATAAAAAAATTAGGATTCATATTCCTACTCAAAACATAGATTGTGTCGGTGAGGCGGTTCTAACGAGTACCCACAATCTAGGTTGTTGAGCAGAAATAAGAAATTAATGTATACCCCTGTAAACTCCAGTTTTACTACATAAAAGTGGGGTTTAAGGGGGTCAAAATTATATAGGCGTGTTTTCGTGATGATTTTTTTTTTTTTTTTTTTTTTTTTTTTTTTTTTGCACTGTGCGGCTATTATGTTAAAAAAAGAAAAGAAAATGCAAAATACAGTACCCACCATTTTTTTATTCAAGAAAGATTTAATAAATTGATATATAGTATTAATACGACCATAAAATGTGGCATCTGACAGCCTGTAAAATTTCAGTTTGTCTCTCGTTTTTGAACTGGATCAAAAATGAAATGATTTTTTTTTTTATCTGAGATAAAAAATTCGGAGATACGATGAAATCATTTCATTTCAAGAACGAGAGACTAACTGAAATTTTACAGGCTGTCAGGTGCCACATTTTATGATTGTATTAATACCATAAATCACTGCATTTATTCAAACCTTCTTGGATGATAAAATGCCTATTTTTAAGGAATATGGAGCTTTTAAGAAGTAACTCGTTATAATTCTGGAATATTTTCTTATGTCACCATAAAAAAACATATGTTGTGGGTATTTATTAGAAGCACCTCGACGAGAAATACCCACAACATACGTTGTTTTTTGTTGTGTTGTTGTTGTTGTTTTTTTATGGAGGATTGAAGAAATTATCTCAGAGTTATCATCAAATAGCCCTCCTTACCAAATCCTTTGGCGAACAGATTGCGAAAAATCAACGCACATATTATGACGACACACG
The DNA here is from genome assembly GCA_964016985.1 of Anodontia alba. NCBI lineage: Eukaryota > Metazoa > Mollusca > Bivalvia > Lucinida > Lucinidae > Anodontia > Anodontia alba. The sequence continues at coordinate 93,371,939 of OZ024830.1, read as the reverse complement.
AAGCCTGGATTGTTCTGATCAAAGGGTGTGTCAGAAATTTTGAAAGCCGTTTAAATTTTCTCACGTAATTCTATTCAAAATCAAATTCCTTTTTCAAACTTTTCTGAATGGAACATGTAAATTGATAACGGAATTTCGCCATTCGATCAATTTTGTAAACGATGCACACACCCAAATCTACTCACCGTATTTACCCTATGTTCGCGGACGGATGGACGCGCTTGAGCAATCAGAACAGGACGCGGCCTCTGATCAGGGTCTACATTGTTTGAAAGTGATTCCGCAATTTAGGACAAATCAACAGGTGTGAAAATTAACTTATTTATTTAGCAGAAGTTTGGTAAGATGGTAAGGTGTCCGAATAATAAGAGTAATTATGGTAATCATTTTTTCTTACCTTTTTTCAGGTCTTTTCACGTACAGAAAGATGATAAGACGGAAAGACTTAATAAAAGTATTGTTTATATGCGTGTGTATATGTCACGTATGCCCCGCCCATCCGTGTGGAGACAATCCAATGAGATTCGTTAATACCTTTGCAGATAAAAAAGGTAAGCGTATTTTATTTGTATATATGGGATATTATGTTGTGGTTGTTTTCACTGGATGTCCGTATGTCCGTCCATCCGTCCAACCCCCTATTTTTCGTACGTCTGTACGTATGTACTTCCATCCGTCAGTTTATCCCTTTGCAAAAACTTCACTTGTTGTGTTCCATAGATTTTGCTTAAACTTATATGAGTAAAATGGTACTGGGCAATAATATTTGAAAGACCTCAAATGGAACTTTGTAAATGTAGTGTTTATTTGTAGAGTTATCGTCCTTGATAACTGTTAAAAATTGGTTTTTGATGCATAATTTGGAGAATTGAAAACGTCCAATTCGTACAACATTTGTCTGGTATTGCTTGAGGTGCTCTTTCCTTCTCTTGAAATGCTGCCAAATCTACAGTCAACTCTCGTTATCTCGAACTCGCTTATCTCGAATAACCGCTTATCTCGAAGTGACAATCTGGTCCCTGTTATAACACAGAGATCTACCAACAGGCAACAAAATATTGTGGAAAAGAGGAGAAATTGCTCCTTAGGAGCAATTTCTCCTCTTTTCCACAATATTTTCAATATATCTCTAACTTAGGAGTCAAATTCCATATTCATTCTGTTAAAGGTGGTTGTTCGATTAATTGTTTTCCTCAGTTCCGCAAAACGTATATGCCGAAGTACGGATATCTCGAAGTGTTTCATAGAGTCCCTTGGAGTTCGAGATAACGAGAGTCGACTGTATACAAAATGTCATGAATTGGAATTGGAGAAGTTCATCGCTTTCATTATGCCAACAGGTCCTTTGATCAATCGGAGACTATAACAAGAGCTCTGCCACGAATTAATATATTTCAAATAAAACAGCGAAGACATATACAGTCAGACTTTAATGGCACGCATGTAAACTTGTTCTAGACATGGGTTGTTCGAGCCACTGAGGGTTAACCATAGCGCCAGGTCAGGATGTAAATGGGGATAACTTAGGGATGACTTTTCGATCTTCTATAAAATAATGGTATTTTGAGTGTACTCACAACATGCATTTCCATGATAAAATAAGAAAAACAATCCATAAAATATCTCTAAACATTTGTGCTCTTGAGTTACTGGAAGAATTTCCTAGTGACTCAAAAACAAAGTCGAATCACCAAGGGTAAACGAGTCATGAAGATTTACTGTGATCTGATCGGGACTTTGCCTTTATATTTTTCAGTATCCAATATATCTGTAGGCGAACAGCAATCAGAACTGGTCCTTCACTATTCGCTGTTGCAGTCAACTCATGAAATAAAATTCCATTACGAAAACACGCCTATACAAATATATAGAAAATTTCGACTCCAAAAACTGAAAATTTTCACATAAAAAACTCTAAAAAAAAAATAATATTTCTGCTCAAAACATAGATTGTGGGTACTCATTAGAACCGCCTCTGCGAGGCGGTTCTAAAGAGTACCAACAATCTATGTTTTGAGCAGAAATAAGAAAAATAATGTATACCCCTGTAAACCCCAGTTTTACTATATAAAAGTGGGGTTTGAGGGGGTCAAAATTATATAGGCGTGTTTTCGGGATGAAAATAAAACACGCACGAACTTTGTGCGCATCTGGCAGATTTTCGACACCCCAACCATTACGAAAGCATGCCTATATAATTTTGACCCCCTTAAACCCCACTTTTATATAGTAAAATTGGAGTTTATAGGGGTATACTTTATTTCTCTTATTTCTGCTCAAAAACATAGATTGTGGGTACTCGTTAGAACCACCTCCGCGAGGAAGAGGCTGTTCTAACGAGTACCCACAATCTATGTTTTTGAGGAGAAATAAGAAAAAATGTATACCCCTGTAAATACCAGTTTTACTATATAAAAGTGGGGTTTAAGGGGGTCAAAATTATATAGGCATGTTTTCGTGATGACTGTTGCGCTGAAATGTCAGGATAATATAATGGGACTGGGGTCATCGCAGTTCGCAAAGCATCCTTGATGGCATATCTATATTTAATTAAGTACAACGTGTCAGACTAATCAAGAAATTTTGAAACAATTAAATTGGGTCAAACGAAAAGTGCTGACTAAGGTGTTTTATAAATGTTCCCCGGGAGGCCTTCTGCAAAATGATTAATAATGTGTGATGTTGTAATAATCTTTCAAAGTGCAATCCGAAATATTTTGCAACCTGCCTCGAGAAAATGGTTATTATAATAGTACGTTAACACGCCTGTCATAAGGTACGTTTTTTAAGTTGTGGCTCAAATTAATCCTCACAACATCACGAAAACATGCCTATATAATTTTGACCCCCTTAAACCCCACATTTATATAGTAAAACTGGGGTTTACAGGGGTATACATTATTTTTCTTATTTCTGCTCAAAAACATATATTGTAGGTATTCGTTAGAACCGCCTCATCGATGCGGTTCTAACGAGTACACGCAATCTATGTTTTGAGCAGAAACATGAAAAAATATCAGATTTTTTTTATCTGAAAATTTTCATCTTTTTGTGGTAAAATGTTCAGTATATTTGAATAGGCTTGTTTTCGTAATGATATGTCTCCTATGAGTTGACTTCTTGTTGATGAGTTTTAAAGTTATGGCAAATGGCAAATCATTAAGTGTTCCATCTCACAAACATTTTAAGCACAATGGGCTAAATGTTAAGGTGAAAATTAACGATATGGTTTCGAATTTTTCATCGAAAATAAGACATGACATTTCATTCAACAAATCTCATTTTCGGTCAAAATAAGCATACTATTTTCAATCCTGTATATTTTTGTTTATAACTAACAGATTGTAGGTTAAGCTTTCAAACCCATAACATCTCTAATGTGCTCGCGCAAAAGTACGCACCACTCCTATTTCAGTGGACACCTTAGTAAACAAAAAGGTTTCGTTACTTATTTTTTAAGGTTTCACACACACAGCGATACACAAGAAATGCAGAAATGCTTCTCTTATTCAGAATTAGGCAAACCCTGTAATACATTACATGTACAGTCGAATCTCAATCGATCGAACATCGATGGCTCGTTTACCATGGCTAATTCGAACTCAATTTTGAGTCCCTACGAAATTCTTCCACTAGCTCAAGAAAACAACTATTTTGGGATTTTTTCTTATTTTATCATGAAATTGTATGTTGTGTGTACTCATTAGAATCGCCTCAATGAGGCGATTCTAATGAGTACACGCAACATACAATTATTGTGATGGAAATAAAAAAATCATTAAATTATTGCTATTTGCTTTCTGACCTGGCACCATGATTAACCCTCAGTGGCTCGAACTACCCATGTCTCGAACAAATTTTCATGGTCCCAAAGGGGTTCGAGCCATCGAAGTTCGACTATTTTATATAGTAAAGAGGGGAATAATGGTCTTGCGGTATGTGTGTGTGTGATGGTGGTGGTGGAGAGATATGTTGGGGGGGAGGGGGGCGGGGTGTAGGTGGGTGGTAATGACAACGCGTGTTGCGATCCATTTGACCTGGGCCTGCACTGTTAGCTCAGACAGAATAGTAGAAGTAAACAGTAATTATATTGTTTGTTTCCTTTTTCTCAACTGGACAGTTCATATGGGTAAGGTATTATATGGGTTGGGTATTTTAACCGGATAGCGACCTTAAAAAACCCTAGGTCTTAAAGGCATTTATAATACAAAACGGTCATTTTTTTCAACGCTACATGGGAAAATGACCTTTATCTTATATACGAAAAAAAAAAAAAAACGAAAAAAAAAAAAAAGTCCCAGACCAGCCTCCTGCGCATCTGAGCAATATTAGCTTGGCCTAATCTGTCCACCCATATATTCTATGGCCACCAAGGAATTTATATAGCGAACAGCGAAGGCCATGGTCAGTCTTTGCGCATGTGCAGGGTGATCAGGGCCTTCGCGTGTAACGTAAAGACTATTTTATATTACGACATTTGTTATGTTTTAAATGAATCATAGTTTCAAACTGCGCATAAAAGGTCAGGCTAAAGTATGACAGGACGTATCAATGGTATAATTACATCAGATATTCAAAGAACTTTTTTATGTGGGGGAGTGGACAAATGCTAACTGAATGTGAAAAGTCGGTTAAGCGGTCTATATATGCATATAGAGATATAATTTGCTTTCACAAATCTTTACTCACTGTATTGATCCTTATAGTAAATTCTCGTTTTATCCTTCTCTCGTGTCTTCTTTTATGGCCGTCGTGTCCTCTTTGATAGATCGTGATGTCACAGAAATTAAGGAGGAGTACTTAATGACAATAGTGGGATATGGTTCAAGTTTTCCATAAATCTTACATTGTGAGTACTGTTAGAATTGCCTCAGCTAGGCGATTCTAATGTGTAGCTATGACGTATTTTGTAAGAAGAACTAACAAAATTATCTTAAATTGTCTTCAAATATTCCTCCTTAACAATATGTCTGTGATGTACCTTTTATACCCCAAATATAAAGACAAATTGATTCCTTCTTTACTTGTCATAGCTCGATCTGACCATAATTGGTTGACTGGGCCGTAAAAACTCAACTCAACTCATTCAATATCCAGACCGGCCTATCAGACCGAATACTTAGGACATATACGGCACATGTAATTCATCATGAAAATATGCGTATATATAATATTGACTCCACAGCTACCAATGACCGCTCCGTTCAGATTGCGACATTAAAATTTTATGCTAACTCCACAGCTACCCGTCCCAGTTACGGCATTAAAATTCTATGCTAACCACAGATACCAATGACCGCTCCGTCCAGATTGCGACATTAAAATTATATGATTACGCCACAGATCCCGATTATGGTAATAAACTGTTTCGAAGCTATCTATCAGGCCTATTAATTGCAATAAGAGTACTTTAACCCATTGCAAACAAACGTTACAGTTTTATGATTAAAAAGGATAAAATAAATGGAAACGATTAATCCCGAGAGCAAATATCATAATTGCGGAGCGACGAGAGAAAAGTACGAAATGCGCATGCTTAGATCAGACTGCGCATGCGATCTGAGCATGCGCATTTCTCTTGCCCAATACTTAGAACTTGTATAATCAATACAGTGAATAGAACTGACATTGACTGTGCCGATGGGGTGGCTGATCTGAGTCTATCCTTTTGGATTGAGAAAACGATCCCTTTGCACGTGGGTAACCATGAAATATAAAATTTTCACTAATGTCGGCAAAATAACACGTTCGACCAGCCTGATATGCAACATCAAATCCAACCTCTTGCGTATTGGATCAGACTGCACATAGTTAGAATATTCTCAAACAAGAACTTAAATGAACCAAAAATCTTTCATTTTCGAGCACCCATTGACTCACTTTGACAGTAAAAAGCGTTTTGATTTTGGACAATTAAAATGGCCCTTTTAATTTGTTGAGGTCCGATAAATGATATAAACATCCATTTCAATTTAGATTCTAGCAGATTTCATTAAGTGCGAAATTTGATAGAATAAATTAGCTCAATATAACACTATCAAGAAATTATTATTTATTGCATTGTTTTTTTATACACAATGTACAAAAACAAACGTGCAAAGTAACCATTCTCTCGCTAAACACGACATGCCATGATTTAGCAAACAGTGTAGATCCAGATCAGTTGGCTTCTGAAGAAGCCACCTGATCTCGATCTGCACTGTTTGTCATTAAATATGTGAATTTCTATAAAAAAAAACAACCCGAATCAAGTAATCTGATTGGCTGGAAATTAGACGTGGACGTGGCATCTTAATTTATTCAGCATGACAAGGGTTAAGCAACACCCACTAGGTAGGGGTTCTTCCGTGTTTGATTAATAAGTTGACAGCCCGGCCACATGCTTCCTTATTCTTTTACAAGGAAGACATCTTTTGTAACTGCCTGTTTGTCTTCCTGCACACAAAGTCCCTTATGAAAAGGGATCTACTCTGAAAAGAACGAATTTGCTGGGAGCAAATTCTTTCCTTTTAGAGTAGAACCTTTTTTTAAGAAGCTGCGAGAGTAAATTCTTTCCTTTTAGGGTAGACCCTTTTTCAGAAGGGACTTGGTGTGCAAGAAGAAACAGGCAAGTTCAAAAGGAAAGCAAAACAATTTAACAGAGTTGCCTCTCTTGAAAAAAATGTCTTCGTTTCCTTTATATATTACATTGTCATTATCAAGAGTGAGAACTTAGAACAAAAGCTTGTGAATCGTTAAGACTTTGTTAACATGGCTTATAAATTTCTTAAGGTTTTCTTAAAGTATGTCTTAATTTCTTTACAGGCATAGATTCAGCATCCATGTTACATTTCATGCGCCTTAACACACCTTCGGACTATTCAATCTTGATGAAGGAATACAGACGCTATCTCGACTGTACACAAATGGTGCAAAATGGATATTTCAAGCGCTCGGTGGATCACGAACTCAGACGTCAAAACGCTTTACCTTCACCTTTTATGGAAGCAGCTAGATTACATGTGCGCCTTCCACACCAGAAAGAAGATTCAAAGCATTTCAAAATTAATAAAAATGGTAGAAATATTATGGAATATACATCCGAGGAATCAAAACGAGACTCTTTTATAAGACCAGTAAAAGACAGATTAATTCAGATACTGCCAAAACACACACGTTCTTCAAATTTGAACACAATATTAAAAAGGTAAATATTGCGGGGCAAATTGCTTATAGGCCTACATTTGTTTTATTTTTTAAGTTGCACTGTCAAGGAAGGCATCTCTGTCAAAATGGTTTTCTTTCCCTTCATAAAAAGGGTCTACTCTAAAAGGAAAGAATTTGGGAGCAAATTCTTTCCCTTTAGAGGTAGACCTTTCTTCAGAAGGAATTTGGTGTGCAAGAAAGCAAAGAATAAGTCATAAAAGTTATCTTCCTTTGTTAAAAATGTCGGAAAATGGCGGAAATATACCAATTGTATCGTCCCCTTAAAGAACAAATTCATTAAAATTAAAGGGCATGGATACAAATGGTAAATTTGCTTTCATTTCCTGTTTATATTTCTGTACATCAATCCCCATCTGAAAAGAGGTCTACTCTAAAAGGAAAGAATTTTCCCCTACCTCCCCAAGAGGGACGAATTCTTTTCTTTTCAGTAAACCCCTTTTCAGAAGGGAAGCAAAACAATTATGACAGTTGTCACACCCCTCCCCCTCCCCCGCCACCCCCCAACCCCACACACACCTCGAAGTTGTATTCATTCACTTTAATATAGCAGTCTGATTGAAAAATTTTCGCCTATACTAGAAATTGAATATAGACGATAGAGTAAAGCATAATACAAAGCAGATAGATGGCATAAACAGGGCTTTGGAAATACCCGACGTGTCCAACTTGTCCTATTTCCCTGAGGACAAGTAAGAAATTTTTAGTTTACTTGTCCTGGGACAAGGACTTCATACCTCTAGCTATGAGTATCCAGTTTATGAGATATATATTTTTTTTCTTATATCTCGAAGAAACCATACTTATTAGAAACGCCACGTCAACTAATAAATTTTGATAATTCCACAATCCTGCCATAAATATACAGAATATCAACGTTTTGAGTAGATTTTATATAATGGCTTAACATCACGAAAACACGCCTATATAGTTTTGACCCCCCCCCCCCCCCTTAAACCCCACTTTTATACAGTAAAACTGGGGTTTACAGGGGTATACATTATTTTTCTTATTTCTGCTCAAAAACATAGATTGTGGGTACTCGTTAGAACCGCCTCGGCGAGGCGGTTCTAACGAATACCCACAATCTATGCTTTGAGCAGATATATGAAACCTAGCAGAATTTTTCATCTGAAAGTTCTCATTTTTTTTATGGTAAAGTTCTCAGTATATTTGAATAGGCGTGTTTTCGTAATGAACACTGCATTTTTGTTTGGTTTAAAATTTAATGTCCGTTGAATAAGTGGACACAGTGTAATATAAGGGCACAATGAAGACCCTGTTCAGATAGCGGGAATACGCAGACTGATCTATGCCTTGGCTATTCACATTTACCAACATAGTATTTTTCCTACTTTAGTGTCAAAGAATTTATATGTATTTAACCCATTTAAGCCTAGCGTCCCATAAAAGAGGCAAATGGCAAACAGTATAGACCCTGATCAGACGCCGCTGTACGCGGCGTCTGATCAGGGTCTATACTGTTTGCCATTTGCAGAGTCTACACTGTGTGCATTAAATAAGGGAATTTCTAAAAAAAAATATGATGCTAATACAAACTAATAAAATGTCACTTGGAGACAATTTGCATGAAATGTCAAAACCCTTTTCTGGGAGAAAAAATAAAAAATATTACAATATGTCGTCTGCTGCGAATTTTACCCAGAATGCTAAGCGCTAAGGATTCAACTTTTGTTCATTTTGTACAGATATAGCAATGAAACTTACTATACACGTGAAATGTACATAATTCTATTTAATTTCAGACATTTGGATAATTTACTTGGCGACGACCTAAGAAACTACCAAGACAAAGAACCATTGATTTCAGACACTTGGGACTCAGTGGATGACCTTATTCGGAGACGCTAATATTTGGGAACAGAGTGTTGCATTTTCACAAGGCTGAAACATTCCTTAATTCATAGTATACATTGAAATAAAGTAATATTTAGCGCCAAAGAACGGGAAAGATGCAAGGCGGTGGGTGGGTGGGTGGGTGGGTGGGTGTGCGCTGTGCAGACTGGTGAGGATGGTGGCTGATATTAAGGAGTAAGCTGTGGCACGAAAAACAAGTGCTTAACGTTCATGCGAACTGCGAAGGCACAGATCAAATTGCGCATCTCCGCATTCTGATTTGAACATTCGCCTTTCGCTTTCATACTCTATGAGAAATGCCAAATAAGATTCTTTTGTCCGAATAAATTTCTTAACTGGAGATAAGGTATGACCATACTGGCAAAAGTCGAAGGACCTGACCATTCTGCGAGAATGCGCAGACTAATCCGGGACTTCGCTGTTTGCATATGTGCTTATATGCTGCGCTCCTTTTTTGTGGTGCGCTTTCTTGGACATTGTCTGTAGTGTGTACTTGCAAACAGGTAAGTCCCGCCCTCCTTACCAGACTGCACACGTATGCCGAGATTAGGATTTTGGTCTTCGCTGCACACATCTGCCAACTTGTTACTTTTCCCGCGCAGGACCACAAATCTAACTTATTATTTTTAGCTTTTTTTTATTGTGTTTTGCAATCTGGAAACCGTATGATTCGCAACATGAGACAGGTCATAGGTCATACCATCAACTTAACTTCCTCATAATGTCTGAGTCCCTGCCCCCTCCCCTCATCCACGCCCTAGCCACGATTCCGCCTTTTATTAAATATAAGGTGGTAAAATGGGGATTTGCCGAAATTTTGAATAAATGAAGCGTTTCTTTTTATGGTGATGGTAAAATAATTTTCGACTTGAACTTTCTCGTTAATCAAACAACCCACTAAACTGGGAGAGGAGCCTAACTTTGTATAAACACATTAGAGATGTTTCGAAGATAAAAGCTTAAACTCCAACCTGCTGACTATAAATAAAAGCAGACCACATTTTAAAATATTTCGTCTGTTTTTCCACAGAAAATAAGACTTTCATTCAAAAGAGACAGTTTGAATAAAATGTTAAGCCTTACTTTCTGTGAAAGATAAGAACAATTAGTACTAATTTTTATTCAATGGTTTAGTCTAAATACTTATTAATGGTTTAAGCTTAAAATGTTGAACATAATAGCTCTAATTTCAAAATTCCAAAAGGCTTTAAGACCCACATGAATACAACCAGAAAAAATGACGTACGAAAATGTAGAGGAAATGTCTGATTAAAGCTTTTATTCCGCTTTCTTAATTGCTGAATTACCTAGAATATATAGACGAATAGTGAAGGCCCTATCAGACTGCGCGGATGCGCAGGCTGATCTGGGCCTTCTCTGTTCGCATAGGACCCTTTTCTTGTGTTGCGAGTTTTACCTTCAAGTGCAATATAATTGTTTCATTTTGCCATAATGAGGAGAACTGATCATAATTATTTTCCATATTAACCCTTAAAGCGCCAAGAAAATCTGCATCTGAAAATGTCGTCTGCTTATGTCGCCTGCTGCATCTTCTTGCAAACTTTTCAAACTTACATTTTGCATATAGGCAAACAGTGTGGACACAGATCAGACTGCGCCTAAAGGAGCAGTCTGATCTGCAGCCACACTGTTTGCAACAATGACTTTTAAAGTAACCGGCAGAAGACAAAGCAGACAACAATTGTTGTGGTTGGCGCTTTAAGGGTTAAACCCATAAAGCCTAAGCAAAAGTGTAGCAGACGACATTCATTTTTTTATTGTTTTTCAGAGAAATTAAGACTTGACATTTCATGTGAATCGTCTGCTTAATTATTGTGCAGGGAAAATAAGAATTGGCATTTCATGTGAATTCTCAGCCCAGCAGACGATTTACATGAAATGCCAAGTTTTATTTTCTCTGGAAATTACAAAAAAAAGAACATGTCTGCTGCAGTTGTGATTAGCGATTTAAATGTTAAACTGGGCCTTCTTGTTGTTGACATTCATCAGCAGACGACATTTTACATTACATGCACTCATCTTGTTGTATTTTCCCTTTACATGACACTTTCATTCATTTCAAAAAGAACTATCAGAAAATATTGTCATATTTATCATACAGATTATCGGACATTTAGAATGAAATGCCAAGCCCTAATTTCAGGGTAAAATAGGGGAAAATAAAATTCATGTATCATAGGCACTTTTCGCGACAAATTCAACAGACAACAAATAAAAACATTTTTTTTTTTTTGTTTTTTACATTGCATACAAATAGTTTCCATAGGAGACAATTAACCTGATATGTCAAACTTTTTTTAAGAAAACAAGCAAAAAACTTTAATATTTCAAAATGTCGTCTGCTGAAATTTTTATCCAGCGTGCTAAGCCTTAAACTTTTGCCTGCTAATTGTCAACTGCACAGGGAAAAATATGTTTATTTAAATGGATTTGGGGCAGGAAATTTTACTTGGTGACGTACATGAAAGGTGGCTGTCCTGATTAACCTGTGATCATGAATCACTGGTCACTCACAGAGATTATAGCGCCGTGTCAAGAGAAAGTAGTCCCTGTCGCCTTTGCGGACAACAAACGCAGTGGCTCAGCCAGAACGGAAATATTTTCACGTACACCCAGGAAAAATCTCGAAAAATGCCTAGAATCGCTTCCAAAATAGGGGCTAATCTTAAAGGAAAGAATTTGCTCCCATAGGGAGCAAATTCTTTCCTTTAAGAGCAGCCCCTATGGTAAAGAAGCAAAATATTTTATGTTAAATTCCCTTTATTATAAACATTTTCTTTATGCCTTCCTTCTGAAAAGGTTCGGCTAAAAAAAAAAGAAGAAGATATCTACCAAGTCATTTTCTCCTTTCAAACTGGTGTTCCGAGCATAATATAATATTCGTATATAGAAACAGTCCGAGATCGGCATGAACACTTTCTGAGTTTGACCCCTAAAGCACTAATCCCAACTGCAGCAGACGTCATTTTCCTTTTTATTTTTTGTTTTGTATTTTGAGCAGACGATTCGCATGAAATGTCCAGTCTTATTTTCTCCGAATAATATTAAAAAAAAAAAAAAAAAAAATAGAATGTCGTCTGCTACAATTTTACTTCGTGCTTTAAGGGTTTAATATTGATAACATACTTTCTTTGATTTTGCGATGAAAGAAGCCTGCTAATTTGTGTGTGTGTGTGTGTGTGTGTGCGTGCGTGCGTGTGTGTGCGGATTGATTAAGACTGAGACTGCAGGTGCAGGCTGGTTTGGTTTAGCTTTGCATGTATCATTATTATGTTAATTATTTCTAAAAGGCTCTATAGTCCTTCAAATATTATCCAAGGAAGGTTTAATAAATTGGTATAATTATGGTATTAATACAATCATAAAATGTGGCACCTGACAGCCTGTAAAATTTCAGTTAGTCTCTCGTTCTTGAACTGGTTAAAAAAATGAAATGAATTTTTTTATCGTATCTCTGAATTAATGTTGCGAACATTGATTCAGAGATACGAAAAAAAAAAATCATTTCATTTTGATCCAGTTCAAAGACGAGAGACTAACTGAAATTTTACTGGCTGTCAAATTCCACATTTTATGATTGTATTAATACCATAAATCAATTTATTAAACCTTTCTTGGATAAAAATGTCTATTTTTGAGGAATATGGAACCTTTAACGAAACAAAAGAGTTTTGCTAAAAGTTAAGCTTTTATCAGATGTGTCGTTTAAAGAAATGAAAACAACTCAGTTATAAGTGTAACTGGGTCCAGCACGCATTTTATTCAAACTGCCATGAGTACAGGCCGATCTTGGACTGCGCTGGTCGCAAATCCGATAACGGGTACATCAATCTTTGTATGCAGCTTTATTAATTTTTGTTTTGTCTTGTTTTTCCAGAACAAATGAATCATGACATGCAGATAGGTATCTTATTGCCTGCTATAGATAACCTAGATTCAAATTTCTCTGCGCATGCTTACTGTATCAAAAGTATTTTCGTCGTACCAGTCAGTGCATGCGCAATGCGCAATTCATGGCGCACCTGCGCAAATGCGATGCGCGGACGGATCCAGGCCATTTTGAATAGTGATAAGGTACCAGGTTGCTATTTTTTATTGTTTTCTCTTCTGGTTTGTGTGTTTGTGGCCATTTGAACTGGTAATATCAGCTGGCTTATGCAAACAGCGATGACCTTGACCAGACAGCGCTAATACGCAGTTTGGCCAAGGCCATCGCTGTTTGCGAACAATGTTTATACTTGTTCATAGTGAATGGACACACCTGTAAGATTTTGTCGCCATTTTTGTAAAGGGAAACAATTTTGCAGACAAGAAGTTGCCTCCCTGTTATTTGAAATGTTTTTAAAATAACAGCTACTCTTAAGGGAGAGAATTTGCTCCCAAATGAAAATGGAACACGCAGAAATAAATTGCTCCCAGAGGGAGCAAACCCTTATCTTTAATATGCGCCCTAAGGAGAAGAGTGGTCAACTTTTTCCTGTCGGAGTTATTTCCCTTGATGGCGATCAACTCATTTTGGATCATATAAAACTAAAATTAGAACAGCGAAGATTCCGGTCTTACTTGACAGGGTCGGTATAGTACTAATCTTAATTTTTACATACTCTGAATATGACGTCAACTCAGTATGGTTATGATGATGATTTGGTGTTTTACGTCTCTTTCAACAGTATTTAAGTCATATCGAGGCGATGAAAGGATGATAATAAAAGGCCCTGCGCAAAGGAGCCATACTGGTGTAAGCGAAATTCCGCATGATCTCGCTGAAGTCAAACCCGGGGCCTCGTGATCCGAAATCAGGATCGCTAAGCGCTCGGTCGCGTTGCCGCTTCACAAAATTGATGAAAGAAATAAACATAAATTAAGTTCTAGTGATATTCCTCGGTGTGATCAATGCAATTCTAATGACTTACAAATTGAGAAAAAGGGACTTCATACCATATCATTACGTTAACACATCTATGTAAAATGTACACTTTTTAATCATACCTCAGCCAGAATTTTAACCAAAATATTGATTTTTCTTCTGATTTATCCACAAGTATCGAACCCCAGTAGCTCGAACACCGACGGCGCGTTTACCGTGGCTAATTCGAACTCGTTTTTGAGTCCCTACAGGAAATTTTCTTATTTCATGATGAAATTTATATTGTGTCATCGAGACGATTCTAATGAGTACACTCAACAAGGCATTATTGTCTAGAAGATCGGAAAAAAAAATCCCAAAATTATCGCCATTTGCTTCCTGACCTGGCGTCATGATTAATTCTCATTGGCTTGAACAACTCGTATCTCGAACAAATTTCCATGGTCCCAAAGAGGTTCGAGTTACTGAGCTTCGAATATATTGTGAATACCCACAATATATGTTTCTCTGAAGAAATCAGAACATGTTTATCTTGAAACCAGTCTAACCTGTAGCAATGAAAGCCGTGGCATTTTCACCATATAATATGGGAAATGAAGACTAATTTGGTTATTTATCAACTTAAGACAGATTAATACAGTCACAGAAGATTAATAGAAGTAAGAATCATTGGTTTTAGAATTGTAAAATTCTGAAAAACCGCCAAATAATACCCCTGCGTACTCCTGTTTTCACAATATACTAATAATATGGGGGAACACGTTACATAGACTTGTTAACGCAATGACGGTCAGTCAAGGCCCAGAATAGACTGTGCATCCATGCAATCTGATAAAGGCTTTTTCTGCTCATTAATATATTCTATAACATTCACTGATTGTGTTTGCGAGCAAGGAATGCCTCATCAGACTGTGCGAAACGCACAGGCTTATCCGGGCCTTCGTTACACGCATGAGCTCTTTTCTATGGTGGCTGGTTTGTGCAATTCGTCTTTTCGCTGAGACGAAGGCGAAATGGCACAGACTAGCCGCCATACTTTCTCGAGTACAGATCCAATGTTTATGAAAGTATTTATTTGTGGATGAGTGTATTTATTTCGTGTACATGTTTATTTATTTTGTTGTGAATGTGTAAAAGCTAAATAAACATCAAACAATTTGAAATAATTGTATTTTATCTCTTTTACCATTAATATTTGTTGACCTGAGTTGTCTAGTGGTAAGTGTCCTCGACTTGCAAGCAGAAGGTCGTGGGTTCGAACCCCGCTTCGGGTCGAGAAAATATTTAGACCGTTAGTACACCTAGTTCATGCTCTGTGTGCCTTGGTTTGAGTATAAAGTGGACAGGGTGGCGCTTGGTGACAGACAGCCACATCAAGTGTGCATGGGTGATCGATGAAAGCAAGGCTGTACAAATACATGTACATAACACAGTCACCACTGCATCCATATGCCGCGGGTGCCAGGAAGCATTAAAAACCTAAACAACAACAAGAACAACTTTGTTGTTTATGAATTAAAGAGACTTTACACACTTGATACTTTTCCGCTGTGTTTTACAAGGGGGATAACTTAAATGTCTTCGTTTTTACTTTCCTTCATCCCGAATCCCTTCTGAAAAGGGGTCTACTATAAAAGGAAAGAATTTGCTCCCATGGGGAGCAAATTCTTTCCTTTTAGAGTAGACTCCTTTTCAGAAGGTAGGTAGAATAATTTTGACTTAGATGGTAGCCATTGCAATAACTTGCGTGTGGACTGGAGTATTGTCTCAGCTTTTCTACGGTCATTCTCTCCCTTCCCCTGATTCAAGAAGGGCAGTTGTCAGTTTCTGGCGAAAGACGGTACACAATACTGGTTAACCGCTTAGAGGACTAAGCCTGCCCAGTAAACGTGTGGTTAGGTAAACTGAACGCGCTCGACATGACCCCATTGGGTTGACTGGGCCGTAAAACCTCAACACAAACAAACTTGTCTCAACTACACTAAGCTTTCCACGATGATGTGTCTGTATTTGTATTTTACGCCGAAGCTGTTCGTTTAATAGGCTTTTCCTCTTGAAGATGATCTACTATTATTATGATTCCATCAGTATCACAGAGTACGGAGGTCATAGTCTTCATTCTTTGCTTTCTTTAGTAAAGGGAAACCTAAGTGATTTTACTATTTAGACTGCTGTTTGGACTCGGATGTGAAACGATGCATGCATGTATGAAGCTGTCCAGCATATCTTGATCCGGAATTTGGAGCACGAACTGCTCCTCCACGGCCTGATTAGTAAACAAAACCTTATTCAGAGCGCTAGCGAAGTATTGAGGTGTGCTGGACACAAAAAGTGTATTCTAACCGAGCGGGCCATGCGCTTGTTCTTTCAAAGCAGTGCGCTTTTTATTAAGCGTGTGTGCGTGCGTGCGTGTGTTTGCATGTGTGTTCCCGATTAAAATTTGGTTTAACGCGATGATGTGAGAATGCTGTGGCGGGTTGTCAGACCAGTCTCGTGTCCTTCCTACTGGTATAAAGAATCATTTAAGAAAACCACATTATGGTGGTAAAGAAAACCGCAGTAGTTTTTTTTCCTGAATGCGGTTTTCTTTAAAGTCTTTCATGTGGTTTTCTTTTCTTTAACGTTTTAAATAAAAGTTTAGAGCTTGGAAACTCAGATTATTCTGTCAACCTAAATATTGAGACACCTCACTTTCCTACCATACATGTCCTAAAAAATTGGACAAGACCACTTTACATCTCGTTTGTGTGCCAGACACTGTTATATGAGTCGAAAAAAAAGTAACAGTGTAGATTCTAAAACGAATGATCCTTAGGGGCAAAGAGCAAGGACATGCCATAATCAGGAAACACAGCCTTCCCGAGGCACCAAACTTGACGAAGGAGAGATGGGGAACAAATAAGGATAAAACTAACGCCACATATGAAACCACAGACGCATCAGCAAAGAAGAACTGCAACAGAGGAACCCATTACGAAAACACGCCTATTCAAATTCATTGAAAATTTTACAACCAAAAAAGGACAATTTTCAGATAAAAAAATTCTGATATTTTTCATATTTCTGCGAGGCGGTTCTAACGAGTACCCACAGTCTATGTTTTTAACAAAATAAGAAAATAATGTATACCCCTGTAAACCCCAATTTTACAATAGAAAAGTGGAGTTTAAGGGGGTCAAAATTATATAGGTATGTTTTCGTGATGCGCCTTGGAACAGTCAGTAGAAAAATTACTAGGGGAGAAGAGGGGACTGTAACTAGTTTTACTCGCGCGAAACCTACTCCTTAATTCTGATGCAGCCCCAAATTACAAATATATGTTCGGTCCGCATACAGGTCCTCTACCTCATCATTTTAAGATGCTCGGAAAATCAGTTTTGCCAACAATCTTTCTGCAGATAAAGTGTCAAGTTTGTTAGTTTCGGTCAGTAAGGCCTCGTCAGTGGCCCTCGCATAAATTGTCAGAAGTCCCGTAATGGGATTAATGAACACAAAGGACCGAAAAGTATTGAAACTATATTCACGTACGGGGAAACGTTTTACGGCACTAACACCATACAACTCTCTTTATAGCTTTATACCATCACGGAAACACGTGTATATAATTTTGACCCCCTTAAACCCCACTTTTATATAGTAAAACTGGGGTGTATAGAACTATACATTATTATTCTTATTTTTGCTCAAAAACATAGATTGTGGGTACTCGTTAGAACCGCCTCACAGAGGCGGTTCTAACGAGTACCACAACTGTGAGGCGGTTCTAACGAGTACCACAATCTATGTTTTGAGCAAAAATATGAAAAATATCAGTTTATCTGAAAAATTTCAGTTTTTGGAGATGAAATTTTCTATATATTTGAACAGGCTTGTTTTCGTAACGCGACACTTTATACAACGACAAAATTCGTTATAATGATAATTTGAACACATGTAACGAAATCTTATCTGAAGAGGTAACAATTAGTCTCAAATTATGCAAGAATAATGTAATTAATACCTTAAAGAAACATATGTTTTGGGTGTTTGTTAGAATCGCATCGGTGAGGCGATTCTAACAAGTATCCAAAACATTTATTCTGTGGGGAAATAAGAACAAAACAAGACCTTTCTTACATATTAATCTGCTCAGTAAGTATTCTGTACAACAGCAAATTCATTTAATGGCAACGTCTTTGGGAACGAATGTTGTCGTTGTAACGAGGGTTCATTGTAAATATATTCTTAAATACATTCCCTGATCAGACGCACAGTTCTCCGTTATACGGCGTCTGTTCTGGATCTGCATTGGTTACTGCGGTTTGTCTGTCCCAATGATTAATCCATTTATGCATAACGTCCCACAAAAAGGAGACTGGCAAATAGTATAAAGAACCCGATTAGACGCCGCGTTCTATGGTGTCTGATCAGGGTCTACACTGTCTGCTTTAAAACAGTTGTCTGTAATAAATGATAAACTAAAACACAAGCTGGACCCTTTAAACTGGAAATGAACGTCCAAATAGGGAGCTAGACGAGTCCACTCGGTATAAATGGGTTAATCCTTTCAACCCTGCAGACCAGTACAGGTACTTTTGCAAACAGTGCAGATCCAGATGAGAAGAGCCGTCTCATCAGGATCTGCACTGTTTGCCATTATGTTATTGATGTTTGATTGAACCCCCTATTTGCAACAATGTATGTGTCAAAATTCAGGTATGGAAAAGTCCATTTAAGATACTTAGGGGTGAAATGATCAAAGTAAACACGGTATAGCCGGGCTCCAAGCGCGGTAGTGCGTCTGACTGCAGGTTAAGGGGCCGCAAGTTAAAATCCCAGCTTGTCCATTGCGTGGAAATCGATCATGAAAGCACCACTACTGTCTGCCGCTGATTGAAGAAGGGCAGTTGTCAGTTGTTGGCAAAAGCATGCACACGAAGT
The DNA here is from genome assembly GCA_964016985.1 of Anodontia alba. Classification (NCBI taxonomy): domain Eukaryota; kingdom Metazoa; phylum Mollusca; class Bivalvia; order Lucinida; family Lucinidae; genus Anodontia; species Anodontia alba. The sequence goes on along the minus strand of OZ024830.1, from coordinate 93,353,050 downwards.
ACTAGTTAACACTTGGAGGGCAAAGCCTGCCCATGAAAAGTGTGAGTAGATTGACAGATCGGCTTCACATGACCATAACAGTGTTGATCCCAATTAAAATCAAAAGTTAACACAGTTTGTTTGTGTTGAGGTTTTATGGCCCAGTCAACCCAATGGGGTCATGTCGAGCGCGGTCAGTTTACCTAACGACACGTTTACTGGGCAGGTTTAGTCCTCTAAGCGGTTAACCAGTATTGTGCACATTCTTTCGCCAGAAACTGACAACTGCCCCTCTTGAATCAGCGGAAGGGAGAGAATGACTTCATGATCAATCTCCACGAAAGAATGTTGCCGACCTCGGCGGGGGTTGAACCCGCGACCTCCTGGTCTCCAGTCGGACGGCGCATCCTACTGAGGCACCGAGGCCGAGGTTAACACAGTATATTCTGTCATAAGCAGTTGCAAGAAGCTGCAATCATGATTTTAGGGGGCAAAACACGCTGTAATTATTCTTGTATTTATTTACCACAGACCGTGTGACCATTGATATCAGACACGGTTTCCCTTAGTGACTTCGTAAAGGAAGAAAACAAGGCATAAACAAATGGGCAATCCTTTCGCTCGTTAACGCATAGCATCCTTGATAAAAATTTCAGCAGGCGACATTTTGAAATATATATATTTTTTCCTATTCTTTTCTAGATAAAAGGTTTTGACCTTTCATGCAAATTGTCTCCAAAGTCTCCTTGGGAGACAATTCGCGTGAAATATCGAACCTATTTTATGGGAAAAAAGAAAAAAAGTATCATAAATTTGTCGTCTGCTGTTGAATAAGCCCGTAGAGTGGTAGCGGTTAAACCCAGTGGACGTAATTACAATTTCATCTTTTTGATAGATATAATAATTCTACACCACCGATGGAAAAAAACGCAGTCCAGAGTCTAGGTCAAATTGCGCAAGCGCGTAGACTGATCATCCGGGCATCCGTTCACACATATTGAAATCAATCCACAGGTTCCGTTCGAAAAATAGTGGAACCTCTGATCAGACAGCGAAGTTGCGCATGACGATCCAGGTCTACGCTGTTCGTGTTTGTATAAGGTATCTTTTCATTATTATCCTTCAAATTTGTTTAATATGACGTCAACTTGTGGGATCGGATTAATCGGTGAGCCATGCGCAAAGCGCCGATCCAGATCAGCCCATGCATCCATGCATCTGGTTGAAACCTTGGGTTATAAGCAAATTTGAATACGTTTGATAATATCGCGTTTATTCTATAGGCGGACAGCGAAGGCCCAGATCAGCCTGCGCATCCGCGCAGGCTGACCTGGGCATTCGCTGTCCGCAAAGGTTATGCCCTTTTCTCTTGTCATGGTCCGATTAGGTTATGTCCTTTTCTCTTGTCACGGTCCGATTAATACTAACAAATTTAACACTGGCTAGCATCATTGTTGGACTCAGGAGGAATCGGTTCGACATCACGGCGTTTGAATACGGGTTTCTTTATCATCGGAGGAGTAATTACATATAGCCACGAAAAAATGGAACATTACGGACACGCGTAAAGCGAATGTTACTGAATAGTTTCCGCATCCACAAAACAAGATTTTTTTTTTTTTTTCAATTATTATTTTTCTGTTCGCGAACACAATCGCATGATATTGTAGAATGGGTTTTGGCGGAACGTGAACGTCATTGTCAAACTGCGCATGCGCAGTCTGCTTTTGGATGATATAATATCTCTCAGCTCCTTTGACAAAACTCAGTTATAATGATTATTTAAGGAATGAAAAGGGACACGTAGCGCTGTTATGTACAGGAAAAAAAGATGAGCCATCGCGTTTATTAATACATACAATGTATTATGTTTTATAGCATGGACTGGGTAACTTGTGACGTATGCAAATAGCAAAATTTTGGCCCTAGTCAGCCGGCCAAGGCCTAAGCTAGTGGCCAAAATATTAATTAAAATTCATATATTTTGCTGAAGCGAGCGGCGCAAGCCCTGATCAGTCTCCACAGATGATTTGGCATTCGGTATTCCTATATATCAATAGAGGCGTTGACATGTGATGCGTTTTCAGCGTAATTTAATCATTATGAGCTCGCCATTGGAAAAAGGTCCGTTATATTGTACATGCGAACAGCAAAGGTTCAGGCGAGACTGCGCATACGCGCAGTCTCGCCAGAACCTGTGCTGTTCTCTCACGTAAGCGGTAGAGCAAAGGGAAATTTCGGCAAAGAGTTAGACATATGGCATTGTTGCGCAATGAAGAAATGTTTCGATTGAACCGAAGAGCCTTTTTTTCTCGACACAGCTCATACAACAGCGGACCTAGCTAGGAACAATGGGAGAAAAAGCAGCCTTTATGAACTATTATTAGGTGGCGCCTTCCAATACACAAATTACGTATCTGACTTATACGCGTGAAACAAATAATATTTGCATTAACTAACATAAAATATTTTACTGAAACCGCGTGCGAATATTTTAGAGTAAACACGGTGCCCAAACTGAACTTTTGGGTCAAAGTGGTGCGGGTTCGCCTGAACTTCTTGACAGTCCATTCCGCCCCCTCTGGATCCGCACGCGCTTCTTTGCTCAGTGTTCTTCCATCGTCTATATAAAACATAGTCTGTAATAGGTTTCTCTAATATCTAACTATATACGTGGCAAAAAAGTTAGGGATATTTGTATGTATGGTAAAATAAAAGGAAACTAAGACATATCTGAAATCTGAAATTGATATATTTGATTACATCATTTCATTTACAGACAAAAATCCATCCATTGGAGTCTGTAGCACTAGAAGTGAATGAGAAAATTTGTATGGAAGATCACTATGGTCACCAATAAAACCTCACAAATCTGTCAATATCGCGTATGTCCACCTGTTGCATCTATGCAGGCCACACAACGACGACTCATACTCCTGATGAGTCTGGCAATCTGTAGCTGGGGTATCCTCCTCCACTCCTCCTGCAAGGCTGCGCCCAAAGCTTGGAGCGTTCTTGGTCGTGGAACTCTCTGTCGTACACGCTGGCCGAGAATGTCTCAAACATGCTCGATTGGCGAAAAGTCAGGGGATCGAGCAGGCCAATCGAGATGATCCACATTGTTCTGCTGCAGGAACTGCTGTACTATCCTCGCCCGATGAGGTCTTGCGTTGTCATCCTGCAGCACTACGTGGTGTTGTTGAACAAAAGGCAGAACAACCGGCTGTAGCACTTCATTGATGTAGCGTTGACCTGTCAGAGTTCCGTTAAGCACAAGCAGCTCTGTACGGAAACGAACAGATATGCCGCCCCATACCATAAGACTTCCTCCTCCATACCGGTCATGTTCAACAATGGCGTACCTATCACCTCTGCGACGCCAAACGCGACGTCGTCTGTCAAGCAGCAGAAACCGTGACTCGTCGGTAAAGTGTACAGTCGCCCATTGTTGGTTAGTCCATCGACGATGCTGCCTTGTCCACGCTAGCCTGGCTTTTCTATGTTTCTGGGAAAGTGGCACCCCAACGTAAGGTCGCCGAGCTCTAAGTCCAGCGCTGTGAAGTCGATTCCGCACGGTTTAAACAGACACTCTTGTTCCAGTAAGCGCCGAACAACTGCGCGAACGTCTCTCAAGAAATGGAACAAGAGTGTCTGTTCAAACCGTCGGAATCGACTTCACAGCGAACTGCGCCATTGTTGAACATGACCGGTATGGAGGAGGAAGTCTTATGGTACCACGTAGTGCTACAGGATGACAACGTAAGACCTCATCGGGCGAGGATAGTACAACAGTTCCTGCAGCAGAACAATGTGGATCATCTCGATTGGCCTGCTCGATCCCCTGACTTGTCGCCAATCGAGCATGTTTGGGACATCCTCGGCCAGCGTGTACGACAGAGAGTTCCACGACCAAGAATGCTCCAAGGTTTGGGCGCAGCCTTGCAGGAGGAGTGGAGGAGGATACCCCAGCTACAGATTGCCAGACTCATCAGGAGTATGCGTCGTCGTTGTGTGGCCTGCATAGATGCAACAGGTGGACATACGCGATATTGACAGATTTGTGAGGTTTTATTGGTGACCCTAATGATCTTCCATACAAATTTTCTCATTCACTTCTAGTGCTACAGACTTCAACGGATGGATTTTTGTCTGTAAATGAAATGATGTAATCAAATATATCAATTTCAGATATGTCTTAGTTCCCTTTTATTTCACCGTACATACAAATATCCCTAACTTTTTTTGCCACGTATATATAGGTCAACCAGATTAGCGCGGCCGCTAGAGAGAGCATCGCCTGCGACTTTCTTGTCGGGTGAATGAAACGTTTTCACGAACAAAGCTGAATACCCTAAATTCACATGATTAAACGCTCAGCCATTTGGTCTACTTTCATTGTTTTTAACTTACGGACTGGACTTTCACTGTACGCACCATGACTGAGCCGGCCGGTGATCTAAATGTGAATTGAGCCGGGCCACACACCATTTCATATAAGATTGCATGTACGCCCAGCAAAGTTCATTCGTCCTTCGACCTTTGAAGTGACAACAGCTAACTAACGAATAACCATGATTCCGTCTTTGTTGAATGCTCTGAAAGAATTCAACTTTGTCGGTGCTCCACTATGGAGAGTATCCGACGGAAAGGATTTAGTTCGCGTCGAACTAACCTTTCACAAGAATCAACCAACGTCAAGATACGACAAGAGGAGGGCCGAAAGCAGGAGGCAGCCTGCACCCTCTGCTGGCGAGTGGCCTCGCCAGCCCACAGCAGCTAGAAGACCTCAGACGACCAGAACGACGCCTGATAGCCGACAGCCGACTATGGAGAAGGAGACACCACCACCAGCCGTCCAGACACTGCAGACAACCACACCCTCCACCATCAGACATCAGCGCAAGCCACAGACAGCAGAGATCACACCATCACCGATCATCATGCGACCAACAACACTGCCTCCTTCTCCAGAATCGCCGCCTCCAAAGAAGCCAAGGACCAAGTCACCAAAGACTACAAGACAGCCGAAGGAATACTTCCATGTTGACACAGAGGAAGAATACCCTCTGCATGAGAAGTATGATCTACAGGATATCTACGCCACCAGCCACAAGGTCGTCGTGAAAGCAGCAAGACAGCCCAGAGAAGACGAGGAAATCAATATCGATCTTCCTGCTTACTTCGTATATCAGCGAGAGAACAAGCACTGGCTACTCGTCAAAGGGCCCACCAGCAAGTTCTACGATGATCCTTGGTACACCACCATGGAGATGCTGATTGAGGCAAACAGTGTACAACAGAAGAACACAGCGTACTGGTACGATACCCTGGAAGAATCCTGTAGAAATCCCCTAGGGGATGGTGGAGGACCACCACTACTTCGGCTCGTGCCGCCGAGCTACCTTGGCATGACTTACTCTAAGTAGGTCAACTGGCGGCACGCGGACCTGGGTGAGGACACCCAATAGGTCCTAGGATGAGGACACCCTCATGGCTTTCTGAGTGAGAACACTCTGTACCTGGGTGAGGACACCCCTCTGCTCCTGGGTGAGGACACCCTCTCGGCTGCTGGGTGAGGACACCCAGCTTGCACCCTTTTCCGGCGTCTGATAGACTGACATGTGGCTAGTGTCTGAAACTTTCGCACGAATCGAGCTGAGTACCTAATGCACTACGCAGTCGGAACTGACACGCGTTAGGTACGAGATTAAAAGCTCAAACTTTTCGACCGATCGTCAAAATTCTGCAACTTACAGGCTGGACTACTACGCTCGCACGAGGTCTGGACACGCACGAGGTCTGGACGTGCACGCACTCCGTGTCTGGGCGAGGTGACCTAGTTATGAATTATAACTAGGCACCGTTTCAAGCCAACCCAGTAGTCCAGTAAAACTAATCCAGATTTATATGGCGCTGCCTCTATGTGACTCAGTTGCCTGGCAGCGTTAAAAATCTGAAAACTGAAACTGAACCCAGCAAAGTCTGAGATCAGCCTACGAACCCGTGCAGTCTGATCTGAGTCTTCGTAGAGCACACTGTGAGCAGCAAATGATCCAAAGCGTCTTCAAGCGGACAGCGAAGACTGATCAGCCTGTGCCGATACGTAGGCTGGTCTGAGACCTCGCTGGGTGCACATGCAATCTTGTAGGAAATGCTGTGCCCCGGCCCACTTGTAGTTAGAAGCGTTTCAAGCCAACCCGAAAGTCCAGAAAAAAACTAGTAACAGTGTTTTCAGGGGAAACAGATGTCTCCCAATCGTGAACTTTCAGTTTGCCTATTGATGCGATCTTGAAAATTAGATAAAATCTAATCAGTTCTTTGTTATGTGCCATTTATATATCCATGAAAAAAAAAACTAGTAACGGTGTTTTCAGAGGAAACAGATGTCTCCCAATCGTGAATTTTCAGTTTGCCTATTGCTGCGATCTTGAAAATTAGATAAAATCTAATCAGTTCTTTGTTATGTGCCATTTATATATCCATGAAAATACTGTGAGAATCCAACCACTGGTTCACAAGATATTGTGCAGACAAGAAGTGTCACGCCGACACCGTCGCGACGCTAACGCGATCCGCACCAAAATCAATGTCCCTCCGCGAAGGTTGGGGGACATAATCGGACTACCAGCGCGGTATTCATTTCACTCAGTTGCCCTATAGAGTTAAAACATCTTCATTTGTACGCACATATAAGCGATACTCATAAGCATTGCCTTGTGTGTCACAGCTCTTTTCGCAGTATTTCTGTTATATCAGATGGGCTGTTTACGTGTTTTCTTGTCGTTATAATTGTCTGGGAGATAACCGTTAAAAACGGCACAATAAACGAATTTTTTAATCTACCGTATATTCCCAAGTATTGAGTCCGACAGGCCTGAGCAAACTGTAAAGACCCAGATCAGACGCCGCATGATGCGGCGTCTGATCAGGGTCTACACTGTTTGCCACTCCTTCAGCTGTTTTTAGACACATCAAGGGTTAGTAAAACGGACTTGTTAATATTTTAGGACAAGTTTGTTAAGGAGTTATGGTGTCCAAATATTGAGGGAAACTGTGGTAGTGAACGAATTTCATGCTAAGCTTAGCACGCTGAGTAAAATTTTCAGCGGAAGATATTTTGAAATATTTTCCTTATTTTTCAAGAAAAAAAAAACAAAACAAAACAAAATAATAATAATAATAAAAAAAAAAAAAACAAAAAAAAAAACAGGATTTGACATTTCATACAAATTGTCTCCAATGGAGACTGCAAATTGTCTCCAATGGAAATAATTTGCATGAAATGTCAAATCCTGTTTTCTGGGAAACGTATCAATTTGGCGCAGCCGAATTAGCCCAGAGAGTGGTAAAAGTTAAAATGTAGTTTGTTACGAGTTTCTGTCACTTCAAATACTGCTCAGTCTCTCTGTTATTTGAGAACAAAAATGGTAACAGGATCAAAGAAGACACAAGAAAACAATTTTGTGTGAAGAACGATCAAAAAGGCGTTCCCTGCAGCAAGCACATGGGAACAAAGTTGAAACAAAGTTGAATCGACGTTGTATCAATGTTGTGCCTTGACGTTGAATCAATGTTGTTTCAAGGTTATGTGCCTGCTGGGTTACATTATTTACTCTAAATACTGGGACCTCTTAGCTCCTCATCAATATTCTCCTAAAATTTGAACAAGTCCGTTTTAGTATTTGATGTGTCTGAACTTCTGCAGGAGTAGCAAACCGTGTAGACTCCATCTGATTTGGGACTACAATAGTTCGGGCCTGTCTATCTTATCACTAAGATATATAGGGTATCCGGTTATTGCGCATGCAGAAATTCACAACTGAAGGAATGGGTGGGCTGAAGACAATTTTTACCACATTATATGTCCATGACAGAATCGTGTAGGCTAAATGTATGCATGTAATGGTTCGACGCATGAAGACAATATTCTGTACGTGACGACAGTACAAAAACAAATAAAAAACAAAAATAACAATAATGACATTAATAAAACAAACGGCAAATAATAATAATATTAAATAAATAAATAATAAAATAAAAGCACTGCAAGCACTGCACCATGCCCCGCCACTGCACTTACATCAATCAAGTACTATATCTCTGTCAATCAAAGGGCTGAATAGCCCTGTAATGACAGATTCTATGAGAAACTTATACATTCCAGAAAATCATTTTGCCTTCCATTTAAACTTATGTGAAGTTTCTCCTTCGAAAAAGAAAAAAACAAAACGAGTACAGCGAAAAACAAAGGCGCTGATCAGTCTGCACGGACGCGCAGACTGATCTGCGCCTTTGTTGTTCGCCTATGTACTAAAGCGAGTTTTCTCAGCGGTTCATATGAAGACTTAAACGATGGATCAAGCACAAGTTGCACTACTTTATGTTGATATCTCAATGGCGTACATATATACACACATGGTCTACTTTTTGCATGGATTAATACAAAATTCAATAGCAGTCAAAGCCACCGTCTCTAAAACCGCGCTTCGCAACGAAGAATGACAGATAGAATCTGTCATTAAAAATGAAATCAAAGGGAAGGTGCATCAGTCTTCCCCTTAAAAAAATTGACATGAATATATGACTGAGATGACTAGTTTCAATGTTCAAAGGGCACAAAGATTTAGTTCTCATTTTCTGCAGATCCCCTCATGGTGCTTTACATTCGTGTAAAATTTACAACTTTACCAAAGAAACTGTTATTTTCAATATTCAAAGACCCATAACTCAACAAGTAATTAAGCCAGACTTATGGTTCTTGTGTTCTACATATCATCTTATCTTGCTTTACATTTTTGCAAGGCTTCAAGGAAATCTCTGAAACCATTTTTAAGTTATAGAAAGGGCACAAGGATATGACTGGGATCACTATTTACAATGCCCAAAAGGCGGTAACTCCAAAAGCAGGTAATTTAGTTATGGTTCTTGTGTTCTGCACATTATATCATGGTGATATACATTTGCATAAAGTTTCAAGAAAATATTTTAGTTTTCGAGTTACAGAGAAGACACACATAATACAGAAATCACTCATTTCAATGTTCAAAGGGCCATTACTCCAAAAGTCGGTTAAGCAGAAGTATGGTTTGTGTGTTCTGCACCTGGTCTTATGATGCTTTACATTTGTGTGAAGTTTTATCAAAATATCTGTAATGGTTTCCAACTTTTCCAACACAATTTTTAATATTATGTTCAAAGGGTGGTAACTCCAAAAGTAGATTAACCTTGTGTTCTGTGCATCCTCTCATAGTGCATTACATTTGTGAGAAATTTCATGATAATATCTCCAACGGTTTTCAACTTACAGAGCGGACACAAGTACATGGAAGAAATGGCTACATTTAATTGTCAAAGGGCAATAACTCCAAAAGTAGACAAATCAGAATTATGGTTCATGAGTTCTGCACATTCTCTCATCAAGTTTTATATTTGTATGACATCAAATATCTGGAAAGGTTTCCAACGTACAGAGCAGACACTAGTACATGGTAGAAATGGCCATTTTCAATAGTTACGATGTTCAAAAGGCCGTAACTCCAAAGGTAGGTTAACTAGAGTTATGGTTCTTGTATTATCGTTCTTGTATTCTGCACATCCTTTCATGGTGCTTTAGATTTGTGAGAAATTTCATGAAAGTATCTCGAACAATTTTAAAATTACAGAGCAGACATGAGTACATGGTAGAAATGCTATGTTCAATGTTCAAAGGGCAGTAACTCCAAAAGTAGGCAAACAAGAGTAATGTTTTATGTGTTCTGCACATTGACTCATGGTGTTTTAGATTTGTGTGAAGTTTCGTGAAAATATCACAAAAGGTATCAGGGTTATGGAGCGGACAGGAGTACATGGCAGAAATGGCTATGTTCAATGTTCAAAGGGCAATAACTCCAAAAGTAGGCAAACCGGAGTTAGGGTTCATGTGTTCTGCATATTGTCTCATGGTGCTTTATATTGCTTTGAAGTTTCATGAAAATATCTCTAACGGTATCAGTGATGGAGCGGACACGAAATTATGAAGTGCTGACGGATGGACAGACTGATGGACAGACAGACAGACACTCAAAATTTCGGACAGTATAACATAACCCCATGCCATTTTTTGTGGCTGGGCCTAAAAACGGCAGTGGTTTCTCACTTGAAGCTCCACATATTTATAATGTTTTTATTAGGTTGTGGAGTTGAGTTAGGCTTTGCGCCCAAGTCAACAATATTTCAGCCCTGTAGAGACGTTATCTCCAACTTAGTGTGAGTGACCTTTACCCAATAGTAGTACACAAGTACAATATAATATAAATGAAGACTTTCAGTAATATAATCAAAGCAAACAATACTTTACATGAAACATTGACACAAATATTAAGGAAGTTTCCAACTCTGTGACCTTGAACTTTGGTCTGCAGCAGCAGCAGGATGATACCAACTGACAAGCATCAATCCAGTAGTAATCTGAAACATACATCAACAACTGTGAAGAATAGTTTCAGAAACATATGCACCAAATTTTAATGCAAATATTGGCAGACATATCTTCTAGGTACACTACAACTCCTTTATAACACGGTTTGTTATAACATGGTTTTGGATATAACACGGTTCAAAGATGGATCCCAAAAATGTATAGATTATATTGAAAAATGACCATAAATGGTCATTTTTCAATATAATCTATACATTTTTGTTCGGATATAACACGGTTGTTTAACTAACACGGTTTATGATATGGACCCCAACAATAGTGTTATAAAGAGGTTGTGATGTACTTACTAGAAGCGCATTGGTGAGGTGCTTCTAATGAGAACACACAATGTTTTCATGGTTTCATGGAGAAATAAGAAAAATATTAATACTTTTTGTTGAAAAAAAAAAAGCAGCTCAAGCTATGATTCTTTGAAAATCAAAACCAATCATCGGTAGAAGCTGAGACAAGTCAACATTTTACTTTTTTAAAACAGTTTAATCTTCAATCTTGGACAAACACACATAACAATAACAAGCCATTTGGCACAATAAATAGAAGGAAAATGCTATAAACTCTCAGAGCTCCAGAAAAAAATGCAACACCAGAAACAAAATTGATCTTATGATGTGTCCCAAGCATGACTCAGATAAGCCTCACACACCCACAAGATTGAAGAGTCTTTAACCTTCATCACTATGGGCTAATTCAGCAGAAAAACTGATCAGATTATTTCTTATTTTTCCCCGAATAAAATCTGCATGAAATGTCAAATCCTGTTCACTGGGAAAAATAAGTAAAATATTTCAAAATGCTGTCTGCTGAAATTGTATCCAGATTTCTAAGCATTTTTTCTGGGAAAAATAAGTAAAATATTTCAAAATGCTGTCTGCTGAAATTGTATCCAGATTTCTAAGCATTAATGCTTAGAAATCTGGATACAATTTCAGCAGACAGCATTTTGAAATATTTTACTTATATGCTTAGAAATCTGGATACAATTTCAGCAGACAGCATTTTGAAATATTTTACTTATTTTTCCCAGAAAACAGGATTTGACATTTCATGCAGAGCTCTGTGGAAAGACAAAGATCCAAGGCTTTTTTGGGTTGTGAGTCGGTTTGGAGTTTAACGGCCCAGTCAACACTTATGAGATCATGTCGAGTCAGTGAGTTTACCTAACCACACTTTTCCTGGGCAGGCTTATTCCTCTAAGTGGTTAACCAGTACTTGTGCACATTCTTTGGCAAGAAACTGAAAACTGCCCTTCTTGAATCAGCAGAAGGAAGAGAATGACCATAGAAAATATTTCACATAAGAATGTTGCCAGATCTGGTGGGGATCAAAACCGTGAACTCCTGATCACCTGTTGGATATGTCTCCGCCTGAGCCACTGAGGCCAAGGTTGACAAGAAAAACTGGTCAGACTATGAGGATGTATAGGCTGATCTGAATCTTTGCGGAGGGAACACGTCATAAGGTGCATTATAACCTTTAGCACTCTCTGGGCAAAGTTAGCAGGCAACCAAGTGTTTTTTGTTGTTTTTTTATTTTTCCCCAGAAAATATGGTTTGACATTACCTGAAATAAGTCTCCATAGGAGAAATAGGGTTTGAAATATCATGAAAACTGTCTCCTCAGAAGACAATTTGCCCAGAGGAAACAATTTCCCCATAAAATAGGGTTTGACATTTCATGCAAACTGTCTCATCAGGAGGCAATTTGCATGAACTGTCAAATTCCTATTTTCTGAGAAACATTTCCTCAGTTTGTAGCTTACTGGACTTGCTCAGACAGTATCAAAGGTTAAATGGATAAAATGCCTTCCTTTCCTTTTTGTCATTACTTCAGATTTTCATCATTTCAAAGTGCTTTAAAGTAAGCAAAATGTAATGCACACTTGCTAATACAGATTATAAAAATATACATATATTAACATATTAACACATATATCAATTAAAGGAAAAAGTAAGGTTGGTAAAAATATATGTGCAATGAAAGATCTTGATAAACCATGCATTTTGATGCAAATTGGATTAAAGTTGAATAAACATTAAGGAAGTTAATGGCATTTAAACAGTTCAAATCTTTTGCCAAGGGCACCACAATTTTCAATATTTATTGAGGTTCTAAATATTTCAAAATATTAGATAAAATTGTCTTTCCAACAGAAAATTTTGGGGTTTTCAAGCAAAAGAATATATGCCTAGAGAAGAAGTGAAATACACAAAAGCAGAGGTAAAATACTGCTGTAAATATTATAATATTTATTTAGCTTTTGCATCATTTAATTAGGGCTTTATGACATTATGAATAAAATACATTATAAAGATTCAAAATGGTGGTGCCCATAACAGTGATTCTGAAATCTTCAATATATTTCCATATATTTCTTATTTTTCATCAGATTTTCATCAAATTTGCATTTAAATGCATGATTTGTCAAAATCTTTCATTTCAGCTACACTTTTTACCAACATTGCTTTTTCCTTTAACTCATTTAGTTACATTGCTTTTCCTTTAACTCGTTTAGTCATCATGACATTTTTTTTTTTTTTTTTTTTTTTTTGTCATTTTTTTTTTTTTTCATGCAAAAATCTTAGAAGTGACATGTAAAGTAAGTCCTATCTAGATAGATACCCAAAATCAGAGATAAAAACAGTGGGCTGTATTTATCATGAGCTGCAGTTTATAGAGGTAGAAATATATGTGAACAAGGAAACTGAGGATTAGTCCCTGCCTGAATGTGTTTCAGGGATCTGGCAGTGTTAAGAACAGGGACAAGAAGATTACATGAGATTTGAAAACAGATATTGTCACATAGCTACAGATAATAGGGGTGTCCACATATTTTTCTTATTTCTTGGCAAAAAGCATATGTTGTGGGTACTCATTAGAAATGCCTCTCAGAGGCACTTCTAATGATTACCCACACCATATGTTTTTGTTGTGAAATAAGAAAACTATCAATGCTTTTCCTTTGAAAAAAAAAAAGAAAAAAAAAAAAGAGCCTTATTTGGAGATAATGTGTCGGTTTATTTAGGTATCCATGAAGATAGACTCTATCAATATCATAACTTTTTCAATGAGAATGCTACCATAAAACTTTTAAAAATTTGAATCGTAACATCTTAGTTTCAAACAGAGAAAGCACAAAGAATTCTGTTTGGAAAGTAACCAATTTTGCAAAGGGAGGCAATCAAATTGCCTCCCTTTGCAAAATCTGTTATTGTCATTTCCTTCAAAGAATTTCTCATGCTTTTCTTGTTTGAACTAAGACTGATCAGACACTGCATTTTCTGGCATCTGATCTGGGTCTACACTGATCAGATTTGCCTGCCTTTGTACTCAAGATGACAGCTTTCTACAAATGTTTTTTTTTTTTTTTTTTTTTCGTATTTTTGCAAATATCTCGTTGCAGGGCTTCTCCAAAATACACACACAATTTACCTAGCAGAAATAACAAAAATGCATTCATGAAACATGATAAGGTCCTGAAGCCACACGTCGACAATGAAGATACAGGTCATCCTGCACATTCCTACCGTCTGACCAGTTTGTAGTCCACTTTAAGAATCAACAGATACTGTATACAAGCTAGAATATATTGAAATACACATAGGCCCTGATCAGACTGTGCAGGGGGCAGATCAAGGGCGGCCATTTGACTAAAAGTTTCATTTTCTGCGGAATTTCTTCAATAACACTACTAAATTTTGGGTACTATAACTACCCTAAATATTCTTTTGTCCGCCTAACATGTCATCATCTCTCCAAAAATTTCAACGTCCACTTTACTACCTGGGAATGTATCTGAAATTGCTAAATGAGTGGCAAACAGTGTAGACCCAGATCAGATGCTGCAGAATGCAGCATCTGATCTGGGTCAACACTGTTTGCTCAGGCATGTCTGTCAGAATACTTAGAGTAAGTAGTGTTATTGGATCAAATTGAACCCACCAGAAGATCTAAACCCCTTATGCTTAGCATGCTGGGTGAAAATTCCAGAAGACAATAATTTGATATAATTTTCCCAGATAACAGGCTTTTTGGCATTTTGTGCAAATTGTCCCCAGAGGAGACAGTTTGCATGAAATGCCAAAACCTATTTTATGGGAAAATATCAATTTATCATTTGCTGAATTAGCCCAGAGAGAGATGAAGGTTAAATAAGCCAAGATCTGGCCCTGTCTGTGGACGTCTCCTGTGTTGATTCCAAAAAAGTACCCACAAGATATGTATTGGTGCAAAAATTATAACAAAAAATTGTCTTTCAAACATGCCTTTTATGTGGACCTATATAAATAACAATATTGCTCTTCAAAATGCACACTGGACAAAATTTTATCAAAATCATGAAATCTATCTACTTTAAGCTAAAAATAACCGGGCCAGTTGATTAGCTTCAAATGCTGGCAAGAAGAACAATGCTGAAAACTGTATACACATGTAAATAAGAGTATATGTAGACTGGCCCCAGTCTCCAGTGACTGAATATTTATTCTTATAATAGTGTTTGATAATCCACTAAAATAAAACCAAAATAATATCATGACTATAAAGGCAGGTCACTGATGACCAGACTTTATAGTCATGTTATTATTTTGGTTCTAATTTTAGAGAATTATCAAACAGGATTACAAGAATGAATATTTAGTCACTGGAGACTGGAGCCAGTCTAAAGTATGTGATATGGGTCCATATATATATATATATATATATATATATATATACATATATATATATATATATATATATATATATATATATATATATATATATATAGAGAGAGAGAGAGAGAGAGAGAGAGAGAGAGAGAGAGAGAGAGAGAGAGAGAGAGAGAGAGAGAGCATTCTCAGATATATATTTTTCTTACTTCTTTGTGATAAGGTACATAAAATGTACTTGATAATCCCATTAGAATTGTCTCAGTGAAATGAGTCTAGTGAGATATCTCCAAAGTTTACAGAGAAATACACACACTAAACAAACAAAAAAACAAACAAAAACAAACAAACAAACAAACAACAAACATTATTATTAGCAAAACAAGTTGAACTGATTGTTAAAATGCTTAAAGCCCCAAATGAAACTTGTAGAAGACAAAGTTTTCTAGGTTTTTTTTTTTTTTTTTAATGAAAATAAGGCTTGATATTTCATGTGATTTTTTTTTTTTTTTTTTTTTTTGGCATAGATGAAAATTCATGAAGAAAACATCAAACCATGTTTTCTTGGATTAAATAAAATAAAAATATTTTAGACTGTCATTTTCTACAAATTTCAAGAAAACTTGCGGGCTTAAGTGGAACAGATACGCTTTCAGGGGAGATAACTGTTGAAATTATTTTATTTCCCTTCTAAGACGGGGGTCTATTCTTGAAGGGAAGAATTTGCTACTTTTGGGAGCAAAGTCTTTCCTTTAAGAGTAGATCTCTTTTAAGAAGGGATTCTGTGTGCAGGAAAAACAACAAGAAGTCACAAAAGTTGTCTCCCTTGTAAATTATGGCAGAAAAAGTACCAAGTGTATCAAGTCCCCTTAATGATAAAAATAATGCCATGACTGTAGAAATAATGACAAACCATAATAGAAATAATGCTATGACATGAGGTTCTGTTTTCTTTCTGCAGAAGAGTTCCAACATGATAAAGAGGCTACTTACAAACAGTGAGGGCTCAGATCGACATACACTTTCCATGCAGTCAGGTAGGGGTCTTCTTTTATAAATGTGCTGAACTATAAGAAAATGTTTCTTTATGTTGAGATTTTACAGCCCAGTCAATCCATTTGGGTCATGTCAAGCAGGATCAGTTTACCTAACCACACTTTTACTGGGCAGGCTTAGTCCTATAAGTGGTTGACATGTACTGTGCACATTCTTTTGCCAGAAACTGACAACTGTCCTTCTTGAATCAGCGGAAGGGAATGACCGTTGAAAATATTTCACAATCAATCTCCATGTCTTTGTGCCATACGCAAAGATGTTTGAGTAATATGCAAAGAGTAAAACTCCATCTCAGCAGAGGAATTGTTAAGGAGTATTTGGTGATAATTATGGGATAATTTTCTCCAGTTCTCTATTAAAACATATGTTGTGGATACTCATTAGAAGCGCCTCAGCGAGGCGCTTCTAATGAGTACCCACAACATACGTTTTTATGGAGAAATAAGAAAAATTATCCCATAATTATCACTAAATACTCCTTCTTGACGATTCCTCTGATCTCAACCAGTTTTGGCATCATGTCAATAAATTCTAAGGTATCCAATAAAATGTAAATAGACAGCAAAAGCCCTTATCAGACAGAGTGGACACACAGGCTGATCTGGGCCTGTGCTGTCTGTATAAAGAAACACTTTCACATGGCTGTACTGAAATATATTCTACAGTATCCAATGACTCTGTAAATGGATAATGAAGCCAAGAACAGACTGCGCAATACGAAAACATGCCTGTTCAAATATATTGAAAATTTCACCACAAAAACTGAAAGAATTCAGATAAAAATTCTGATATTTTCCATATTTCTGCTCAAAACACAGATTGTGGGTACTCATTAGAACCACCTTGGTGAGGCGGTTCTAATGAGTACTCACAATCTATGTTTTTGAGCAGAAATAATGAATACCCCTGTAAACCCCAGTTTTACTATATAAAAATGGGGTTTGACTGGGATTTAAGGGAGTCAAAATTATATAGGTATGTTTTCATGATGGATGCACATGCTGATCTGTGCCTTTGGTGTCCACATATTATGCCCTGAAGGAATATTTTTACATGGCAGGCTCAAAATATATTCTTCAGTATGTAATGAATCTATAAGCTGACAACAAAGACCCTCGTCAAATTGTCTGAATGTGCAGGCTGATCAAGGCCTTCACTGTCTGCATATGTGGTAGGGGCCTTTCTCTCATGTTGCATCTCATGCAAAAATGTTTGATTGCACAATGAAAACTTTTAACATTTAAAAAGATGGAAGAAAAGTAAACAAAAGATAATATCAGAGTTAAGCCAACTGAAAGGTGTCTTTGGGCATATGTGGCCAGTGACATATGTGGCCAGTGACATAATGTGGCCAGTGATATATGTGGTCAGTGACATATGTGGCCAGTGACATATGTGGACAGTGACATATGTGGCCAGTGACATATGTGACCAGTGACATATGTGGCCAGTGACACATGTGGCCAGTGACATATGTGGCCAGTGACATATGTGGCCAGTGACATAATGTGGCCAGTGACATATGTGGCCAGTGACATAATGTGGCCAGTGACATAATGTGGCCAGTGACATATGTGGTCAGTAAAAACTAAGATCAGCCTGCAAGTCCATGCAGTCTAATTACAGGATTAAAGGGATAATCTGACTATGGTCACTTACAATATGCTCAAAAACACCTTTATTAGATGCAGCTCAACTAAGGTCATTTCCAGGAGAAAAACTATGTGTGTGTCTGTTTGTGTGTGTGCGCGCATGCTAATGCATGCATTTTCACAGTTTTAGACACATAATCTGGTAAAAGATTTACATATCAACCCTAAATATTGCTAAAAAATTTGAAAAAAAAAACCAAACTACTTTACTACCTTTTTTACTACCTTTTGATGTGTTTAAAATAGTGCAGGCTGAGTAGCAAACATTGTATACCTGATCAGATGCCACATTCTGTGGCATCTGATCTGGGTCTACAGTTTGCTCAGGGCTGGCTGTCCCAATATTTACAAGGGTTATTATGGCATTCCAATTTTAAGATAAGTAAAGAAGGAAGTCAAATTATCACTTTTCACCAATGAAATAAATTTAAAAAATTAGTTACTTTCATCAAAGAAACTTAATGTCTGTTTCTTCACCCCATGAAATTTTTCCCTGGAATAGCCCTTTTACAAACAGAGATTGTCATACAAAAACAACAAACATAGCTTGAAGATAGAAATAATGTCATGAATTTAAATATTTACACCAGCTGTTTCACTGGGAGTACATGTATTTTGCTGACTGATTGTTCAGCCAATCAAATTCATCAGATCTAAATAGGAAGAGTATCCAGATAAATATTTTTATTTTCTCTACATTACGAAAACACACCTATTCAAAATATATTGAAAATTTCACCACCAAAAACTGAAAATTTTCAGATAAAAATCCTGATATTTTCCATATTTCTGCTCAAAACATAGATTGTGGATACTCCTTAGAACTGCTTCGGCAAGGCAGTTCTAATGAGTACCCACAATCTATGTTTTTGAGCAGAAATAAGAAAAATAATGTACACCCCTGTGAACCCCAGATTTACTTTATAAAAGTGGGGTTTAAGAGGGTTAAAACTATATAGGCATGTTTTCATGATGAAACATATATGGGGTCATGTCGAGCGCGGTCAGTTTACCCAACCACACTTTTACTGGGCAGGCTTAGTCTTCTAGTCGGTTAACCATACTATGCACATTCTTTCGCCAGAAACTGACAACTGCCCTTCTTGAATCAGTGGAAGGGGAAGAATTACCACAGAATTTATTTCATGGTCAATCTCCACGAAAGAATGTTGCCAACCTGGCCAGGGTCAAACCCACAGCCTCCTGTTCACCAGTCGGATGCGCATCCAACTCAGCCACCAAGGCCGGCTCAAAAACATATATACAGCAAAAGAAATGCATATTTCTACTCTTTCATTTGACATCATTAAAATAATAATATTTTGCTTTTTACTTAACTATCATATTTGCCTATGCAAATAGGCTATGCAAATAGCATTTTGAAATTAGAATGCTGCAAATCAATAAGATTTGCAGCATTCTAATTTCAAAATGCTATTTGTCCAAAAATTTGTGATGAGTTTTGACAAAAAAAACCCCGCTAAAATCACAAAACTCTTGCAAAATGTGTCAAGAACCCAATTTTCATTTCTAATGTGATGCAGAAGAATTCAACAAGATGTAACAAACATGAAAATGGTGTAAAACATTAGAAAATTTGACTCTAATGCAGTTTTATCTCACATGCAAAAATTTGTTTTTTTTTTTCCAAAGTTTTAGAAAATTGTCTAAATTATCACTTATTAGAAAAATATGGTACTTTAGGCATAATAATAAGTAAGGTTATGGACAAACGCATTGTTTAAAACAAGTTCTTGGTTTGAAATTTGTTCTGCTCACTTCCAGTTTGGTATTCTCACAAGTATTCTCACAAGGCTGATAAAATAGTTTTTATGGCAAATGACATAATCTTATCTCTTGAAACACTATACATAGACTGCACTTCATTATAAAGATGCAACATGAATTTTATTTGATTCTGTTCAGTGGCTTCACAGATCCAGCACCCCAAAGTTCATGTTGTGTTGAATTTTTTTAAGCATATAAAAGTTTCTTCCCTTTATAAATATACTCAATTTGATTGCGACCACTTATTCTTGAATTCAACCATAACTGGATTTTGACTTCAATTCCTTTTATGGCAAATTACACAAGATTATCTCATGCCGTCAAGGACATAGCTTACACTATAGCATTCGCACAAAGCATCACGAAAACATGCCTATATAATTTTGACCCCCTTAAACCCCACTTTTATATAGTAAAACTGGGGTTTACAGGGGTATACATTATTTCTCTTATTTTTGCTCAAAAACAAAGATTGTGGGTACTCAATGAGGCAGTTCTAACAAGTACCCACAATCTACATTTTGAGCAGAAATATGAAGAATATCGGAATTTTTTTAATCTGAAAATTCTCAGTTTTTGGAGGTGCAATTTTCTATATATTTGAATAGGCGTGTTTTTGTAATGGGAACATAACTAAGTTTGTGAAGAGTCAGCGATGCTGAAAATTCCTGATGATGTTTCTGAGACATTATTTAAGGTGCTAATAAAGTCTGCACCACTTTTGCAGCCAGTGAGAACTGTTAATCAGATGGCGATTCAAGTGTGATTTTTTATTGTGACCCCTTGGTCATTTATGCGTTCATTACAGATGAATAAACAGACACAATTTCAACAATTATGCAACAAAGCATACTCAATGCATCAATAATGCATTCCATATTTTGTCATTACCAGCATATTTTAATTTTGACATAAAATACCAAACAGAACAAATATGCGTTACTTTTTCATTCAAGTACATGTATATATTATAAAAACTTATTACAGGTCGAGGGTTGAGCGCAAGACTGGCGTAAGTCAGATGGTTGTTTTTCCCCAAACCTAATCTCCTCACCATGAAGGCGTTATGAAGATTACAACATTTGTTTCTGTAAACAATGAAAATTTAGGTGCCATTGCTCGTACGAGCAATGGCACCTAAATTTGCATCGTTTACAAAGGGGTCCAAGTTGCCCCTAAACAAGGGTTTCAAAAATATGTTTGAGTTACCATAGTCTTGCGCTCAACCCTCGAGGTGCCTTGTTGGTGCACTTCTAATGAGCATCCATAATGTTTTCTTACACTGTTGTTCTGATCTGACACAAAAACCATGTTACCTATATGACCGTGTGGTATCCAAACAAAATATATAGATAGTCATTTTTCTATACAATCTATACTTTTTTATTTGGATACAAAAATGTACATATCATTACGAAAACATGCCTATTCAAATATACTGAAAATTTCACCACCAAAAACTGAAAGTTTTCAGATAAGAATTCTGATATTTTTCATATTTTTGCTCAAAACATAGATCGTGGGTACTCGTTAGAACCACAATCTATGTTTTTGAGCAGAAACAAGAAAAATAATGTATACCCCTGTAAACCCGAGTTTTACTATATAAAAGTGGCGTTTAAGGGGATCAAAATTAAATAGGCATGTTTTCTTGATGTTATATATGAAACAACCATAAATGGTCATTTTTTGTTATATATATCAAGTTTTTGTTAGGATATAACATATTTTGGCTCCATCTTTAAAGTGTGTTAAACCAAAAATTATGCTGTAATGAGCCAAGTTATATAAAGATTCCTGTATATTTTTATTTCAGTATTCATTATAGAAATACACCATGCTGACAGTGTACAAAGAAAACAAAACATAAAATAAACAATTTCTCTGAGTTTCTATGTAAAAATTATTATGAAATAAAATGGCATACTTCCAAAATTCTAGCTGAACATAAATTCTTGATAAAAATAAAGACATCTATTAAATGCCATTAAAACTTCAAACTGATTTATGTTTCTACTTGCTTGAATTGTGTACAAAAATAACTGATTTATCAAGAAATCTGGAATACAATAAAAAAGCAAACAATGTTTACAAACAAATGAAAAGACATAACTGTCAAAAGTTAACTGTATTAAGATTTACTTATATCCTTTGATAACATTACATATTATATATGTGTTTCTGTGTGAAAAATCATCACGAAAACACGCCTATATAATTTTGACCCCCTTAAACCCCACTTTTATATAGTAAATCTGGGGTTTACAGGGGTATACATTATTTTTCTTATTTCTGCTCAAAACATAGATTGTGGGTGCTCGTTAGAACCGCCTCGCCGAGGCGGTTCTAATGAGTACCCACAATCTATGTTTTGAGCAGAAATATGAAAAATATCAGAGGTTTTTATCTGAAATTTTTCAGTTTTTTGGAGGCGAAATTTTCTACATATTTGCATAGGCGTGTTTTCGTAATGGTTGGCCAGTTTTGGGTGACAAGCTCAATATGAAATTCTGGGTCAAATTTTAAATGATCTCATTATTCCTCAAGTTTGAGTTATAACAGAGACATATCAGGCTAATGTTTAGAGATCTGTCTTTTACTACTTTTACTTATTATGCTAACAGTATTATATTTTCATAATAATAATAAAAGTAATAACAAAAATAATAACAAATAAAAAAATAATCTGTAATATAAAGATTTATGGGAAAATACCTTAGTGGGAATATTCTGGCCTTTGGGGGACTGTTTACAACAAATGAAATCAGAGACAAAAAAAAAAAAAAAAAAAAAAAAATAGATCCATGTTTCAGCTTTCCACAACAAACTCTCTCAGAAACAAAGACATACGCGCCACCTCAAAAAGATATGTTACATTTAACAAATTTCTTCATTACTTCAAAAAATTACTGTCGTATTTAACTGGGACTGGAATAACTGAATAACATCATTGTTCCAGATAAGAGGGGTATCCACATAACATTTTTATTTCTCCACAAAAACATGTTGTGGGTACTCAATGGAAGTGTCTCGATGAGGCACTTCAAATGAGTACCCACAACATATGTTTTGGTGAAAAAATAAGAAAAATATCAATACTTATTGACTGAAACTAGAAATATGTCAATACAACACAGATGCCCTCATCCAGGGGCCATCCTCACCCAGAAACAAGCATTTTGCAAAAAATAAAGTTGAAATAGGGACATAACTCCCATAATAATTGGCGGATTTTACCCTAAATCAAACTTCACATATTTTATGATTATATACAGGGGAATAAAATATGATCAAATACACTAATCATTTCAAAAAATATTGAACGGAAAACATTTTTCATACATACAGATGAAACAATGAAGTTGAAAAAGGGCCATAACTCCCATAATAATCGGTAGATTTTACCCTAAATAGACCTATTTTTATGATTATGTAACAGGGTCGAATCATTGGTACTTCCATTTTAATTTTAGTGATTACCTCCCTTTAACCATTAAATTGGATTTTGTTTTATTATATTAAGATTCACTGTTCAGTTTGATGTTTCAGTGAACAGGTGACAGCAGAAGACTGAACAATCAAGATACCAAATAACAGATAGATGTTACATGTATAAGTAATATTTAAGTTAGTTCATTTAGTATGTTTTGATGTTTTTAATTTTATTTCTTTGTGACTGACAAAGACTTGACAAATGACGAGACGTCATTTCTCAGACAGGGGAAGTGTGTAACAGGATTGAATCATTGGTACTGCCACTTTAATTTTAGTGATTACCTCCCTTTAACCATTTAGTTGGGGTGTTTAGTTCATTGTGTGTTTCGGGTGCTTTCCCTTGTGCGATTTCCCGCCAAACACTTCCTGCCAAAGTAAGAAGCACGAGATTGTTAGGCTCAGCCGATTTTCATTCTTCGTAAAGAAGCCTTAGAGATAACATGTGGTTCAGCTTTGGACATGTTTTGGTGTTTCTTATTTTATTTGCATATAGACTTGCACATACTGACAGCACTGTGAGAGAGGGTGAGATCTGGGCCCGGTTGTTCAAAGCGTCGTTAGCTTAACGAGCTCGTTAAGGGTCATTTCGTTAACTGTTTTAGCGGATTCAATACACAATATTCTGATATTTTTTGCTGAAAAAATGTGAGTAGCTTTTGCCAAGCAAAAGCTACTCACATTTTTTCAGCAAAACATTTCAACATATTTGTGTAATACTTGATTTAAATTTTAACGAATCGTTAACTAACGACATCGTTAGCTTTGAACAACTGGGCCTTGGTACATATGGCAGCAAGGATCCACCTGGTTCCATAAATCGAGTGGTTTTGGTTTACCTTACGTGACCACCAGTTTAGACTACCTATGTAGACCATACCTTGCTATTATTATTGTCACACATCTGGGCCCAGTTGTTCAAAGCTAACGACATCGTTAGTTAACGATTCATTAAAATTTACATCGAGTGACACGCAAGTATGCTGAAATTTTTTGCTGAAAAAATGTGAGTAGCTTTTGCAGTGCAAAAGCTACTCACATTTTTTCAGCAAAAAATATCAGAATATTGTATAATGAATCTGCTAAAACAGTTAACGAAATGACCCTTAACGAGCTCGTTAAGCTAACGATGCTTTGAACAACCGGGCCCTGACGTATATTAAAATAATGATGATCAAACTTGTTTATCCTGCATGGTGTATTATTCCCAAATTGGCATAAGAGAGTAGGAGCCGAAAGTTACAATTATATACCCGTGTATAAAATATGAATCCAATACCCTAATCTTTTCAAAAGACATCAAACAGAAACTATTTTTCCTACGTATGATGGGACGTGAGGTACTGATGGGATGTATGGATGTATGTACTGACAGCCTTGATACTATAATGCTCCCCAATTGAAAATGGCAGGGCATAAAAAATATCAGTACTTTTTAATTAAAAATAAAAGTACCTTACTTGGAGCTATAACTGTCAAATTTGATAGATATCTGATCTGTCTGACAAAAACTGCCATATACATTGTATGTAAAAGACCTGCGTCCAATTGTTCGAAACTAGCGATGTCGTTAGTTAACATATCGTTAAAAGTTTGATCATTAAATATGGCATATATACGCAAATCTTTTTGCTGAAACTAGAAATGTGCCCACTGTACACAGATGTCCCCACTGTGAGGTACCTGACTATAAAACTACAAAATTCTACCCGGTATAAATGCCTTAACCTGAGTCTAAAAGAATCATGTACGTACGTACGTACACAAATTCGTACAGTCCATTCGTATGCACATACGGAAACCCCCCGGCATCATCATCCAATGCGGGGATTCGCAAAAGCTACTCACATTTTGTCAGCAAAAATACCGGTCAATTTGGTATTGTACTTACTAGAACAGTTAATGTTTTGACTACTAACAAGCTCGTTAAGCTAATGACGCTTTGAACAAGTGGGCCCTGATCTGTCTGACAAAAACTGCCATATCTGACAAACCTGCCACATTGAAACTACAAATCTAAGAAAACAATGCTTATGAGATATCCTCTGCAATTAATACAGTTCAAGTAAGTTGTATGAAAATAATTAATAGGGATGAAAGACACTCAGTTGGCTGCAAAGAAATCAAATTTTTAACCCTTGTCCTGCTGAACCCTGATGTACTCTACCTTTGCAAACAGTGTAGATCCAGATCAGTTGGCTTCTGAAGAAGCCAACTGATCTGGATCTGCACTGTTTGTCATTCAGTATGTGAATTAATATCAACAACCTGGATCAAGCAGTCTGATTAGCTGACAACTGGAAGTGGGCGTGGCATCTTAATTTATTCAGCATGACAAGGGTTAAGTTGATAAGGTGCCATTACTTATGTAAGATCCAACCAGAACTGAACCTGAGTTTATTCATCCTTAATAGTCTGCTGTGCTAACCAAAAAGGTTTTTTTTTGATTGTGTTGGGGTTTAACGACACGTCAACCCTTGTGGGTCATTTTGTGTCGTCTCCCAGAGAAAGGGAGAAAAGCGACAGAAGAGATAGCAGAAGAGATGAAAGAGAGGGACAGGGAAGAAAGAGAAACAGGAATGAAAGTGAAGAAACAGAAGAAATAAAAACATCACCTCCCTACCCTTACCCGCTACAAGGATAGCAGGCCTTGCCCAACTGTAAGCCAATATCAGCTGGACGTCCCAGTGACATAAGATACATGACACATTCGCACCACCCGACCACCCCATAACCAAAAAGGTGGGTACATTTCAGAATAAGAGCTGTTGCAGGACAACGTAACTCACCTGAATCGCCCTTTGCCTCTAAAAACTTCAACCAAAAACTGTAACATAATCTTTTCTAAGTCCATGACCTTGACTTCAAGGTCATTCATGTGGGTCAGGATGATACAGCATAAAACTTCAGTCCAGTATCTAACATCAGGGCAAGTATGAACTAGTTCCATCCAGAGGTTCAGGAAATATAGCCTTTTGGAAACTTCAAGTAAGGTTTGTTTGTTTGTGTTGAGGTTTTACGGCCCAGTCAACACAGATGGGGTCATGATGAGAGTGGTTTGTTTACCTAATCACACTTTTACTGGGCAGGCCTAGTCCTCTAAGCTGTTAACCACTACTGTGTGCATATTCTTTCGTCAGAAACTGACAACTGCCCTTCTTGAATCAGCCGAAGGGACAGAATGACTGTAGAAAATACTTCATGATCAATCTCCAGAAAAGACTGTTGCCGACCCAGTGGGTGTGGAACCCGCAACCTCCTCATCACCAGTCGGATGCTAAACCAAGGTAGATACCGTGGTGTCTGCTATAACTCTACCTGTACTTACTTTACAGGCGAGCTAAAAAGTAGGCTGCAATGACTTATTCTTGAGGCAGATGGAAAAAGTGGTGAGGATGCAGTCTAATGACCCCAGGTTTTGAACAAGGGGAGATAAGGCAGTAACTCTGAGGATTAAAACAAGAGGTAGTTTGTGGCTAAAACTAATCAAAATACCTACTTTTTTGGTGAAAACATTACGAAAACATGCCTATTCATATATACAGAAAATTTTACCACCAAAAAATGAAAATTTTCAGATAAAAAATTCTGATATTTTTCATATTTCTGCTCAAAACACAGATTGTGGGTACTCGTTAAAACAGCCTCGGCAAGGTGGTTCTAACCAGTACCCACAATCTATGTTTTTGAGCAGAAATAAGAAAAATAATCTATACCCCTGTAAACCCCATTTTTACTATACAAAAGTGGGGTTTAAGGGGGTCAAAATTATATAGGCGTGTTTTCATGATGAGCGGAGGTAGGGCTTACCCAGAGCTACAGAAACATGCACTTACACAATTTCATTGCCCTAGCTTTGTAGAAGCTGAGATATAAAGACTTGAAAATAATCTTTACATGGACAGAATAGACAAAGGCTATATGCACTATGGTTAATTACTAAAATTCAGGGCCC
This sequence comes from Anodontia alba, assembly GCA_964016985.1. Classification (NCBI taxonomy): domain Eukaryota; kingdom Metazoa; phylum Mollusca; class Bivalvia; order Lucinida; family Lucinidae; genus Anodontia; species Anodontia alba. Next base: position 93,326,005 of record OZ024830.1, on the reverse strand, counting down.
AGTTGTTCAAAGCATTGTTAGCTTAACAAGCGCCGTAATGACAAACTCGTTAACTGTTGTCGCTAAGGTATTTTTAATGCAAAAGCTACTCATATTTTTTTCAGCAAAAAAAATATCAATGTGTTTACCACATTTGAAGATAGCAGTTTCATACATGCCATAAGCTGTGGACTAAAATCTGCGAGATAAGGCAAATTTTAAGGGAGATTTGACAAAATTCAGTGAGATTTTCTTAAACATCACTTTGGAACTCCCCCAGTATAGTCTAAAGCCTTTCTTGTCATGTAAGAAGCTTGTGAAAACCTCAACAGTGTGTGATTTATGTTTATTTCTTCATAAAATCTATTGTAAAATGGTCTGACAATTCTGTGGGATTTTAATTCTTTTATGGGAATTGCTTCCTGATGGGCCAAATTCTGTGAGATTTTATCTCACATTGAGAGATACATGTATGGCATGTATGCAATTTTATTGTCACGTTAGCTAAAAACCTTGTTAAGTTTTGAAAACTGGGCCCTGAATATTTCATTCCAGACGTTTTGGCCAATACTATATATTCCATAATTTTGTCATTATAAAGAGGGTTGTCTGTAACTTACTCACCACAAACAGACCAAGAAGAAATCCTCCATTTTTGATAAAAAATCTGTCAAATTGATACAAATATATATACATGTAACATAAACAACAATCTGTATGACTTAATACTTAGCACACTGGGTAAAATATTTCAGCAGAAGACATTTTAAAATATTTTTCTTTTTCCCCAAGAAAAGTTTTGACATTTCATGCAAATTGTCTTCATAGGAGACAATTTGCATGAAATATCAAATCCTATTGCATAAAATAGCAGATCCTTTTTTCTTGCAAAAACATGAAAAAATATCAGGGCCCAGTTGTTCAAAGTGTCATTAGCTTAACAAGCTCGTTAGTGATCAAATTGTTAACTGTTCTAGTCAGTACAATATCTAATTCACAGGTATTTTTGCTGAAAAAATGTGAGTAGCTTTTGCAAATGCAAAAGCTACTCACATTTTTTCAGCAAAAATATTAGCGACTATGCCATATTTAATGATCAAAGTTTTAATGATATGTTAACTAACGACATCATTAGTTTTGAACAAATGGGCCCAGTTTGTCATCTGTTGAATTAGTCCAGAGTGTGGTAAAGGTTAACAATGACTGACAATATATAAAAATATCTAACCTGTTCATTTCTCTTCACATTTGAATTTAAAATTATAAATAAAACATATCTGGATATGCAACTGTGTTCACTGGTCTTGGCCTATACAAACACTCTCATGATCCAATCCACATGGCAAGCTTCTAAATACCATTCTTGTCCTAAATGTCCTAAATGTTCAAACAAAGCCAACCAAAACCTAGACCAAACCAGCGGTATCATTTGTTTGTGTTTGTGTTGAGGTTTTACCATCCAGTCAACCCAATGGGATCATGTCCAGTATGGTCAGTTTATCTAACCACACTTTTTTCCTGGGCAGGCTTAGTCCTCTTAGTGGTTAACCAGTACTTGTGCACATTCTTTCGTCAGAAACTGACAACTGCCCTTCTTGAATCAGCGGAAGGGAGAAAATGACTGTAGAAAATATTTCACAATCAAACTCCAAACCAGCGGTTCCACAAGGGATAGCGCTCCAAGCTGAAAATTTTTAAAGTGAAACCACTCCTGCAGGAAAGAATTTGATTCCTTAACACTTACCATGCTATGGGCAGATTCAGCAGATGACAAACTGATGATATTTTTCTTAGTTTTCCTAGAAAATAGGATCTGACACTTCATGCAAATTGTCTCCTTAAGAGACAATTTGCATGAAGTGTCAAATCCTATTTTCTAGGAAAAATTCAGAGGAAAAATTCAGATTCAGCAGACGACAAACTGATGATATTTTTCTTAGTTTTCCTAGAAAATAGGATCTGACACTTCATGCAAATTGTCTCCTTAGGAGACAATTTGCATGAAGTGTCAAGTCCTATTTTCTAGGGAAAAAAAATATGAAAAAATATTGCAAGATGTCATCTGCTGAAATTTTTACCCAGCATGCAAAGTGGCAATACATATATATATATATATGAATCCACTCTGAAGGAGCTACTCTTAAAAGAAAGAATTTGCTCCCAGTGAGGGAGCAAATTCTTTCTATTAAGAGTAACTAACCCCTTTGAGAGGGGAAGCAAATGCTTTCAGAGAAATCTCCCATCTACACACAAAGCCCCTTCTGAACAGGAGTCTACTATGAAGTATAGAATGAGGCCTTAACCCTTAACATGCCAAGAAAAACTATATCTGAAAATGTCATCTGTTTATGTCGTCTGCTGCATCTTCTTGCAAACTTTTCAAACATACTTTTTGCATATAGGCAAACAGTATGAGCCCAGACCAGACTGTTCCTAAAGGAGCAGTCTGATCTGGGTCCACAGTGTTTGCAACAATAGCTTTTAAAGTAACAGGCAGAAGACAAAGCAGACGACAATTGTTGTGTTTGGCATCTAAAGGGTTAATAGTGGTGGATTGACAGCACATGATCCAAAATAGGGGTGGGGGATTTGACAGCACAGGTGTTAACATCTATAAAATTCTTTATACATAAATACAAAATTATCTATCAAATAACATAAAACTTTTCATTTAAAATAAAACTCACCAGGAGCATAAAGCAACATTAACAAACCACATTGTAAGATTAGACAATGAAATTTGATGCTCAACGCATGAAATGGGCTCTTATGCAATTGCGGACAAAGGAGGCCCTGATCAGCCTGCGCATAAGCCTTGGCTGATCTGGGCCTTCATTGTCCGCTTACAGAATCAATGGATACTGTAGTAGGTGTTGACAAACAGAAAATGCCCAGATTAGACTGCACAGATACACACACCAATCTCGACCTACACTGTCTGCAAATTGCATAAAGGCCCTTTATTGTATTTGTCCTAAACACTAGATGGTCAAAGAAATAAGACAAAACACGACTTTTTTAATGTTTCGTCTTCATGTCTTCTTCAGAACTAAACTTCATTTTGAAAAACATTTAACGTGAAGTCCGTTTGTGAAAACACCAGGACACTTTAACACATGGCTCCAGATAAGAGAGGGTACCTGGTAAATATTTTTGTTTTGTGAAAATGGCACCTCCAATTCCCTGTGGCTCCAGGCTAAATCTTATGAGGTGCATAAAAATAAATATTTTTGGAAGAATAAGACAAACAAATCATTATATATTTCACAGCCCCAGATAAGAGGAAATATTCACATAATATTTGAGCCAGCATATGACAAAACCAACAAACAAAATGACATGTGCGTCCAGCTAAGACTCAGATCAGCCTGGGCATCCGCCCAGTCTGATCAGAGTCTTCGCTGTCCACATGAAGAAAGCTTGGGTCCTTAGCTACAAATTCAGCGCACAGCAAAGACTCTGATCAGACTGGGCAGAAGCCCAGGCTGATCTGAGTCTTTGCTGGGCACACATGCCATTTTGTTGGTTTTGTCATGAGGTGGCCCATTTTTCTAATTTCTCCAAATATATATTGTGGGTACTCATCAGAAGTATCTCGGCAGGGCGCTTCTAATAAGAACCCACAATATATATTTTTGTGCAGAAATTAGAAAATATTAACAATTTCTGGTTAGGTTATCTGGAGCTATGCTAGTTTTTATTCTATGAAAACATCTTATCCAGAGTCCTGCAGTGGATAAGAATTTCAATGAGATCCAAAAATGTATGATTTTGTGTGAAGAAATAAATGTAAAATAAAAGGAAAAAAAACAAAACTCGAAATTTTATCTAAATAATATCTTGGAAAGGTCAGAAACACCGTAGATATCCGGATAATTCCTCTTATTTCTCTATAAGATCATATGCTGTGGGTATTCATTAGAAACTCCTCTAAGTTCATGACCTTAACCTCAAGGTCAGCCTTGTCAGCTAAATCCATCCAGGCAGTCAGAGAATACAGATTTTCAATAATAAAAATGCATTAGAACACTACAAAAGTGTCAAAGATTTTGACCTCTAGCCCAACCCTGGGGTAAGAACCCTGGGGTCAGTATCTATGGGATCAATGAAGCCCCTCCCAGGCACCCATCTTGCGAATATGAATGATTTTTGACAAGTGATTGTTAAGATATAAGCATTTGAAAAACTTCAATATAAAACTTTACCAAAGTGCGACGGGAAAGGGAAAGCAGATGATCAGGTGACTACAATAGCTCTGCTTGTACTTTGTACAAGCCAGCTAAAAACAAATAAGTTGATAAATTATCATCTCGGGGGCTCAAATGATAGCTTTGGTCTTGGCGATACTCCTCGAGTACGGGTCGCTGAACCCACCGGCTGTAACAAAGTATTTCCACTATCGTCGACAGTTATCAATGTTTGTGCAACACCACTCTCTTGCCTCATAAATCCAGGAATATCAATACTGTTGGCACGTAGACTTGAGGAATCTGGTCGATTTTTTGATGATCGCTTACTTTCTGTCTGTGTAGGTAGACTAAAACAACTTTTCCGCAACATAATTTTGGCATTGCCACTCGCAGGTCGAGAAGCTCCAGGAATCATTAACAGTTCAAGATGGGTGGCATAACCATTGGGTATAAACTGAAAACAGAAGTTGTCTTTAATATAGTAAATATTTTAAGAATTCAAACAAAAGAAACAACAAAAAAACTAAGAATGCATGTTTGTAAAACACTATGACCCGCAAGTATATGCTTATCCCTACAACTTGCCAAATCTAAAAAGGGGCATAACTCTCATAAAATTAATCCATTTTTTTTTTTCAATTTAACTGGGCAATCCTCTGCCCCAGTATTAACTGCCAAATAGAAGACCATGGCTCAAATACTTTCTGGTACACAAGGTAAGTTTGATGAACAAATGAACATTAAAACAAAACAAAAGCAATATGTGAACAGGTGGATGGACGATTAAAGCAAGCAATATTGAATGAAACCTAAATTAGTCCTCATTATATGTCTGCAACAATGAAATGTAAGGAAGGAATCAACTTTGCAAAGCCAGACAATTTCTTTGTCAGAGCGAATAAACCAATTTTACAAAGGGAGGCTATTTTATTGCGTTACTTACAGTTGCTAAATTCTGCTGCTTTTTATTGGACTTTCCAAATATAAAAATCTTCTCTCTTGGCAAGCCGAGTTCTCTGTAGCCATTTATATCTTTAGCCGACCCATATCCTGCTGCATAGACAAGATCAGCCTGAAAAAATGACAAAATGTTCTATTAACTTTTCATCTATAGTCACAGATTTTAAATAAAAGAAGATGTTTCAGGTCAACAAAATGTTTGAGCTACTTTCAACCTTGCCACAGACTGGAAAAAATAGCATTTTGACAAATTAAGCTTGAAAAACAGAATACTGTATTCAGCCTGATTACCATATAAAAGACCCCAGTCATGCAACTTCTTAGTTTTCAGAATAAAGTGCAAGTACTTTTATCTACAGTCAAACTTCAATGGCTCCAACATCTTTGGGGCCATGGAAATTTGTTTGAGATATGGGCCATTAGAGCCGCTTCAACATCTTTGGGGCCATGGAAATTTGTTTCCGAGATATTGGTCGTTAGAGCCACTGAGGATTAATAATGGTGCCAGGTCAGAAAGCAAATAGCGATAATTTAGGGTATTTTTTTTTATTGTCTACACTATAATAGTATGTTGGATGTACCCATTAGAATCACCTCAATGAGGTGACTCTAATGAGTACAACAACATACAATTTCATGATCAAACAAGAAAGATTCCCTAAATATTTGTTTTCTTGAGTTATCGGAAGAATTTTGTAGGGGCTCAAAGTTTGAATTATCCATGTTAAAGAGCCATCGGTGTTCGAGCTATTGAGGTTTGACTGTACTTGTTTATAAAAGCATATACAGTAAAACTTTCAATGACTCAAACACTGATGGCTCATTTACCGTGGCTAATTCAAACTCGAGTCCCTAAGAAATTCTCCCGATCGACCCAGAAAACAAATATTTAGAATACTTTAGGATAATGTGCTTGTTTTATGAAGCAAAAGTATGTTGTGTGTACTCATTAGTATTGCCTCAATTACAGTAAAACTTCCATGACTCGAACACCCATGGCTTGTTTACCATGGCTAATTCGAACTCGTTTTTGAATCCCTAAGAAATTCTCCCGATCGCTCAAGATAACAAATGTTTAAGATATTTTAGGGAAATTTTCTTGTTTTATCAATGAGGCAATTCTAATGAGTACACTCAACATAGCATCATTTTAAAGAAGTTCGAAAGACATTCCTTAATTATCCCCATCTGCCTCCTGATCTGGTGCTATTACTAACCCTCAGTGGCTCCAACTATCCATGTCTAGAACAAATTTTCCTGGTCCCAAGGATGTTTGAGTCATTGCAGTTCAACTCTAGCTTCCAAAGAGCCTCTTTCCTGTGACACAGTTCATAAGTGTCCCAATTTTAAGGGTAAAAGTGGTACTTACATCTGCCTGTAAATGTTTAAGATACTGAATTTTCTGTCTCAGTGGTTCTTTTGAAAAGCCGTCCATAAAGGCAACCATGCCGTGTGGGAAGTTATGCTGTGCCAGCCAAGCTACCACTTTATTATGCTGGAGATCAGGGCGAGCCGTCACATACATGATGAGATATCCCAGCTCCTGCCAATGCCTACAAGAGAAACAATAAACAGTAATACAGCAAATGTCCTAAAATTTCTAAGATTTTATTCCATTTTTTTTTTTTGGGGGGGGGGGCTTAAATTTTGATTTTAAGCAGCTGTTTCTTAAAATGCTTAGTGAAATGGCAGATAGTGCAGACCCAGATCAGACTGCTCCTTCAGGAGCAGTCTGACCTGGGTCTACACTGCTTGCTCATTTCATTTTGTCAGGAAGTTTGGTGTATGAAATTTTAGTTTATTTACCATAATGTTTTTCAGCAAAACATTGTTTTTTCACCAAAAATATTGCTTTCATCTGCTACATAAAGATTTTTTTTTTCTAATTTTATCGAAAAACAAGAAAAATGCCTAATGGCATTATGGAGGGGTTGGTGGCTTAGTTGGATGCACATCCGACTGGTGATCAGGAGGTTGTTGGTTTGTCCACTGATTCAAGAAGGGTGGTTGTCAGTTTCTGGTGAAAGAATGTGTACAATACTGGTTAACTGCATAGAAGACCGAGCCTGCTCAGTAAAAGTGTGGTCAGGTAAACTGACTGCGCTCGCCATGACCCCATTGGATTGACTGGGCCGTGAAACCTCATCACAAACAAAACCAACTGCACTATGGAGCCTAGTGAAGCAACATCCTGTTCACAGAAGTTGTCTCCCTTTGAAAAATGGAAGCAAATTCTCCAGGTATATCTATTCATCTTAAATTATGGTCCATCAGCTTACCTGACAACATCAACAGCTCCGGGTTTCACTTTAGGATCTTTACCCATGATAGATACACTGGCAGTGAATGAACCATCAATACTGAAGATAACTGTCTCTGTCTTTGGTGGAAGAATTGCTAGAAACATGTCGAGTGTTGTATGATCAACCCTGAAATGTATTTTGTGAGGTTACAGTTGCAGTTATTAGATTTTTAACCATTACCACTCTCTGGGCTAATTTAGCAGATGATAAATTGATGATTTTTTTCTGATTTTTCCCAGCTAACAGGTTTTGAAATTTCATGCAAATTGTCTCCCATTGGAGACAATTTGCATGAATTTCAAAACCTGTTAGCTGGGAAAAAGAAAAATATTTCAATATGTTGTCTGCTGAAAATTTTACCTAGAGTGCTAAGCTTTAATGTAACTAGGCAACCATGGTACATGGAAGCTACACAGTTAGTGAGGTATTACTTTCATCAACAAATCTATTTAACCATTATCACTCTATGGGCAAATTCAGCAGAAGTAAATATATTTAATTTCTAAAATAACTATTAAACTCATGTTTTCAAAATAAACATAACAGAGTTGAAAATGTAAGAACTGAATACTGAGTTGAAAATGTAAGAAATGAATTTGATTTTTGTGGCTTTTATGGACGTGCAAGCCGGCGAATCACTCACAAACTTAACATAAAGCCCTTTGCTTGTGAGTAATTCGCAGGCATTTACACATAGATCAAATCCTCAAAAACCAAAATCATTCCTATAATAATTTACAACTTATACAATTTTACCTGACCACCATTTTTACTGGATGTATTCCCAGACTCAGCTGTTTCTCCTTTGGAATTGTAAATCGAAGCCGCCCATGGCCATCTGTTACCTCTGTTCCCATTAGAGACCACTCCCCTGAGGGTGACATCACATGTATGTCAGTCTGTAAAAATCATTTTGCAACAGAAATATTGTAATATTTATACATCTATATGAAGTGTATATATATTAATAAATACAGAGGTATCTCATTATAGCATCACGAAAACATGCCTATATAATTTTGACCCCCTTAAACCCCACTTTTACATAGTAAAACTGGGGTTTACAGGGGTACGTATTTTTTTTATTTCTGCTCAAAAACATAAATTGTGGGTACTCGTTAGAACCGCCTCAGCGAGGCGGTTCTAACGAGTACCCACAATCTATGTTTTGAGCAGAAATATGAAAAATATCAGATTTTTTTTATCTGAAAATTTTCCTTTTTTGATCGTGAAATTCTCAATATATTCGTATAGGCATGTTTTCGTAATGGTATGGTTCATTATAGCAGTTCTGTATATAACATGGTTATAAGATGGACCCCCTAAAATGCTGTATTCAAACCAAAAATGCTGTATTCAAACAAACATGTATAAATTATGTAGATTATGTGAAAACTGATCATTTCCAACAGAAAATGTACAGATTTTAATAACAAGAAATCTGCGGAAAGCGATGTCGCACCTGCGGGGATTAAGTCATACAAGTTCCTATTTGTATTGAAAAAAATCTATTTTGTAGTATTCAAGAAATTGATGGGTTAATTTGTAAGAAAACTGGACAAAGTAGAAAATTTGGAATATTGGCTTGCAAAATTTGATCTAAACCTGTCCATTATTTCACAAGATATTGATATTGAGCGGATATCATTTTTGCCCATTAATCAAGGCCAGTAACTCAGCTGAAAATTGACGAAAAATGTCATGTGACAATCCCAAGCTAGGTATTATTAACAACAATATGTATGCAAAATATGATCCTAATCCATCAATTCTTTCACAAGATATTGAGCGGAAACCAATTTTGGGCATAAATCAAGGGCCCCTAACTCTGCTGAATGAATCTGAGATTTATGTGCAAACAATATGCACATCTTCAGACCATGACCTAATCATCTGAGAAGTTTCAAAACTATTGGCCTAAAACTGCAGGAGGAGTTGCGCTCACAAAACACCCACTGACTATAAGGGTTTTACGTAAAACCTGACTAAGTTAACAAAGCGAAAAAAGTTGAAAAAAAAAAAATCTGAGAATTATGAGCAAATAATATGCACATCTACAAACCATGGCCAAAACATCTGTGAAGTTTCAAAATGATTGGCCAAAAACTGTAGGAGGAATTGTGCTCATGAGACACCCACTGACTATAAGGGTTTTAGGTAAAAACTGACTAAGTTAACAAAGCTGAAAAAGTTGAAAAAAAAAAATCTGAGAATTATGAGCAAACAATATGCACATCTATATTCCATGGCCAAAACATCTGTGAAGTTTCAAAATGATTGGCCAAAAACTGTAGGAGTTGCGCTCACAAGTCAATTGTTGACAAACGGACAAACGGATGAACGGACGGGTCACGGCACGCCTATATCGCACCTGCGTGCTAACACAGGTGCTACAAAAACGCATAGAATAATAATAAAATGACCATAAAAATGTATAGATTATATGGTCATTTTTCTATATAATTTTTACATTTGTGTTGAAATGGTCATTTTTTTCTATACAGTCTGTACAGTTTTGTTTCAATACAACATACACTGATCAATTTTCCATACAATCTATATTTTTGCTTAAATACAACATGGCTGTTTAACTAAAAATGTTTTTCGCTTTAGAAACTAGCAATGTTAAGAAAGAGATTGCGGTATATCAAATACTTTAATAAAATGTACTCTGAATATTTTTAGTGATAGCAAGTGTAGTACTTAACCTATAAGAATTATAAGAACCTTCCTTAAATCTCATCTAAGATAAGCTTAGTTTTAAAAATACAAGGTATATTGGATAATTTCCACAGACCAGCTTTGATAATTAAAGTTATATATTTTTGCAGACCAGACTGTTTTCATTCAATTATTTTATGTACTTATGTTTTTTTTGTCTTTTGTCAACCACAAACAGGTTATAAAGAAGTTTGTGTCAAATTTTATTAAGCAAGACCAGATTAGCCTAAATAGCCCAAACTGGCTAGTCTAGCCCAGAAAACATGGGCATGTCAGGATTTGTTTGTATTGAGGTTTTATGGCCCAGTCAACCCAATGGGTCATATCGAGCATGGTCAGTTTACCTAACCACACATTTAATGGGCAGGCTTAGTCCTCTAAGCAGTTAACCAGTATTGTGCACATTCTTTTGCAAGAAACTGACAACTGCACTTCTTGAATTAGGGAGAGAATGACCGTAGAAAATATTTCATGATCAATCTCCACGAAAGAATGTTGCACATCCAACCGAGCCACCAAGGCCAAGAGATATATTATTTCCTTTGGGATCATTGAGCCCATCCTGGTTATTTTGAAAATCAAATACTGCTTAAGCTGGCACTAAGGGGCATATGCAGCCTTGCATGGCAAACTACAGTGCTGCATATGAAGAGACTCAATCAAACAGTCTCCAATTTTCATGATTTTGTGTGTTCTTTGTTTCCAAAGGCAATTCTTTTTGACTTTTATTTTACTCTACTGTAGCTGGTGTTGTTCCGTGTGGCAGCCGTTTGTTTGTGTTGAGGTTTTACGGCCCAGTCAATCCAATGGGGTCATGTTGAGCGCGGTCAGTTTACCTTACCACACGTTTACTGGGCAGGCTTAGTCCTCTAAGCGGTTAACCTGTTCTGTGCACATTCTTTCGCCAGAAACTGACAACTGCCCTTCTTGAATCATGGGAAGGGAGAGAATGACCATAGAAAATATTTCATGATCAATCTCCACGAAAGAATGTTGCCGACCTCGGGTGGCGGCTGTAAAAAGCCTCCCAATACATCAATATAGTGCAGGCTATATTTTATTTCCTATGGGATCATTGAGCCCATCCTGGTTATTTTGATAATCAAATACCGCGTAAGCCAGCACCAGGGGGTATATGCAGACTCGCAAACTATGGTGTTGCATATGAAGAGACTCAATCAAACCGAGTCTCCGATTTTCGTGCTTTTGTGTGTTCTTTGCTTCCAAAGGCAATCCTTTTTGACTTTTATGTCAAGAATTTTCAGTTCTGTTAGTGCGTTCATTATTCTCAAGGGTCATTTCTCTTACAATCTATGCTAAAACTGTTGGCATCAAAAGCAGTTTGAGTCTCAGGTAGTTTGTGTCAAATATTGTTTATGTGAAAAAGACGTATCTTGGAACTTACTTGTGTTCACTCACTGAGGCACTTCTAATGAGTACCCACAACATATGTTTTTGTGAAGAAATAAGAAAAATATTCACCTGATACCCACTCTTATCTAGACCTATGCTTTATAGTGGCATACCACATTTGAATATATTGCATTATAGTGGCATAACACATTTGAATATATTGCATTATAGTGGCATACCACATTTGAATATATTGCATTATAGTGGCATAACACATTTGAATATATTGCATTATAGTGGCATACCACATTTGAATATATTGCATTATAGTGGCATACCACATTTGCATATATTGCATTATAGTGGCATAACGCATTTAAAAATAGTAACTACCTTTTCTCCAGACAGAGATGTCATATCTAGTGGGCCATACATAAATTTGGCAGTAAGAACTTGTGGTTTATCTTCTAGTACCATAACATCATTGCCTCTGTGGTTAGGCTGGAGATTCTGAAAATGGAAACCAGAAATATTTTTTGTTAGAAAACAAAATTGATAACCAGGAGATGATTTATATAAGCTTTCAGCTTTTTATCAAATCCTGTACCATATAACATTATGCGATGTATATATGTGAACTTGAATGAATAAAATATTGTTTAAACCAAAACTGATACCCACCGGTGCACACCCTGTGACTTTCAAAATGCAGTCAAGGTCACCAAAGTTTAATCAGCCTTAAGCTTGTCCCAATGATGCATCCCTGCAAGTTTGATGGAAGTTGGCCAACCAGTTTGAGATATCATGCAGACAACTAACTACACTACAACCCCTTTATAACACACTTCATTATAACACAGTTTTGGATATAACACGGATCAAAGATGGATCCCAAAACTGTATAGATTATATTGAAAAATGACCATAAATGGTCATTTTTCAATATAATCTATACATTTTTGTTCGGATATAACACGGTTGTTTAACTAACACGGTTTATGATATGGACCCCAACAATAGTGCTATAAAGAGGTTGTGGTGTACTATGTAGACATCAAAGCAAATGGAATCAGGACTGAAAACCATATGTCCCCTTTCACCTCTGGTTGAGGCTGGGAGGATGGGGTTCAAGAGGGGGACATAATTACATAAATTACTCAACTCCCCTTTAAACATCGTGATTACTTTAAAAGAAAAACATTCACCCTAAGTCTAGAGATTAATCTCTCTGTTGCACATTCTTGGTGAATGAATGTCATCATGTCATCTGACATGTCACTATGACTAATTCAAATTGGATTCAGATTGATTCAAATCTCGGACCTAATGATACACGGACTTGTCACTAACGGAACTGCCAAAATGTGTTGTCTTGGCTTGATTTTAGCGCTATTTTACAGCACTATGGTCATTAAAATGATTTTGGATGATAACTGAAGTTGTAATAAATTGTTTTTAATAGGTTTGGTTGAAAAATGTAAAGTCACAATTAATAAAATTGAAGTTATGCCATCATTTGGGTGAATTTCTGATGAATATCTGCTAAAAGGGCCGAAAATAGCTAAAATGGGTACCTAGGTTTCTTGTTGATGTTTAAAAAAAATGTTTGATTTTCCTTAAATATAATGATGCAGTCTTAAAGGTAATATATTGAACTACTGCTTTTTGAAAACAAATCTCAGCTATTTCGAGAAGTAACTGAAATATGAGCATTTTGTGTATCATGGTACCAAAAAAAAACAAAAAAAACACTGTGTATGAGGCTGCAGAGGAACAAGACCTTGAGCATTTAGGATGACCCTAATATCTACTGATACTTCAGTACAAGACCAGCTATATACGCAGAGGACTTGTTAACAATTTCAATCCTGAGTTTACAAAATGGACTTTTCCATCACTGAATTTGAACATGTCCATTCTTGCAAATAGGAATGTTAGACAAAAATCGAAACAGACTGGCAAACAGTGTAGATCCTCATGAGACTGCTCATTATGTTTGCCCAGGTATCTGGTCTGGTCTCTATGGCTGAAAAGGAGGAGTATTCAGTGATAATTCTGCGACAATTCTTCTTATTTGTCCTTGAAAACGTAATATCAGGTATCTGGTTTGGTCTCTAGGGCTGAAAGGTTCAGAGGAGTATTTGGTGATAATTCCAGGATATTTATTATTTGTCCATGAAAACATATGTTGTGGTACTCATTAGAAGTGCCTCAGTGAGGCACTTCTAATGAGTACCTACAACATATGTTTTTATGGAGAATTGGAGAATTGGAAAAAATTATCCCAGAATTAGCATCAAATTCTCCTTATTAACAAGTCCTCATCTTACCTTAACTTTATACATAGTTCTTTTCTTTAGCCACTTTTCTTTTGGTTGGTTATCAGAAGCCCGAGATGGAGCAGTCATATGTGTTGTTTCAACATCATGTTCCGTCACCTCTTCAAACAGTTCATCCTGACGCAATACCTATATGAACAAAGTATATCGCAAAGTTGAGTTGCAACTTAAGAAAGTCCCAATTTTTAGGGTAGTTACAGTACTGCCAGTTTTCAGCTAAAGTAGGAGGGCTAACTATATGGTGTGATAGTCAGGATTTTTACTTCATAACAGTTCTCAACAATGATATCTGGTTGCAACAAATAGTCCAATTATAAGTGCATAATTATATCTTAATCATAAGCAATCTTTGGGCAAATTCAGTGAATGTGTATTCATTAGAAGCGTTTCTTACGAGTACCCACAACATGTTTTCGTGAATAAGAAACATATCTATTTATTCTGTTGAAAAGCACTGTATTTGGAGTTTGGAACACATTTTTTTTTTAAAGCAAGGGTATATTGAGTACATACATACATTTAATTGTTTGTGGAGAAATAATATACTTATTTGGATTACCATCTTATCATGAGCTATGATTCATATGACATGTTCATCATAATAAGAAATGAGGAAAATCCCCCCCCCCCTCCACCACACACACACACACAATTCACAATCAGGGGCTGCAACTCTATCAAAATTGTTTTGTATCCCTTTTGAAAAGGGGTCTACTCTATTCCGGTTATTCCTTTTTGCTTACCTGCATAAAAAGCCCCTTCTGAAAAGAGGTCTACTCTAAAAGGAAAGAATTTGCTCCTCTTGGGAGCAAATTCTTTCCTTTTACAGTAGACCCCTTTTCAGAAGGGAGCCAAATCAATCTTGACAAGAGTTATCTCCCTTTTAAATGTATCAATTCCCCTTAACAACTGCTGAATCAAGTCACCGCTCATAATGAAGACAAATAAGAGTTCTGTATTCACAAATTACCTGTCTCAGTACGAAGGCTGTCACATCAGTAGACTCCCAGAAACTGGCATGAAACAAAGGCGGTAATGCTCGAACAGGGAATGAGTGAAGAACTTCTGGACAGTATAACATGTAATCAAGACGCTTGTTACCCCACCACTTGCTGCTGACTGAAATTATTCAAAATAATTCAAAGATTCAATAAAATATAGATCTGATACAACATATAAAATAAAGATGTTGTTAAAGATTTTAATAGTTTTGATTACTTCAATCTATCAATAAATGAGCACTTGCTAAAAACTTTTCTAAATTTCTAAGCAGATGAAGCACCTAATCTCAGTTTAGATTATAATATAAGCTAACATAATTACTGAGTATCTTGCATATTTAAGGTTTAAAAAGCTATTTTAAAATTCTATTAAATCAATTTTGTGTTGGATGCAGATGTAAACCCCCATCCCCTACCCATAGCCCCTCCCCCACCTCCCTCTCCTCAATGCAGAAGCCCCTCTGGATCCAACCATGAAAAAGACAAACTGGCCATAATTTTGGCTGCACCAAGTAATAATATATCTTTGAGCATGTGTTACAAGACTGTAAAGTCCCTGATCAGCCACCTCATTTTCACTGTCTGATCAGTTTTCACTGTCCACATACAAAATCATTCATGCTAAAATGTACCAATGGAGAGCAAAGACCAGTACGAAACTATGTGGATGCACAGGATAATAATGGACCTGCATATTTTGCACATACTTAAAGACACCTTCTTTTTCCTGACATGGCCTATTTAATATATGTCATGCTCAAAGGGACCGTAGAAGATCTGGGCCCAGTTGTTCAAAGCTAACGATGTCGTTAGTTAACGATTCGTTAAAATTTACATCAAGTGATACGCAAATATGCTGCAATGCAAAAGCTACTCACATTTTTTCAGCAAAAAAATATCAGAATATTGTGTATTGAATCCGCTAAACCAGTTAACGAAATGACCCTTAATGAGCTTGTTAAGCTAACGATGCTTTGAACAACAGGGCCCAGTTAAATTTGGCATTCATTTCTTGACTGCTAAACTTATCATTCATTTCTGGATTTCTAAAATTGTCATTCATTTCTAGACTTCTAAATTTTTAATTCATTTCCCAACTTCTAAATGTATCATTCATTTATACTTCTAAATTTCTCATTCATTTCTTGACTTCTGAATTCATCATTTATTTTTTGCCTGCTAAATCTGTCATTCATTTCCTTACTTCTACAGTCAATCATTTCTTGCCTGTAAATTTGTCATTCATTTCATTACTTCTAAACTCGTAATTCATTTCTTGACTGCCCAATCAGTCATTCATTTCTTAACTTCTAAACTTGTTACTCATTTCTTGACTACTAGATCTGTCATTTCTTTCTTGACTGCTAAATTTCTCATTAATTTCTTGTCTGCTAAATCTGCCATTCCTTGACATCTAAATTTGTCATTAATTTCTTGACTACTATATCTTCTTTAATGTGACTACTTTAATTAGTCATTAATTTCTTTACTGCTAAACTCACCCTCAGCATAAATCTACAATACTGCCAGAAAGTGACCCAAAATTCTGAAAAAACCTTCACCAAGTTTTTACTGTTTCCCAACTAAATTGCATAATGAGAAAGGGGGTGTGGGTTATTTGTGACATAGCTCTAGATAAGATGCTTTTCCAACCAGAAAGGATTGTTTTTCTTATTTCTCCCTGAAACATATGTTGTGGATACTCATTAGAAGTGCCTCAGTGAGGCACTTCTAATCACAGATACTTGGGGTCAGTAGAGCTTTCTTGCAGTTGGTAGAGCGGATGGTCCAAATTGAACCCTTGGATTTTTTTCTCTTTATTTATTTTTTTTTTTTTATCTTATTTTTTGCATTTTATTTTACTTGAACAACACCTAAAGTCATACAAATGGTTGTGCAATGTCTAGAAATCGTTTGAAAATAATGATATTTTATGGATAGGATATAATTACCACAGAGGTAATTATATCCTATCCATAAAATATCATTATTTTCAACAGTGGTAATTATATCCTATCCATAAAATATCATTATTTTCAAACGATTTCTAGACGTGACATAACCATTTTTGTGACTTAAGTTGTTGTTCAAGTATCATAAAATGCAAAAATAAAGAGAAAAAAAATAATAAGAAAAAAATCCAAGAGATCAGTTTTGGACCATCCGCTCTACCAATTGCAAGCAAGCTCTACTGACTCCAAGTATCTGTGCTTCTAATGAGTATCCACAACTTATGGTTATTGTTATTTTCCTTAGAAATAAACAAAAAATATATATCTTAATATCTCTCTTATCTGGAGCTATGTTTGGGAGGCCCTTTACCTGCAATGTGGGTTTATTGAAGTGCATAAAGCATTCTTTGTACCAGTGCACAAACAAACCATTCTTTTCAGGATTTCTGATTGGTTACAGGGATGGATAAATACCAGTGTGCAACATTTTTTCAAGTAAGTCATAGTTTTAATATCAAATGATCACAACCTGTTTACTATTTAAGCTTATATGATGCCGAATGCAAGAAAAGTAAGGGCCCTTGTGCCAAAAGCATCAACATTAAAGGCCCAGATCAGCATACATATCCACACAAGCTGATTCAGGGCCTACCCTCCTATTGCCAGTACATTCATGTATCCACCAATATTATGTCATTTATGGAGGCCTTGAACAGACTGTGTGCATGTGCAGACTGATCTGCCCTTTGTTAATGTATATGGCAAAAGAGTCCTTTTTGGCACTAAATAGCATATACAGTCGACTCTCGTTATCTCGAATTCCAAGGGACACTGAAACACTTCGAGATATCCGTACCTCGACATATCAGAGTTGAGAGAGTGAGGAAAACAATAAATTGAACAACAATATTTAACAAATGGATATGTAATTTGACTCCTGAAGTTAGAAATATATATATAAAATAATGTGGAAAAGAGGAGAAATTGCTCCTTTGGAGCAATTTCTCCTCTTTTCCACATTATTTTGTTACCTGTTCTCATAGTTTCATGTTAAAACAGGGACCAGATTTTCACGGAGATAAGCGGTAATTCGAAATAAGCGAGTTCGAGATAACGAGGTTCGACTGTAAATACATTCTCACTATATTTCCATTCATTAAATCCCTTTAAGTAATCTTCTGTTGAATTTCTATTTTTGAAACTTTTGTCACTCTTTTGCCATGCATTACGAAAACATGCCTATTCAAATATACTGAAAATTCTACCACCAAAAAAAAAAATGAAAATTTTCAGATAAAAAATTCTGATATTTTTCATATTTCTGCTCAAAACATATATTGTGGGTACTCGTTAGAACCGCCTCATCAAGGCAGTTCTAACGAGTACCCACAATCTATGTTTTTGAGCAGAAATAAGAAAAATAACATATACCCCTGTAAACCCCAGTTTTACTGTATAAAAGTGGGGTTTAAGGGAGTCAATGTTATATAGGTATGTTTTTGTGATGACGGCATGAAATACTTATGCAATTCTTGAATAGGATTTCCAATTCCTTGCTTATTTCAGTAAGTTTTAATATCTGTATAATGAACAATAATTACTATCTCTTTATCTTTTCGTCTAATGTACTGTAATTATTGTCATTGGACATGGTATTTTGACTATTTATTGTTTCTGTTTCACAAAATATGAGTTTTTATTGGCCAGAATGCATTGTTACATAATTCATCAACACAATCAAAATACCCTGTACCAAAGGCAATAAATAACAGTGACTCTGAGTAAATCTCTGTGTATCAACAATGAGATTTACAAACATGCACCAGCTAGCCAGTCAGACAAGCTAAAAACATTTGTAATCTGTAAAAGAATTTTTTTCACTTTCAATAACAACTTGAACTATCTCTGAAAATGATTAACACCTGTCGTGCTGAATAAATAAAGATGCCATGCAAATTTTTAATTGTCAGCCAATCAGATTACTTGACCCTGGCCAGGTTGTTGATAAAAATTAACATAGTGAATAACAAACAGTGCAGATCTAGATCAGTTGGCTTCTGAAGAAGCTAACTGATCTGGACCTACACTATTTGAAAAGGCAGGCCATATCCAGGTTCAGCAGGACAAAAATTAATACCTCCACAGTATTATAGTTTGCCTTGCAAACTCAAAATAATAAATTTTTAACCCTTCCACTCTGGAGAGCCCCAATTGGCAAAAAAGTGTTCCAGATCAGATGCCACAGGGTTCGGTATTTGATAAGGGTCCTGGCATACCTAAAATTGAAGTTTGTCTCTTCCACTATACAACGCGGGGGTGTATATTCAGTCTAAAATGGGTTAAAAAACATCAATTAACTCAACTCAAAAAAAAAAAAAAAAAAAAGAAAAAGAAACAATAACAACAAACCCATCATGCACTGCTACTCTTCTTGCCTAACAAAATCTATAGAAAGTAGTTTAAACTCCACAAACTTAGATTGATGGGCCAACCACTGGATATGGACTGACCAAACAACCTGATATCTCATAAATACCCCTCTTTTAAACTTCATTTGCAGGGGTATACTAAACTGCAAGACACTATCAAAAAGGTTACATTATCATATATGAAAATACAATGTACATAGAGGGAGACCAGGCTGTATATACATTCATTACAGTGTTTGTATCTCATAAATTCTATGAAAAAGAATGATGTCGATCATAACTCTGTATAAAATTTTATTATTTCCATCCAGAAAGTATTGATATTTTCCTTATTTCTCTACAAAAGATATGTTGGGGTACTCATAAGAAGCTTCTAATGAGTATCCACAACATATATTTTTGTAGAGAAAAAAATCTGCTCATCAAATAATCTGATTGGCTGAAAATCAGAAATGGGTGTGGCATCTTAATTGATTCTGCATTATGCAGAATCAATTAAGATGCCACACCCATTTCTAATTTTCAACCAATCAGCACACCCATTTCTAATTTTCAACCAATCAGATTACTTGATGCAGATTGTTGATACAAACAAATACACATACTTAATAACAAACAGTGTATATCCAGATCAGATGGCCTCTTCAGAAGCCATTACCGATCTTAATCTACACTATTTGCAAAGGCAGAGCATATCCAGGTAAGGAAACTTTATCTAGATACTTGAGTTATCTGGAGCTATGACTTAGTGAACAAGTGCATTTTGCAACTGCCATGGATGTATGGTTTTCATATATGCAAAGTTACCTTTTTTGCCCATTACAACTGGCATAGCTAATCTTTCTATGTCAGTGCCACAAAAGATATAAAAGTACTTTTTGACATAACAGACCAGTGTAGATCCAGATCAGCCTGCCCACTGCAGTCCAATCAAAATGTATATGGAGTCACAAATTACATGTTAGATGCTATCATTGGGAATATATGATAAACAGACTGACTGACAAATGGACAGAGAAAATAACATTATCCCAAGTCTCCGAAAAATGTCAGGATACAACCATTTGGTCTCCCTCGTTACTATAAACCCATTTATGCTGAATGGTCTCTTTGGACCAGTCTATTTCCAATAGCAGGGTGTCTGGTTACTTTTTATTATTACCATGTTTTAAAGAACTTCATGTATTTATTGAAACCCCTGTAGACCCTGATCAGATGATGCATTCTGTGGCATCTGATCTGGGTCTGCATTGTTTACCAATATATATTTTGGGGGTTTCCATACAAAAATGGGTTAAGTCACTCTGTACATTTTTCTTCACGGCGCCTCACTGCCATAGTATATGGGTCCAAGACCCATATACTATGTCAACAAACAGTAGCTGCTCAAGCTAATGTAGGTCTACACATGACATATCAAAAAGCATCTCTTAACTCTGAGGAGCACAAATACCGGTACTAAAAATTCATCACAAAACTATATACCTCGCATAGCATCACCAAAGTCAACCCAATACACTTACAACAGGTTTACTTACTGTCACAACAATTTACACCACCTGACATAAAATTGCATAAAAAAAAACACATTAAAAGAAAATGTGAGAATGACTGGTATTTGACAGTTATGGTACTACAGAAGCAGTCTGGTATCGGACAGTTATGGTGCTGCATACTATATTAACCCTTGTCCTGCTGAACTCGGATATACCCTGCCTTTGCAAACAGTGTAGATCCAGATCAGTTGGCTTCTGAAGAAGCCAACTGACCTGGACCTGCACTGTTTGCCATTAAGTATGTGAATTTATAGCAGCAATCTGGATCATTTTTTTTTTTTTTTTTTTTTTTTTTTGATTTGGGTTTTACGGCCCTTTCAAGAATATTTCACTTATATCGAGCCGATCGTTCATGGAAGGTGGGCGAAAACCGGAGAACCCGGAGAAAAACCACCTGACCATCCGTAAGCAGAACTTGGCTTTCCCACATTATGATCCGAGCGAGGCTCGAACCACAGCGGTGAGAAACCTAATGGATTAAGAGTCAACTCTCTTATCCACTAGGCTACGGGGGCCCGCTGCAATCTGGATCAAGTAATCTGATTGGCTGAAAATTAGAAGTGGGTGTGGCGTCTTTATTCAGCAAGACAAGGGTTAAGCTGACTAATATTTGACAGTTATGGCCATAGCTCAAGATAAGGCACTTATCTGAACCTAAAAGTACAGGGCCCAGTTGTTCAAAGCATCGTTAGCTTAACAAGCTCATTAGCAGTCAAAATGTTAACTGTTCTACTAAGTACAATATCTAATTCACAGGTGTTTTTGCTGAAAAAAATGTGAGTAGCTTTTGCAAATTTTTTTCAGCAAAAATATTAAGGTATATGCCATATTTAATGATCAAAGTTTTAACCATATGTTAAGTAATGACATCATTAGTTTTGAACAACTGGGCCCAGATATTTTTCTTATTTCTCCATGAAAACATAATTTATGTTGTGGGTACCCAGCAGAAGTACCTTTTTATGCAGAAATAAGAAGAAATACTATGTTTATACCTCCTCATATCTGGAGTTATGGTTTTGGTACTACACAACAGACAGTTATTTGACAGGTATTGTACAAAAGGAGCACACTTGTTGGGTATACATGTATTTATTTGTCTGTATTAGCTCTAACACATTGGTTTTTTTGACAGTTTCAATTCTACAGGAGTTGACAGTTTTGCAATTGCTTGCAGTCTGGTAATTGACAGTTAAGATCAAAGAGGTACCAACTGGCATTTGACAGTTAGAATACAAAAGGGGGATGGGTGGTGCAGGGGGGTTGGGGGGAGGGGAGGACAGTGGTATTTGAGTTATGTACCACAAATGTGGGCTGGTATGTAACAATTATGAAAGTATAGGAGGAAGGTAGTATTTGACATTTATAGTACTACAGAAGGAAGTCAAACATTGAGTTACAGCACTACAAGAGTGATGCCATTCTAAGACAGGCCAGACTGATGTTTGACTTATACTGTAGTATAAAAGGAGAGAGATCATATTTATGATAGAATAGAAGGGATTGGTATTTTTTTAAGTTATGGCATGACGGCGGTCTTTTTGACTATGCTACTTTCTTGAAGATTTCATTAACAACAGGTGGGGCTAGAGTTTATCTACAGTTACAGTATTCCAGGAGGGCAGTGATATTTGACATTTATTGTACAACAGGAGGAAGGTCTTTTTGACAGTTATGGTACAACAATAGGGAGATTTTTTTTCACAGATATGGTACAACAGGAGGGAGGTCTTTTTTTGATGGTTATGATACAACAGGAGGGAGGTCATTTTTGACTGTTATGGTACAACTGGCAGGAGGTCCTTTTAACAGATATGGTAGTACAGAAGGGACGTCATTATTGACATTTATGGTACTTCTGGAAGGAAGTCATTTTTGACAGTAAAAGTAAAATGGGGGGAGGTCTTTTTGACAGTTATGATACTACAGAAGGGAGGCCATTTTTAGAAGTTATGATACAACAAGAGGGAGGTTGTTTTTACAGTTATGGTACAACAGGAGGAAGTCATTTTTAACAGTTATGGTACAACAGGAGGGCAGTCATTTCTGACAATCATATCGTACAACTGGAGGGAGGTCTTTTTGACAGTTAGGGAACAACAGAAGGGAGGTCATTTCTGAGCTATGATACTACAGGAGGGAGGTCATTGTTGACAGTTATGGTACAGGAGAGAGGTCATTTTTGACAGTTATGGTACAACAGGAGGGAGGTCTTTTATGACATTAATGGTACTACAGAAGGGAGGTCATTTTTGACAGTTATGGTACAATAGGAGAGAGGTCTTTTATTGACAGGATACTTCAGGAGGGAGGTCATGTTTTAGTTATAGTACAACAGGAGGGAGGTATTTTTGACAGTAATGATACTACAGGAGAGAGATTATTTTGACAGTTATGGTACTACAGAAGGGAAGTCATTTTTGAAAGTTATGGTACTGCAGGAGGATAAAAGTCATTTTTGACAGTTATGGTACAACAGGAGGGCAGTATTTCTGAAAGATATGGTCCTACTTGAGGGCGATCATTATTGACAGTTATATTACTTCAGGCGGGAGGTCATTTTTGACAGTTATAGTACTTTGGGAGGGAGTTCATTTTTGACAGTTATAGTCCTTCAGGAGGGAGGTCATTTTTGACACTTAAAGTACAACAGGAGGGAGGTCTTTCTGAAAGTAATGGTACAACAGGAGGTAGGTAATTTTAGACAGTTAAAGTACTTCAGGGGGAGGTCATTTTGACAGTTATGGTAATACAGGATGGAGGTCATATTTGACATTTATGGTACTAAAGATCGGCAGCAATATCTGACAATTATGGTACAGCAAGAAGGAGACCTTTTTGACTGTTATGGTACAACATGAGGGAGGTCTTTTTGACAGTTATGATACTTCAGGAGGGAAGTCATGTTTGACAGTTATGGTTTACAAAAGGGAGGTCATTTATGACAGTTATGGTACTACAGATGAGCAGTGATATTTGACAGTTATGGTACAACAAGATGAAGGTCATTTTGACAGTTATAATACAATAAGAAGGATGTTTTCTTTAGATTTGGAACTCCAGGAAGGAGGTCATTTTGACAGATATAGTACTTCAGGAGGGAGGTCATTTTTGATAGTTATGGTACTTCAAAAGGAAGATCATATTTGACAATTATGGTACTTAAGGAAGGAAGGTCATATCTGACAGTTATGGGACTACAGGAAGGAAGGTCATATTTGACAGTTATGGTACTTTAAGAGGGAGGTCATATTTGGCAGTTATGGTACTTAAGGAAGGAAGGTCATATATGAGTTATGGCACTACAGCAAGGAAGGTCATATATTTGACAGTTATGGTACTTAAAGTGGAAGGTCATATTTGACAATTGTGGTACTAAAGGAGGGAGGTCATATTTGGCAACTGTGTGGTACAGAAGAGGACAGGTGTTTGGCAGTTATGGTACTACAGGAGGAAGGTCATATTTGACAGCTGTGGTACTAGAGGAAGGGGCTCATATTTGACTGTTGTAGTACTTCTAGGTGCTCATATTTGTAAGGTACAACAGGAGAGGACTGGTGTTTGACAGCTGTGGTACTACTGGAGGGTACTCATATTTGACTGTTATGGTACTACAAGTGGGTGCTTGTATAATATTTGACAATTACGGTACAACAGGAGGCGATTTGAAGAGTATGTCGTCAACAATTACTATGCAAGGTTTGACACTAACAGCTTTGACGGCTTCGGAGAAACTCACTTTAATGCTAGACTTGACATAAATTCATGACAAAGTCACTGGAGTGCGAAATCTAGGTCAAGGGCACCAGGTCATAGTGCATGCTTAATGAGTATGTTGAGGACAATTACTATGCAATGTTTGACACTCGCAGGCTCACAGCTATTACCGCTACAGAGAACAATTACTGTGCAATGTTTGACACTAACAGCTATCACGGCTTCCGAGAAACTCACTTTAATGCTAGACTAGACGTAATACTCATGACAATGCCACTGGAGCATGAAATCTAGGTCAAGGGCACCAGGTCATACTGCATACTTAAAGAGAATGTCAAGGACATATGCAAGGCTCGACACTCGCAGCTATCACCGCATCAGAGAAATACTTTAATGCTAGGCACATCATGATTAATGCTAGACTCCACATAAAATCATGACAAATCACTCAAGCACGGATTTTAGGTGTATACAAGCACTGGGTTTTAGTGCATGTTTGAAGAGTATGTTGAGGACAATTACTATGCAAGGTTTGACATTCCCAGCATTGACTGCTATAGAGAAATGCACTTTAATGCTAGACTCATGTTAATTGTTGACAGATAGACAGATGAAGACAATAAAACTATTTCAAAATGTCAACTACTGAAATGTTTACCCAGCATGCAAAGCATTAAATATGAAAAGTCCCGATAATTTTATCAGTTAGATAAGTGAACAGGAAGGAAAGCCTTCAAACTTTCCTATGAACTAAACCCTGAAATATATTAATATATATTATATATGGAATATATTTTAACCCAAATATTTGGACAGTTTTGCTTGTGCAATCACTTTAGATTCTGATCAAACTGCCTCAAAAGCAATTCTATCAGTGTTCACCCTGTTTGCTACTCAGTCAGCACTGTAAAGCCATATATATCATCAGGTATTTAAACACTTGCATGCTGGGTAAAAATTCCAGCAGACGACATCTTGAAATATTTTTCTTATTTTTCCTAGAAAACAGGATTTGACACTTCATGCAAATTGAAACAATTTGCAAGAAGTGTCGGATCCTACTTTCTGGGGAAAATAAGAAAAATATTATCAGTTTGTTGTCTGCTGAATCTGCCCTTAGTCTGGTAAGTATTAAAGTTTAGAGATTATGGTAAGAAGATACAGATATTTAGGGTAACAGTATGTGAAAGTGAAGCATATATTATACTTAACTACACTAACTCTTAACCCTTAAAACGCCAAGCAAACCTGCATCTGAAAATGTCGTCTGTTCATGTCGTCTGCTGAATATTCTTGCAAACTTTTCAAACCTATTTTTGCATACAGGCAAACAGTGTGGACCCAGATCAGACTGCTCCAAACAGTCTGATCTGGGTCTACACTGTCTGCAGAAATGACGTTTAAAATCACAATCAGATAAAAAAGCAGATGACAATTGTTGTGATTGGCAGTTTAAGGGTTAAAGTGCTAGTCACAAACAACAGCAGCAGAAGACATACTAAAATTTGTATTTTTTTTTTTTTTTTTTTTTTTTTTAGCAAATAAGGCTGAACATATCACAAGAGTCTTCTGCTAGACAAACCATTCACATGAAATACCAAGCCTTATTTTCTTGAAAAAAAAAGTATATATATGTATTTTAGAATGTTGTCTGCTATAATTTTGAATTTTGTTATATTTGTTTGTGTTGAGGTTTTACGGCCCAGTCAACCCAATGGGGTCATGTTGAGTGCGGTCAGTTTACCTAACCACATGTTTACTGGGCAGGCTTAGTCCTCTAAGCGGTTAACCAGTATTGTGCACATTCTTTCGCCAGAAACTGACAACTGCCCTTCTTGAATCAGCGGAAGGGAGAGAATGATCGTAGAAAATATTTCATGATCAATCTCCACAAAAGAATGTTGCCGACCTTGGC
Source organism: Anodontia alba (assembly GCA_964016985.1). Taxonomy (NCBI): domain Eukaryota; kingdom Metazoa; phylum Mollusca; class Bivalvia; order Lucinida; family Lucinidae; genus Anodontia; species Anodontia alba. Next base: position 93,299,590 of record OZ024830.1, on the reverse strand, counting down.
GGGGGTTGAACCAGCGACCTCCTGGTCTCCAGTCGGACGGCACATCCAACTGAGCCACCGAGGCCGGCAAATTTTGTTATAAGGTTAAAAGAAAACACACAATGCTGACATGAAACTGTTTCACCCTTGTCATGCTGAATAAAGATGCCTCACCCATTTCTAATTTTGAGCCAATCAGATTACTTGATCCAGATTGTTGATATAAATTCACACACTTAATGGCAAACTCTGTAGATCCAGATCAGTTGGCTTCTTCGGAAGCCTACTGATCTGGATCTACACTGTTTGCAAAGGCAGGATATATACAGGACCAGCAGGACTAGGATTAAAATTCCTAAACTAGCCATATCACAACAAAACTGCCTTGAGAAGATGTAAACTGTGCATGCTTCAACTACATATGGGCCTTGTGGATATCAAAAATGCAAACTGCACATGGCCTGAACAGAATGTACATGACATTGTATAGACTAGTGTTCATTTAAATATATGTTTACACCAAACATACAATTCATAAGAAAAAAGTACCAAGGATTAGAATGCAAGCTAACTGCTTATAGAGTTCTTTTCAGTATCCTTAAAAAAAAGGAGTCTATAGACTGTTTCAGAGCCATTTTTTACACAAACTATAAGTGCTGTAGCTACATTAAAATAAATGTTTTCTACTTTGTTTTTGTTTATTAATCAGTTATTGTCAAGTAATTGAATAATGTCACCATTCACTTATGATGTCATCAGTGTTAGGCTTAAGTGACATCATTCAAAATGGCATCCGACAATAGTACAACATTGAAAATACCATTAAAAAAAAGTTTACTGATTTTTGACTGTAGTCAGGAGAGTCTGAAGAAATAAGTGGTAGATTCAAAATATTGTTAGTTTTTTCCTTTTGTTTGTAAGTAGTAAAGTTGTTACTAAGAACTGCATACTTTTTGCACAAGAAGCTAAAATGCTTGTCCACAAAGAAAAAGATTAACCCTTGTCCTGCTGAACCTGGATATACCCTGCCTTTACAAACAGCGGAGATCCAGATCAGTTGGCTTCTGAAGAAGCCAACTGATCTGGATCTGCACTGTTTGCCATTAAGTATATGAATTTATATCAACAATCTGGATCAAGTAATTTTATTGGCTGAAAATTAGAAGTGGGTGTGGCATCTTAATTTATTCAGCAGGACAAGGGTTAATTAGACTATAATCTTGGCAGGTTTTGTCAAAACGTAACCAATATGGAAAGCAAACAATAGAACCCACCACACAGAATCTAGGACCCATATAAGCAATGTACCATATTTACCCGAAATATTCAAATGCCGACTCATAGCTGCACATAAGAGGGGGTATCACACAACATATTTCTTATTTCTCCAGAACATATGTTTTCGTGGAGAAATAAGAAAAATATCTACTTTTTTGGGAACAAACAAAATTTTAGATGAACTATTTGGTGGTCCAGGGGATTTGTTAATTTTTTGAGGATATGTATGTTAAGGAGTTATTATGTTTGAATTATTTATGGTAATTTTCTAGGTAATGAGATTGGTATTTTATTCATTTCTCTATCAAATATATTCTTGGATCACAGGTTAAAGTTGTTACAGTAAATGTCCATACTCTGAATAATCTTATTCCATACTATTTTGTTTTGTTTTCTTAATCATTTCTTCACAAAATACTTGGTGGAATGGCACACAGTGAAGACCTGGATCAAGCTGCTCCTTCAAATCTGATCAGGGTCTACATTGTGTGCATCTTCACTGTTGGTTAATGCCATTTTGTCAGAAAAGTTGGTGTATGGAATTTTAGGATCTAATTCAATTAAAATAGCCTCATTGAGAGGATGTATTTTAACCCTTGTCCTGCTGAAGAGATAAAGATGCCAGCCCACTTCTAACATTCATCCAATCAGATTACTCGATCCAGGTTGTTGATACAAATACACACACTTAATGACAAACAGTGTAGATCCAGATCAGTTGGCTTCTTTAAAAGCCAACTGATCTGGATCTACACTGTTTGCAAAGACAGGGTATATCCAGGTTCAGCAGGACCAGGGTTAAGAGCCTCAGAATGAATTACTTTCTGCGGCCTCATTAGGAGCATGTAGTTCTGTATAGTTAGTGGTCACATGCTGTCTAGCTGTCATGGGTACAAATACTGCTAGATGCTAAGTCATTATATCTCCAGATAAGATGCTTTTTTAACCAAAATACATGACTAATATGTTTCAGGTACTCATTAGAAGTGCTTAGGTGAGGTGCTTCTAATGAGTACTTACATCATATGTTTTCATGGAGAAATAAAAATATTTACCTGCAAGCCCCTTCTTATCTGGACTTATGTTCATTTCATAACCATATATTGTTCCCTTTTTCCTACTTAACTGTTTTCATCCCAAAATGACTCAAATACTGTTGATATGACATGAAATGAAGAATTGGCATAAAAATTGTTGATGGGACATGAAGTAGTGTCCATGAGAGCTAATATAATGAGATCCATGAACTCACTAAAAGAAAAATACCCAAATTTTCATACCAAAAAGTACTACCTAGCTGAAAGCCAAATCCCTTGAAAACAAAAGCTGCTACTATCCTTTCCACATCCTTTGGAAAGACGTTTTTCACTTTGCATTTTATTCTAAATGAAAATGTTTTGTTCTGATCTCATCAGGAAGCATTTGTCTTTTTTGTTTCTGTGCTTTGTTTTCAAATATTTACTGTAAAATTTATTTAACGGCCAAAAACTGTTCTGACCTATGCAACTTCTATTGTAAATTGGATTTGTGAGGAAAAAAAAAAAAAAAATTGTTGTTTTGCTTTTTTTCACTGTTTTTAAATTACGAGGGACTATCAAAAAGTTCATGGCAACTGTACTTTGAGAATCACCAATAACAGAAATTGTGCCATTATTTCTCAATATAATCTCCCTTTGCCTCGAGGCACTTTCTCCAACGCTATTCTAGTTTGCTTATCCCTTCAAACTTCCTGGTACCCATCAACAGCATTGTTTGTGTTGAGGTTTTACGGCCCAGTCAACCCAATGGGGTCATGTCGAGCGCGGTCAGTTTACCTAACCACACGTTTACTGAGCAGGCTTAGTCCTCTAAGCGGTTAACCAGTATTGTGCACATCCTTTCACCAGAAACTGACAACTGCCCTTCTTGAATCAGCGGAAGGGAGAGAATGACCGTAGAAAATATTTCATGATCAATCTCCATGAATGAATGTTGCCGACCTCCGCGGGGGTTGAACCCGCGACCTCCTGGTCTCCAGTCGGACAGCGCATCCAACTGAGCCACCGAGGCCGGCACATCTGTGACCCCTTCAGTGCTTCCAGAATTCCAACCATGAAGGTTACTTTTCAGATTTGGAAACAGATAAAATTCCGAAGGTGATAAATCTGGAGAATACAGGGGATTAGGAAGGATCTTGAAGCTTCATTTAGTCGCAGCAGCCATAGCAACTTGAGAGGTGCATTATCTTGCAAGAGCAGAACACCTCGAGTCAACTTTTTTCTTCTCATCACGAAAACATACCTATAAAATTTTTACCCCCTTAAACCCCACTTTTATATAGTAAAACTGGGGTTTACAGGGGTGTGCATTATTTTTCTTATTTCTGCACAAAACATAGATTGTGGGTACTCGTTAGAACCGCCTCGGCGAGGCGGTTCTAACGAGTACCCACAATCTATGTTTTGTGCAGAAATATGAAAAATATCTGAGTTTTTTATCTGAAAAATTTTCAGTTTTTGGAGTAAAAATTTTCTATATATTTGAATAGGCGTGTTTTCGTAATGTTTTCTTCACAATCTCCTGATGGAGCCGCCTAAGTTCTGCATAATATGCATCATTTATCATGCTACCTTCCCAGATAATCCATCATGATAATGCCCTGACTATCCCCCAAAAAAAAGATCATCATTTTCCCTGCTGAAGAAACTCTATTAAACTTCTTAGGAGGGGGTCAGCCAGGGTGCTTCCATTGCATACTCTGCTTTTTGGCCTCAGGATCAATGAGACAGACCCAAGTCTCATCTTGGATCACAAATCGACGCATAAATTCCTCAGGATCATCTTCATAGAGAGACAGTAGATACTTAGAAATATCAAGCCTGCTCTTCTTCTGATCTTTGCTCAACATTCTTGGGACCCATCTAACTGAGACTTTAGACATCCCTAAGATACTGGTCAAGACAAACTAAACTGCACCAAACCTTATACCTATTTGTCTAGCTATATCATGCAGGCTTCTTCTCCTGTCACACATGATCTGACTGTGCACAAGCTCAATGTTTTTGTCTGTAGTAGCCGCTTTAGGGCACCCAGACCATTCACACTCTCCCTCCCTCCCTCTCCTATTTCAGCAGCCCATTTCTTCACCGTGCTGTAAGAAGGAGACTTTAATGTAGTCATCAAGAATTTCCTTTGGGGACATGTCCTTCTTACACATCACGAAAACATACCTATATAATTTTGACCCCCTTAAACCCCACTTTTATATAGTAAAACTGGGGTTTACAAGGGTATACATTATTTTCCTTATTTCTGCTCTAAAACATAGATTGTGGGTACTCGTTAGAACTGCCTCACTGAGGCAGTTCTAACGAGAACTCACAATCTATGTTTTGAGCAGAAATATGAAAAATATCAGAATTTTTATCTGAAAATTTTCAGTTTTTTGGTGGTGAAATTTTCAATATATTTGAATAGGAGTGTTTTCATAATGAGATGTATTTTATGACTGCTCCAACTTTGTCCATTTTCTCAGTTTAACACATCCTTCCCCTGTTTGCAATGAATTCCTTCTGATATCAAAAGCATTGAAATTTTATTTCTACCAAACATGTTGAATAAAATGAAATTATCAACTCATTAGGGTTTCTTTTCAATTTATTTATTCGAAGTATATCCAGCCGAAAACTTTTTGATAGTACCTCATACAAAACAGTACTGTGAAAATTTAAGAAATTTTGAAAAATTTGAACTTGTTGAAAACCTGCATCTAAACTACCTACTCTTATCGATTTTTGCATAATTTGCAGCCATTTTCACTATGGAAGACAGGGAATCTTTTTTTAAAAACACTAAATAAAGTAAAACACTTTGTGCACAGATACTTACGACAAAAGGTTTTGCATTAAAACATTACAAAAGTTTGCTAATTTACTTCTTCTGAGTAAAGTGCCACACCATCACGAAAACATACCTATATATTTTCAACCTCCTTAAATCCCACTTTTATATAGTGAAACTGGGGTTTACAGGGGTATACATTATTTTTCTTATTTCTGCTCAAAAACATAGATTGTGGGTACTCATTAGAACTGCCTTGGTGAGGCAGTTCTAACAAGTACCCACAATCTATGTTTTGAGCAGAAATATGAAAAATATCAGAATTTTTATCTGAAAATTTTCAGTTTTTGGTGGTGAAATTTTCAATATATATGTATTTGAATAGGCATGTTTTCGAAATGCATAAAATGATTTTCTAAAAGCTGTCAAAAGCAGGGTAGTTTGCAAAAGCACTGTAAACAGGAAGTGGGTGAACAAAAAGCACTATATATATAAGGGGTGGGTGTATATAAAAACCAGGACAACACACAGTACAAGCTAAAAGTTAAAAGAGCCTACTGTTAACTATGCTTGAAAATGCACTATCCGGGGAAGAGGCGAGACCAGACAGCTGACTGCATGTGCTTGTTACGCTAGCTTGACGCTGGAGATTGAGAAGTAGATTAGGCGTAGTACCAGCAGCGTGGCATTGCTCAGAAAACAAGTGTAGATAGTGGCAAATTGTCTCCACTAGAAAACAGAATTCAGCTTTTAAAGCACCAGTCACAATAGCACTAGACAATATAAATAATTTATACATAGCATTTTTTAGTCTTGTTGAGAAAAAAAAGAAACTGCGAATGAGTAGTGCTTATTAGATACCCCACCCCCCCACTCCCACCACACTCCTCTAGGTCCAAAACAGAATGAACAGATGGATTGACAGACAATGTGGGGGGTGGGGGTGTATAATAATGCTTAATATTTCAAGTGAATCCTCTGCTAGGCAGAGGATTCACATGAAATATCAAGCCTAATTTTCTTGATGAAAAAAAAAAAATTCTCAAAAAAAAAAACAAAAAAAAAAAACAACAAAATATAAAGTAACATCTGCTACAGTTCCGACTGGCGTTTTAAATTCGGTTCCCATAACATGTTAAATCATGGTCCAAGAAGCATGAGAAAGAAGATCTGTCAAAATTTATCTGGTTAAATACAACAATCCTTTTTTTGTTACTAAACTCACCCTGGTGCAATGCTGAAATGTATATCTAATTTTGACCATAGGCATGCTTTAGACTAAAGAGCCAAAATTAGTAGTTGACTAATGGGTTAATAGTTTTAATAGTTTTTTTTTTGTTTTTGTTTTTTTTTCCTGACAGCTGAGCATGACATTTCATTCAGGAAATCTTCTTTGAAAGGAAAATTGGCACACAGAATTTTTTTTTTATCTATTGGAAATCAGGGCATAGTATTTCATTCAGATTTTCACATATGAACATGATTTGAATATCTTAAATTTTCGATTTGAGAGGACCTTAATGAAATGTCAAGCCATGTTTTTCAAGATGTTAAAAGAACAAAATCATAATTTAAAACATGATTTACTAGCCCATCAGTTTTGCACACCATTTCAGACTGACAGACTCGTGTTTTCTTGGTTGCAAGCTAGGAAAATGTCTGGCCGGTGCAAGATTATTTTACAAATGTATACATTATACAAAAAAATGACCATTTATGGTCATTTTTTCTATACAATCTATACATTTCTTTTGTTAAAAATTGGTTGCTATGTGTAATGAAAATACTGCTGAGAGAGACGATAAACAGAAATCCGTTTATCAAAATCTACTGACATGGACTGAGCAGAAATAACACAGTTTCCTAGCAGACCTACAAATAAACAGTGTCAATAAGGGAAATTTCTTTTGAAAGCCTTTTGACCCAGGCCTAAAGCCTTTCAACCTGTGTTAGATTTTTCTTTCTATTAATATCATGTTTAAACTATAGAACTACTACATGTATATATATTATATATATAATCAATCAATCAATCAATCAATTAATCAATCAATCAATCAACCTACTGTACAAAACCCTACCTCTGATCGTCGTTTTTTTTTTTTTGTTTGTTTTTGGTTTTGTTTTTTCCTACATTTATAAATAGGGTATACCGGTAAGTAATAGCATATTTTTAATTCATAGTTTTTTTCCAACAAGAATTGTTGATATTTTTCTTATTTCTGCATGAAAACATATTCTGTGGGTACTCAAATATTAGAAGGGCCTTGATGAAGCACTTCTTACGAGTACCCACAACATATGTTTTTGTGCATACATAAAAACATTTACCTAATACCCCTCTTATCTGAAGCTATATTAACCCAATAGAGACTGAATGAACTCTCCCACACTATATATTGGAAGATTCTAATTTCAATTTTAGTTATCAGGCTATGTGATTTAGATATTCCGAGAGAAAAATGGTTGACCTATTTGCAAACAGTGGAGACCCTGATCAGATGCTGCATTCTGCAGTATCTGATCTGGGTCTGCACTATTTGCAAATTACCCTTTTAGGGGTTTCCAGACTACAATGTGTTAATTCATGTATCAGGGCCTGACAAATCGAAATTCTATCCATTGAAGAATTATATAGGTCCTTGAAATAGCACCCAGATTATCATTTTCTCTATACATTCTATAAAATTTCCAGGATCCCAAAATGTACTTTGACTTGCCCAATCAAAATTTATACAGAAAAATTCCACTATTAAGATCCCTTGTGGGCGAAAACCGGAGAAAAACCACCTGACCATCTGTAAGCAGAACTTGGCTTTCCCACATATGACCCGAGCGAGGCTCGAACCACAGCGGTGAGAAACCTAATGGATTAAGAGTCAACTCTCTTATCCACTAGGCTACGGGGGCCCGCGGGATTGACTAAAAGTGGTTCTATTAGTGGGGTGGTGTTAATATTGAATATAGAATAAGAAACTATTTGGGATTAACGAAAGCTGCTATTAATAGTAGAGGTCTTAATTTCAAGTGGTCTTAATAGAAGAATTTTACTGTATTTCTGAAGGCAACAGCAATCAAATATATCTAATTTATCTTGGACTGGTACAAATGCTACATACAAGACAAAAACCTTAGGATGCATTTTTGTTTTCCAAAAAGGATATTTCCCTTGTAAATTATAACACCACAGGCTAGAAATTATTGAACAAGTATCAAATAGCTGTATGAAAATTGGATTCTTCTCAGCTTGTTACTGAACAGGAAATAACCCAATCAAAATATTGTTAGAAAGCCAAAAACTTTCTTATCAGAGGCAAGGCAATGATCTAATAGCTTGTTGAGTAGTAACAGGGTTCTCAAAGCTCCAGATAAAAGGGAAGGGGGAGGGGGAGTGGTATCCAGATAAATCTTATTTTTCCATGAAGCTTATCAGAGGCAAGGCAATGATCTAATGAACAATTTTTAGGGATCTCAAAGCTCCAGATAAAAGGGTGGGGTTGGATAGCCAGATAAATCATAAATTTCCAAGAAAACATATGTTGTGAGGCACTTCTAATGAGTACCCACAACATATATTTTTCTGAGAAATAAGAAAATTATCAATACTTTTTTTGTTGAAATAAGTGCCTTATCTGGAGCTATGAATGCTATTTGCATGTGCTTATTTTTAAGAATTGCAGTGGAACTGTATTTGCAGGTGCTGTTTACTGTATTTACTATAAGTATTTAGACAGACATGCATGAGCAAACAGTATACACCCAGACTGATCTTCTTCTACAAATAGTTGCTCAGAATGTGTACTGTTTGCCACTATGCCATTTCTTTTTGAACACATCACCAAGCAGTCAAAATGGCATCTAAGGACTTGTTAAGGAAAAGTATTTAGTGATAATTCTGAGATAATTTTCCAGTTCTCCATAAAGACCAAGGTTCTGGGTACAATTCTCATACCTCACCATTCTCCATAAAAACATGTTGTTGGGTACTCATTAGAAGCACCTCAGCAAGGCACTCCTAATGAGTACCCACAACATATGTTTTATGAAGAAAAAAATATCTAAGAATTATAATCAAATTCTCCACCTTAACAAGTTTATATCACATGTTCAAATCTTAGTTCAGGTGTCCAAATACGTACGGTACAGTAAATGTACTAACATTTTGAACACCAAAATGTCTGACAAAATGATATATACAAACAATGCAGACCCAGATCAGACTGCTCCTGAAGGAGCAGTCTGATTAGGGTCTACACTGTTTGCCATTCCACTAAGTATTTTAAGAAGCAGTTGCATAAAAAGCAAACTTTAGGTCAAAATAGTATATAAAGTGTTTGATATTTTAGGACATTTACCATAAAATACTAGTTTCTCATGCTACAGTCCATAAATGTGTATATACTTTTAACATTATTTCATGAACTTGATTCAAATCACAAGGCTGCTCTCTTGTAAATATTCACAAAAATTAAACCCCTGCAAATATAACCCCTTCTACAGTAACTAGATGAATATATATGGTGTTGTAATCTACTTCTGGGAACTCTGGGAACAAAAGGCTGAGTACATGTATTTCAACCACTCTGTAACCTGCAAAAAGTTGCTGAAATTGTTAATGCCTTGTATCCCAAAACTAAAGATCTATGCATTGGTGAAGACCCAAATCGAAGTTTTGCATCTGATCAGTTCTGCAGCCGCATGTTTGTTTGTCGTGGTATTAAGAATTAACAATAACAACAAGAAACTACAGTAAATGTCCTAAATATCGAACACTTTATTCCATACTTTTTGTGACTAAATTTAGCTTTTTATGCAGTAGTTCCATAATATACTAAGAGGAATGGCAAAATGTAGACCCTGATAAGACTGCTCTTTTAGGAAAAGGATCAGTCTGATCTGGGTCAGCACTGTTTGCATATGCCATTTTATCAGAAATTTGGATGTACGATATTTTAGGACAATTACTGTATCAGTAGTTTCTGTAAAGAATTACTTTAAGATGACTATGCTCTTGGTAGATTTTCCACATTTTACAAGGGAGACAACTTTTGTGACTTTCTGTTGTCTGTCCTGCACACCAATCCCCTTCCAAAGAGGGATCTACTCCAAAAGGTAAGAATTTGCTCCCAACGGGAGCAAATTCTTTCCTTTTAGAGTAGACCCCTTTTTGGTAGGGAAGCAATCCAGTTTTGACAAGTTGCCTCCCCTGAAAATGTATTCACTGCCCTTAATCCTGCAGTTTTCCACTTTGCAAGATGAAAGAGTCCAGTAAATAAGGCATAAATTGGTTGCTGTGCAAGTCAGAAGCAAAGGCCTAGTTCAGCTTGTGCATTCATACAGACCGATGAAGATATTCTATTACAGCTAGCAGGTTCTAAATTACATCTAGATTGTACACTGAGTGAAGACTCTGATCAGCTTGTACAGCTACACTGGCGAATCAGAGTCTCCAAAGATGCATATGCCTTAAGGCTAATAGACACATCTGATATGTTTAGTTGCCATTTTGCAATGGGAGACAACTCTTGCAGCAAAGAATATGCTTACTAGCGTTTTAACATTCTCGAAAAAGGGAACTACTCTTAAAGGAAAGAATTTGCTCCCAGAGGGAGCAAATTCTTTCCTTTAAGAGTAGCCCCCAAAGCAAAGGTTTTCTATTAAAAGTGGCCACCATTGAAAAGTGAGGTAAATATTTCCATATCAGAGTTATTTCCCTTGAAGTATCTATTAACCTTTAGCACCCAATATACAAAGTGTGTATCAAATAATAGGAATTGTAACATCATAAGTTATACTGCAGGAATTAGGGATTACCTAAGTGTAAAGATTCACCGTCTCCCATCGGGAACCTATTATAGCGAGCTACTTTGATTGGCGGGATCTGTTTGAACATGTAATTCACCAAGGGTTCAATCCTCAATGCTGTGGGGTCACTGGCATGGAACAAGTTGTACATCTGGTGACAGTCTGGTTTTACAGGTGAAGCTACAACAGAGGACAAATAATTTATTATTAACAAATTCTTGACAACCAAAATTTCAATCAAAAAGTTATTTTCTTTCTTCTTCCTGTACCCAAATAGAGGCTAACAGAGCTCTAGATAAGAAGGAGTAAAAGGTATTTCAGCATTGAATTTTTGAAAATCAGCATTGAAATTGAAGCTGAGGGGGTAAAAATACTCAAAGAAAGTTTGGATTTCAGCATTGAAATCAAATTTAGGGGTTAATGTTTTTCAGTGAACTTTATGTCTTTCAATATGAAGCAATTTCCCTCACACTGAATCTGTTGTGAGCAGGCGCCTTACACTAGATCAGAAAGGGCTTAACCCTTAAGCTTCAAAGACAAATGCATTACTAGGTGAGTTTTTTTTTCTTCTATTTTTTTTTCAAACAAAATAAAGCTTGGCATTTCATGTGAATTGTCTGCTTAGCAGACAATTCACATGAAATTCCAAGCTTTATTTCCTCTGAAAAAGTCAGAATTTTCTATGCTTCAATTAAGCTTGGTGCTTAAAGAGTTAAGCATTGCAAATGGGCATTTAAGCATTAAGCTTTAAAGCAAGGGGTAAAATACTCTTTGTACCAAAATCTTATCTGGAGCCCTGGACTAATGAAAAATATGTACTGTATTTACGGTAAATATTAGGACACCTTAAACTCCTTACCGTACCGATCCTAAATATTGAACAAGTTCATATTGTTACCTATTAATGCACCTAAAATTTGTGGGATAAATTACAAACAGTATGGACCCTGATCAGATGCCGCATTCTGCTGCATCTGATCAGGGTCCACAGTTTGCTCAGGCCTGTCTGTCCCAATACTTAGGTTTATTACGGTAAGTAACACCTCCAGTTAAGAAAGTACTCACATATACATTATTCTTGTTTCTCCAAGAAAATATATGTTGTGTGTATTCATTGGAACCTTCTTGTTGCGGTAAGTCCAAAGAGTACTCACAATATATTATTTATGGGGAGAAGTAAGAACAAGACCTGTCGCCAGACAGGATAGCTCGCCTGATATTGCACATTTTGTTTCTGGAAAATTCTAAGTCTGTGACCTTGATTTTGACATGACCTGGGTGTGTGTGTGTGTGTGTGTGGGGGGGGAGGGAGGGGGGCGGAGGTTGTAGTATCTGTCTTTATACCAAATAGGAACTAAATCCATCATGTAGTTTAGAAGTAATGAGACCCTAAAAAACTTTGGCGTAAAATTTTAACATCAAAATTCTGAGCCTGTGACCTTGACCTTGACATGACCTAGGGTGGTGGGGATTGGTACTGCGTAAAACTTTGGACCAATATGTATCGTCATACAAAAGATGAATCAAATATGTGGTAAGGTTAGGATTTAATGGTGTTAAAAACTTTAACAAAAACTTTAAAATTTAAATTCTAAGTCTGTGACCTCAACCTCAAGGTCATGGTCATGAGTGCTGATGGTGCTGATGAAAACTTTTGACCAGTATCTATCAAGATACCAAATAGGAACTAAACCCATCATTTAGTTTAGTAGTAATGAGATCCTAAAAACTTTGACGTAAAATTTTAACATGAAAACTCTAAGTCTGTGACCTTGACCTTGACCTAGAGTAGTGGGTATGGTATTGCGCAAAATTTTGGACCAATATGTATCATCATACCAAAGATGAATCAAACTAGTGATAAGGTTAGGACATAATGAGGTCTTAAAAACTTTAACGAAAACTTTAACATTTAAATACTAAGTCTGTGACCTCGACCTCAAGGTCACGGTCAAGAGTGCTGATGGTGCTGATAAAAACTGTTGACCAGTGTCTATCATAATACCAAATAGGAACAAAATCCAGTACTTAGTGTAGAAGTAATGAGATCCTAAAAACTAACACATAAAATTTTAACATGAAAATTCTAAGTCTGTGACCTTGACCTTGACCTTGACATGACCTACAGTGGTGGGGATGGTATTGCGCAAAATTTTGGACCAATATGTATCATCATACCAAAAATGAATCAAATCTGTGATAAGGTTAGGAAATAATGAGGTCTTAAAAACTTTAACAAAAACTTTAACATTTGTGGACGCCAACGCCAACGCCGATGCCGGGGGTAGTACAATAGCTCTACCTGAACGTTGTTCAGGCGAGCTAAAAATGCAAATACATTTTTTCCTGAAAAAAAAAAAAGCATCTTATCTGAAGATATGGAAGGCTAAAAGAAAAGACAATTTTTGTTGCCTGTATTTACTCCAAAAATTCAGAGAGACAAAAGTGTAGAACTAGATCAAACTGCTCCTAATTAAAGTAGCAATTTGATCATGGTCAGTCTATCACATATGGATTTCAAGTTTTAACCCTAGTCCTGCTGATCCTGGATAATCCTGCCTTTGCAAACAGTGTAGATCCAGATCAGTTGGCTTCTTCAGAAGCGAAGCCAACTGATCTGGATCTGCACTGTTTGTCATTAAGTATGTGAATTTGTAACGATTTGCAACAACCTGGAACAAGTAATCTGATTGGCTGAAAATTAGAAGTGGGCGTGGCATCTTGATTTACTCAGCATGACAAGAGTTAAAATAAGTGTGATATTAACCCTTAGCATGCCAGGTAAAAATTTCAGCTGAAACAGTTTAAAATACTTTTTCTTATTTTCCCATAAAATAGATTTTGACATTTCATGCAAATTGTCTCCATAGGAGACAATCTGCATGAAATGTCATAGCCTATTTTATGGGATTAATGACAAATAATATCATCTATTTGTTATCTGTTGAATTAGCCCAGACAACAGTAAAGGTTAAAGGATCAATGTTGCTTGAATACTTAAGGTTAATATGCTTGTTACACCTACCCATTTTATCATCCCCTGAATACAGTCTCCTGTAAGCCAGTACAAGACCTAATGGTGATCCCAACATGAAAAAGTCTACAACGTCAAATTCGAATTTTAATTTTTCATATTCACTTCCCGTACTAGATCTCCTAAGTTTATCGTCCACTTCCACTGAATGTGTCACATGTAATCTTATAGAATCCTGCCTATTTTCAGGATGTCGCAATACACAATCCTGCGTCACACTATTATCATCTTTACCGCTTGTCTCTTTACCGCTTGTCTTTTCGGACATTTGATCATCTCCAGTAACTGTTTCGTAAGAACAGGTACTCGAGTGAGTTAAATTTGAGTCACTATGACACAGAGTTCTCGTACTGTTGGTCATTGGGTCATGTTGAGATTCTTCGATAAGACTATTATGACTACTATAAGCGCTTCCTTGACGAGCGAGTCCTGATTTTGATCTACACAGGGCATCATATGTCAAAACTGAACCCGTCGCATCGGCCAGTATACACACCTGCAAGATTTGGAAGAAATATGAAAATAAACATGGTGCTAGATAAAACACTTTTTTTCCATACAAAAGTACTGGTATTTTTCTTATTTCTCCATGACAACATATGTTATGAGTACTCATTAGAAGTGCCTCACTGAGGCACTTCTAATGAGTACCCACAACATATATTTTTTGTGAAGAAATACGAAAAATATTATGTGGATACCCCCTCTTATCTGGAGCTATGATAAATTTTCAGTACTTTGTTAATTCTTGCTATAAAAACATAAGTGTTCTGCTCTGATTTCATTTCTATACACAGTTGTCCCATGTAAAGTATGAGACAATCTTTAACTTTTTGCACACTAAAGACAAAATAAAGAGATAAACAACAGGTAATATTTGTCTTATTTTTCATGTACAATGATGCATAACATTTCATTCAAATTATGTATTAACACTTACCATGCTATGGGCAAAATGATATTTTTCTTTTTTTTCCTAGAAAACAGGATCTGACATTTCATGCAAATTGCATGAAGCATCAAATCCTTTTTTCTAGGAAAAATGTGAAAAATATTTCAAAATGTCCTCTGCAATTTTTACCCAGCATGCAAAGTGTTAAAGGTGATATTATTTTATATTCAGTATAAGGGTCAATCATTTAATGACAATAAGGGGGTGTGCAGTGCTTACCAACATCTGCTCTACAATAGTTTACTTGCATGGCATGAGTTTAATTGCTGGCAAAGCACTGATTTTTTTCTCCATTATGGACAGAAAAAGATGACACATTATGCAAATAATATAAAAAAGAACTTTGTTGAGGTTGATCATCACGAAAACATGCCTATATAATGTTGACCCTCTTAAACCCCACTTTTATATAGTAAAACTGGGGTTTTCAGGGGTATACATTATTTTTTCTTATTTCTGCTCAAAAACATAGATTGTGGGTACTCGTTAGAACCGCCTCGCCGAGGCAGTTCTAACGAGTACCCACAATCTATGTTTTTGAGCAGAGGCGGTTCTAACGAGTACCCACAATCTATGTTTTTGAGCAGACATAAGAAAAATATTAGAATTTTTATCTGAAAATTTTCATATTTTGCTGGTAAATTTTCCAATATATTTGAATAGGCTTGTTTTCGTAATGGTCCCAACTGCATACTAGAATGTGAAAATAAGTGCCAGAAGAGTGAGAATTGTCATCCTTGCTTAGCTCTATGAGATAAAACAATGAGTGAAGTGAAACTAACTGCAAAGTTTTACAGTTTGTAATCTTCATTTAGGGTGGACACTAAACTAGGGTGGACATAAGTACATGGATCAATGGCTGAACAAATGGACAAAACTTGCCACTGACACAGATAAATTCAGAAATATGCGCACCTAAAACTGATATGACAATGTTTGTTTTAGCATGCTGGGTAAAGATTTTGGCTGATAACATTGTAAAACATTTGCAATTTTTCCCAGGAAGCAGGGTTTGCCATTTCGTGCTAATCTTTGTTTACTGAATTTTTCATGCACCATGCAAAGAATTTAAGTCCATTTTTGACTGATATAGCACATGTATATTGATTGACTCATTACTCTGAAGTTATATAAGCTGCTTTGTTCAAGCCAAAAGTACTGATATTTTTTTATTTCTCCATAAAAACATATGCTGTAGGTACTCATTAGAAGCACCTCAGCGAGGTGCTTCTAATGAGTACCCACAACATATGTTTTTGTGGAGAAATAAGAAAAATACTTATCAGATACCCGCTCTTATCTAGACCTATGTTCGCTTGAATACTGATGCAGACTAAGGCAATTAAATGTCTAGTAGTTCACAGCATTATTAGCTTAACCATTGTCCTGCTGAACCAGGATATATCCTGCCTTTGTAAACAGTGTAGATCCAGATCAGCTGGCTTCTTCAGAAGCCAACTGATCTGGATTTGTACTGTTTGTCATTCAGTATGTGAATTTATATCAACAACCTAGATCAAGTAATCTGATTGGCTGAAAAGTGGGCGTGGCATCTTAATTTATTCAGCATGACAAGGGATAATGAAATCATTAAGGAGACTGATTACTTTTAGTAGATTTTCCATCATTTTTTCCAAAGGAGACAATTTGTATGACTTCCCGTCTGCTTTTCTACACACCAAGCCTCTTCTGAAAAGGGGTCTTTTTCAAAAGGAAATAATTTGCTTCCACAGGGAGGGGACCCCTTTTCATAAGGGAGCAAAAACAAATTTGACAGAGATGTCTCTCTTGAAAGTGTCTCAATTCCCCTTAAATACACTGATATATTTTTTTATCGATAAATAAGGGTAGTTTCAGCGGTGTATCTGTATATTCATTTTTTCTTTCAAAAACAAGTTGAATGTCAGTACTAACTTAATGACTTTATTAAGCCAAAAATATTTTGAAGCACTGAAACTTATTATTGCAAACTAGCCATACGCTGTATGTACTTATTAGCACCTTTCACCCATTCTAATGAGTACATACACCTACCGTATTTATTCTTATATACCCTCCAAGGATGTTTCAAATCATTGCTGCTAAAATGACAGTACTGAGTCCAACTTTGGGCCAAAAATAAGATATCTTGATGGCCTAAACTCAATTTTGTATGTGTTTAGTAATGTTTTTTCTCATAGAAAAGGGGGCATTTATTATAGAGGGGCCTTATACTAGAATATATATGGTATTTTCACCTAGCAATAACACTGACTATGCCAAATGAAAATGTGTCGTCAATGCAGCTGCTGACAGGGAAGGCCAAGATCAGCATGTTCATTACGAAAACACGACTATTCAAATATATAGAAAATTTCACCTCCAAAAACTGAAAAATTTCAGATAAAAAACCCCCGATATTTTTCATATTTCCGCTCAAAACATAGATTGTGGGTACTTGTTAGAACCGCCTCGGTGAGGCGGTTCTAACGAGTACCCACAATCTATGGTTTTGAGCAGAAATAAGAAAAATAATGTATATCCCTGTAAACCCCAGTTTTACTATATAAAAAGTGGGGTTTAAGGGGGTCAAAATTATATAGGCATGTTTTCGTGATGTCTTCTAAGGAGAAATAAGAAAAATATCCCCGAATCATCACCCAATACTCCTCCTTAACAAATCCCGACCCATAGAATTCACAGTCCACATATAAATAGTTTTGTTCTATATACAGTGTCTAACCTGTCCGTTAAATCCTTTCCCTTCCTCAGATTTTAAGAAGTCCATGTAGACGAGGTTTGCTTTGGCAACGACAGCATTAATGTTATCCTGATATTCTGGGCTACAGGTGGAGAATAAGGCTACAGCACCCAGGGGAACAAACTCCTGACTCCAAGGGAGGTTACTCTCAGTGCTGCCTGGCGTCAGAGCATCAAAACCATATGGACTCAAACTACAAGAAAACACATACAGTTACTGAAATACAATATTTGTCAAAAGGCTGTGATAAATTATGATTTCTCCAACATAAAATCGTAGGACTTGTGAGGGAGTATTTAATGACAATACTGGGCTAATGTTTCCTAATTTCTCCATAGAAACATGTTGTGGATACTCATTAGAAGCCCATCGGCAAGGCACTTCTAATAAGCACTCACAACATGTTTTTATGGAGAACTGGAGCAAATTATCCCAGGATTATCTCCCTAGAGAATACTAGGTAAACACTGTAAACAAACAGAAACTGTCTTTTGACAGGGATAGTATATTTAACAGGTTTACATTGATTTACATTTATCTTTCTTATTAAATCAGAGGGCTTATTCAAGGAATATCCTTGATGAGTCAATTCCAAAGAGTACCCTGAAGCGATATTTGGGTACAAAAAAAAAATATGAGATAATGGATGTTTTTTTGTTTATTAACCCTTAAAGCGCTAAGAAAATCCGCATCTGAAAATGTTGTCTGCTTATGTCGTCTGCTGCATCTTCTTGCAAACTTTTCAAATTTACATTTTGCATATAAGCAAACAGTGTGGACCAAGATCAGACTGCTCCTAAAGGAGCAGTCTGATCTCGGTCCACACTGTTGGCAACAATGACTTTTAAAGTAACCAGCAGAAGACAAAAGCAGACGACAATAGTTGTGACTGGCGCTTTAAGGGTTAAGGAATTAAGACAAAAAGGTTGCCAAAAGTAACCAATAAATTGTCAACCTTGTTTAAAAACTGCAAAATTCCAAAAATTCCTCTTATAATGTAGACTGCCTACATACCAATGTTTTCACTATACATTATTGGGAAACATGGTGGTACACATAACATAGACTTGTTAACATAACAGAAATCGCCTTCAGAAGGCCTTTCCATTGAGTACCCTCAAAAATTATCCAAAAATAACCACTGCAATTATCCTCATTATTTGGGGCTATGACAATGCAAATCAAATAAAAATGTCCAGTAAAATATGACCTTTTTTCATGTGTGTGGTCCTGTGCTTAACCTTTACCACTCTACGGGCAAATTCAGCAGACAAACTGATGATATTTTTCTCAAGGTTTCACAAAAACAGGCTTCATCATTTCATGCAAACTGTCTCCTTAGGAGACAATTTGTATAAAATGTCAAAGCCTGTTTTCCGGCAAAAATACAAGAAATATTTCAAAATGTCGTCTGCTGAAATTTTTACCCAGCATGCTGTGCATTAACCCTTGTCCTGCTGAATAAATTAAGATACTAAGCCCACTTATAATTTTTAGCCAATCAGATAACTTGATCCAGATTGTTGCTATAAATTCACATACTTACTGACAAACAGTGCAGATCCAGATTAGTTGGCTTCTTCAGATGCCAACTGATCTGGATCTACACTGTTTGCAAATGCAGGGTATATCCGGGTTCAGCAGGACAAGGGTTAAACTGGTTCTTACCAGTTAAACATCGATATTCATTTAATATCAATTCTAAATTCCCCATTTTATGATGTCTGCAAATTACATATTCATCCCACACAAATGGAAATGTTTGAATATATGAATAATTGTCATTTCTGTTAATATGGCGCATTTAACCTTTACAATTCTCTTGGCTAATTCAGGAAATGACAAACTGATGATATAGGAGACAGTATGTATGAAATGCCAGATCCTGTTTTCTTGGAAAAGTAACAAAATATGCATGAAATGCCAGATCCTGTTTTCTGGGAAAAGTAACAAAATATTTCAATATGGCGTCTGCTGAAAATGTGTTTAGAACAGAGAGCTAAGCATTAAAGGGACTGGATACACAGCCATTTTTGCCAAGGGAAATAACTTTTGTGACTTCCTGTTTGTATTCCTGCACACAGTCCCTTATGAAAAGGGGTCCTCTCTAAAAGGAAAGATATGATCCCCTTAAAGGGGTCTACTCTAAAAGGAAAGGATTTGCTCCCATGGAGAGCAAATTCTTTCCTTTTAGAGTAGACTCCTTTTCAAAGGAAGGGGAGCAAATTTTTTCCTTTTAAAGTAAGGGAGTAGACCCCATTTCAAGAGGAGAAAATTATTTCCTTTCAAACTAGACCCCTTTTCTGAAGGGAGACCAAAAACAATTTGATGAGAGTTGCATCCCCTGAAAGTGTTATCTAAGCCCCTTAAGGCCAATGATTGAGTTGAGGTTTTATGGCCCAGTCAACCACTAGGGTCATGTCGAGTGTGACCAGTTTACCTAACAACACTTTTCCTCCATGTGGTTAACCAATACTTGTGCACAGTCTTTCACCAGAAACTGACAACCGGCTTTCTTGAATCAGTGGAAGGGATCCCCTTAAGTCAAACCAAGTCAACTCAAGGAAGACTACTTTGACTAGAACATAATATTCACTCCCTTCTAAAAGGGGGCTACCTTCAACAGTGAGAACCGCTCCCTCAAGGGAGCAAGCAAACTGTTTACTCAGAATTACCACCCCTTTTGAGATGGAGATTTATGGTCCAGTGAACATTGTTAAGGTCATGTTGAGCCAGTCAGATAACCTATTCACACTGTTCCAAGGCAGGCTTAGACTTAGTACTCTAACCTGTTAACCAGGACTTTGTGCAAATCATGTACTTTTGCCAGTAACTAACAACTGCCATTCTTCAATCAGCAGAAGGGGGAGAATTTAGGAGTACAAATTATTTCACATCACGAAAACATGCCTATATAATTTTGACCCCCTCAAACCCCACTTTTATATAGTAAAACTGGGGTTTACATGAGTATTTATTATTTTCTTATTTCTGCTCAAAAACATAGATTGTGGGTACTCGTTAGAACCGCCTCGTCGAGGCGGTTCTAACGAGTACCTACAATCTATGTTTTGAGCAGAAATGTAAAAAATATCAGAGTTTTTATCTGAAAATTTTCAGTTTTTGGAGGTGAAATTTTCTATATATTTGAATAGGCGTGTTTTCGTAATGATGATCACTCTCCATGAAAGTTATGTGGCCCAGCTGGCATTCAAACTTGCGACCCTGAACAATGGAGCCCAGCTATTTCAAGGTTAAAAAAAATGCTTTATCTAGGCATCACGAAAACATGTCTATATAATATTGACCCCCTGAAACCCCACTTTTATATAGTAAAACTGGGGTTTACAGGGGTATACATTATTTTTCTTATTTCTGCCCAGAAACATAGATTGTGGTACTCGTTAGAACCGCCTCGCCGAGGCGGTTCTAACGAGTACCCACAATCTATGTTTTGACCAGAAGTATGAGAAATATCCGAATTTTTATCTGAAAATTTTCATTTTTTGGTGGTTAAAATGTTCAGTATATTTGAATAGGCGTGTTTTCATAATGGCAGGCTTTCAAGTGCTCTCCATCAAAAAAGTAGGATAAAATAGGGCTCAAAATTTTGAAAAAGTAGGGCAAAAGTAGGAATTTCAATAATAAAAAGTAGGGACAGAAGGGACGTTCCTAGTGTTTTCAGACTTGGAAAAAGATATAAGCAAACAAAGTTTTCTCTGAACAAACACACTACATTACTATGGAAAAAATGTTCCAAAAAAAAAAAAAGAGTTACAAATGAAGTAAAAAAATTTTTTTTTAACTTTGCATCATATCTGATCAGATTAAGTTGAACTGATTTTTACAAATTCTAAGCGAGCGAAGCAAGCAAGGAAAATCATTACAATTTTTGGTCACTTCAAACATTTTTGGACTAAAAAGTTGGGATAGTAGGGCATTTTCAGAAAAAAGTAGGGAAAAGTAGGAGCACAAAAAAAAGTAGGGAAAAGTAGGAAAAGCAGGAAAAGTAGGGCCCGCTTGAAAGCCTGCTAGGGTTATGATCTGGGCCTGTTGTTCATATATCCCTGAAAAATCCTTTTCACATGATGCTGTCCATTAACATGAGGAAGAGCACTTCCTGTGGAACCAGTCAAATCATACCTTGATAACACATTCAAAGTTTCAGCACAGATCTGTGGACAAGGAACCAGCCTGAATGCAATGTGACCTTTTGCTGAAGAGTAGTGTGTCTTTATAACTGATTCAAATGTTTTCTTTATTTGGGCGTAATCACTTCTCTTGGATGTGTTGAAATACTCTGCAGATGAATCAAGCAAACTGCCTGGAATGAAGAGAAAATGATGGATTTAACCCTTAAAATGCCAATCACAACAATTGTCGTCTGCTTTGTCATTGTTGTAAACAGTGTGGACCCAGATCAGACTGCTACTTTAGGCAAAAAGTATGTTTGAAAAGTTTGCAAGAAGATGCAGCAGACGACATAAACAGATGACATTTTCAGATGCAGGTTTTTTTGGTGTTTTAAGGGTTAAAATAAACTGACCCAAAGAAAATGCTACACTGCTGATTCACAATGAAAAGATTAATACATTAATTTTTCTTCTGTTAAAATAAAATTTAAAATATCAGTCCACAATGGCCAGTTGCAATGAGTTATTTGCCTGCAATAATCAATGCAAGTATAACGGTCCTGCATTTGATCAGTTGGTTTTATTGTTAAAATACTGCACACTTTTTTGAAAAATATACAACTCTAACCTAACAATTTATCAGTTTTTAGGTATATTCCTAAAACAAAATTATATATGATGTTTATTCTTAAAAAAAAATAGATACGATGTTTCTCCTGTAACACAAGAATTAATTTCTGTAAAAATTTGGAAAGAAATATATATAGAAATTATCAAAATTTAACTTTGAACACATGTACCCTTCTATATAATTTGTATCTGAAAATCGTAGAGGTAATATCTACCTACAACCATTTCTACAGGCATTTTCTAGCAATAGGCAAGGAAAGTTAACTCGCTATGGTTCTCCATTTCTTGCACATGATACATTGATGAATGAATAATTCAACAGTTATTGATTTAGATTACAAACACACGCCAATTCAAATATATTGAATATTTCACCACTAAAAACTGGAAGTTTTCAGATAAAAATTCTGATATTTTTCATATTTCTGCTCAAAACATACATTATGGGTACTCTTTAGAACTGCCCCGCCAAAGCGGTTCTAATGGGTACCCATAATCTATGTTTTATAGCAGTAATAAGAAAACAAATGTATACCCCTGCAAACCCCATTTTTTCTATATAAAAAATTATATAGGATGTTTGTGTGATGCATGCATATTTTACAAACTAGATCATTTTTACAATCATATCTGTTTCCTTTGCCATTTAGTAGTGCTGTATTTCTGTTTTGGTCAGTATAAATTGGTACTCTTGAAAGACTTTGCTGCCATTTTGCAATGGGAGACCATTTTTGAAGGCATCAAGGTTTTTCTAATATCTGAAACATTAAAAAATGGGGGTTACTCTCAGAGCTCCAGATAAGGCACTTTTTCTGACCAAAATTTATTGACAGTTTTCTTACTTTTTTCCATGAAAAAATTAGTATGTTGTGGATACTAAATAGATCTGCCTTACCGAGGCGCCTCCTATGTGTACCCACAACATACATTTTCATGGAGAAATCAGAAAAACATGTAGCTGGCTACCGCTCCTATTTGAAGCAATGACTTTCAAAAGAGACAATTTGCTCCCATCATTTGCAGTAAACTAGTGCTTAAAATAAAGATTTCAAATGCATCTCCCAGCACTGAAATTTTACACCACCATATTTGTAACAAGCAGTTTTAGAGGTATGTCCTTGTGAGAAAAGTACAAAGAACAATGAACCTGTATTATATTCTTCTACAAAATTTGGCAATATTTAAGTTATGATCACAAACTTGTTCACAGACAACAAAATTGTAACAGACTACATTCTATTTTTTTTTTAAATTATTTTTCAGGGAAAATAAGATCTGGCATTTTACATGAATTGTCTGCAAT
This sequence comes from Anodontia alba, assembly GCA_964016985.1. Lineage (NCBI taxonomy): Eukaryota > Metazoa > Mollusca > Bivalvia > Lucinida > Lucinidae > Anodontia > Anodontia alba. Next base: position 93,275,917 of record OZ024830.1, on the reverse strand, counting down.
TCAGAGGAAAAATGTCAAGCCTTATTTTCTCTGAAAAAAAAAAATGACAAAATAAAAAAAAGTCTGCTAGTTATAATTAGCATTTAAGGGTTAAGTGTAGTAAATAATTATTACCGCCATGTATGACAAGGAAAAGGGTGTTGGTTTTACAGATGGGTGGGGGTGGCTGTGGTTTCTCGTGACCTCCCGTCTCTAAACTGTATTTCTGACAGAGTTTCTCCAATCTCCTCCCACCATACATTTCTGAAATATCAACATAATAACATATCATATGATTTCTCCCACCGTACATTTCTGAACTATCAACCTAATAATTTATCATATGACATTGCTATTATTCAGTTGTAAGGTCATATGATAAAAAATGAATAGACATTACGAAAACATACCTATTCAAATATAATGAAAATTTTACCACCAAAAAAATGAATATTTTCAGAAAAAAAAATCTGATATTTTTCATATTTCTGCTCAAAACATAGATTGTGGGTACTCATTAGAACTGCCTCGATGAGGTGGTTCTAACGAGTACCAACAATATATGTTTTTGAGTAGAAATAAGAAAAATAATGTATACCCCTGTAAACCCCAGTTTTACTATATAAAAGTGGGGTTTAAGGGGGTCAAAATTATATAGGTATGTTTTCGTTATGTGAACAAAACAAAAGCAATATACCCGCTCAACTTTTCAAAGTTGGGGACATAAAAACAATGAGCAATAAAGTCATTCCTTCCTCAACAGCTTTTGAGCTGTTAACCCTTGTCCTGCTGAACCCGGATATACCCTATTTTGCAAACAGTGTAGATCCAGATCAGTTGGCTTCTGAAGAAGCCAACTGATCTGGATCTGCACAGTTTGCCAGCAAGTATGCAAATTTATAGCAACTATCTGGATCAAGTAATCTGATTGGCTGAAAATTAAAAGCAGGTGTGGCTTCTTAATTTATTCAGCAGGACAAGGGTTATGCTGTAAAATAAGTATATTTGTGATATATATAGTGTTATTCTGGTTAATATTTAAGAAATGATTGGTTTACAAATTAAAAAACTAAGGCTGCATAAAGAGTAAAAGCAAAAACAGAAAAAAGAATTTAAATATAATAAACCTGTGAAACCTACACATGTAAGACTTTAGTCAACAAGGCCTTTCACTGCAAATTTGTGAAATAAAGGAATATAAATGTTAATAGGGTCATTGCATATGTAATTCCAGACAGACAAGAAAAAAAAAACAATTCCTATTCAAACAGTAAGTGGCGGCACTTCTAATGAGTTCCCACAACATACGCTTTCTGGGAGAAAGAAGGAAAAAATATCAGCACCACAACCCTTGTCCTGCTGAATAAATTAAGATGCCACGCCACCTTCTAATTTTCAGCCAATCAGATTACTTGATCTATATTGTTGCTATTATTTCAAATACTTAATGGCAAACAGTGCAGATCCAGATCAGTTGGCTTCTGAAGAAGCCAACTGATCCGGATCTACACTGTTTGCAAAGGCAGGGTTTATCTGAGTTCAGCAGGACAAGGGTGAGTATATAACAAAGTATCTTATCTAGAGGTATGAATACGAGTTACATACCTGATTCCGAGGAAAGGACTGATCGAGCATCTGCAAATTCGTCATTGGATACAGTAAGAGTTTCCATGGAGCTGGAGCGTACCGGACCACCCTCAGCTGAAAAAGAAATCAAAAACAAATTCTACAAACAGAAACCTAGAATAGTTACTGTCAGATGAAATGACCGTACCCAAGCTGCAAAGCTACCTACTGAACCATTTGCATAATATGGTGGAACTTCCACAAATGGCCACAATTCAACAACAGCCCCCTCCCTGTGACCTTTGTGATATCCCAAAGCACTGTTTTATTATTAACCATATTCAACCTATTTACTGCACTCTGTGCTTTGGCTTTCAAAACTACTAGGAAAACTTGTGGTAAAATCTGTACCTACCTATACTAAGGGTACACTTAATGCTTCAACTTTAGTGCATTCCCCAATCAGAAGGGAGAGAAATATTTCCATGTCAAGGTTATTTTCCTTGGAGATGTATCCTTTCCCTTAAAGCACAGTGCTAGAAAGTTTCATTTGTGAAATATTTCACAAACATCAGTCTTAATAGCCAATAACTGCCTATAAGCAAAAAGCAATGTCATGTGACCACAATAATTTTGCATTCTGGTTACAAAAACAAGCTTTAAAGCATCCAGTAAGGTCACAACACACCATCTTATATAAGAATACTTTAAAAAATATAAAACAAGAGCTTCGCAAGCGGAACATTATATGCCTGTTTGCTAAGATAGTGGGGCCAACATTTAAGAAGGAATTGTAACCAATGTACACTATGTGTATGGCTAAAAGACGGACAGGCAGACAAGCACAAATAGCAATTCTGTAATTAATGATTGCACCTATATTAAAATAATTAAGATTTTATCTACTGTTAGTATAAATAAAAAAAGCTTCCAGGATGAAATGGCACAGATGTTGAGAAATGCAGGAGTCAAACAAGGGAAATAAAAATAAACAAGGGCCCTGACTCAGTAGACAACAGATGAGTGACATTTTGTTCAGCTATTGCTATTTCTTTTTCATTTCTCAAAGAATACATATATTGTGGGTACTCATTAGAATTCCCTTGCTAAGGCAGTTCTAAGGTGTACCAGTTAATAAATTTTGGCAAAGGTCAGGTAGGTTTTTTTTTTGTTTTGTTTCTTGTTTTGTTTTGTAATCCCATTATTCCCATTATTCATATACAAATGTCACTCATGTCATTCTGCTATAAAGCGCTAGACAGAAAATCAAACAAAAAAAATCAAAGAAACTCAGAGAACACCAGGATTCCAGGTAAAGAGCCTTAATTTCTGTACTTGTGCACATTCTTTTGCCAGAAAGACAACCGCCCTTCTTGATTCAGCGGAAAGGAGAGAGTGACCATAGAAAATACTTCATGATCAATCCCCATGAAAGAATGAAGCCAGACCTAGCTTTTAGTTTTTTCCTTTTACTATAAAAATGTATGTTGTGGGGGTACTCATTAAAAATGCACATAAAATGCAGTTGTAACTAGAACATTGTTTTCAGAGGAAAACGTATGTCCCCCACCAGTTTGAACAGACCTATCGTTGAAAAAGGTTGTATCTATAATTTACCTATTTTTTTGCCTGTGTGTGGTCGACGGGGACCATTTTCCAAAATCTAAGCCCTAGTGTGACCTTGAAAATGGGGTCAGTTCTTGTCCCTGTCTCAACAATATAGATGTACAAGTTTGGTCAAAATCAATCCATTCATTCTGGAGATAGGGTGCAGAAAAGCCATTTTCCAATGATCTGAGCCCTCCTGTGTCCTTGAAAATGGGATCAAGGTCATCAAAATCTAATAAGTTCTTTTTCATGTCACAACAATATAGTTGTGCTAGTTTGGTCAAAATCCATCCATTCCTTCATGAGATAGGGTGCAGACAAGCCATTTTTCAACAATCTAAGCCCTTGTGTGACCTTGAAAATGGGATCAAGGTCATCAAAATCTAATCAGTTCTTTTTCATGTCACAACAATATAGTTGTGCTAGTTTGGTCAAAATCCATCCATTCCTTCATGAGATAGGGTGCAGACAAGCCATTTTTCAACAATCTAAGCCCTTGTGTGACCTTGAAAATAGGATCAAGGTCACACAAATCTAATCAGTTCTTTTCCATGTCACAACAATATAGATGTACAAGTTCAGTAAAAATCAATCCATTCATTCTGGAGATAGGGTGCAGACAAGCCATTTTCCAACAATCTGAGCCCTCCTGTGACCTTGAAAATGGGGTCAAGGTCACCAAAATCTAATCTTTTCTTGTCCCTGTCTCAACAATATAGCTGTACAAGTTTGGTCAAAATCCATCCATTCATTCTGGAGATAGGATGCAGAAAAGCCATTTTCCAACAATCTGAGCCCTCCTGTGACCTTGAAAATAGGGTCAAAGTCACCAAAATCTAATCAGTTCTTTTCTATGTCTCAACAATATAGATCCACAAGTTTGGTAAAAATCCATTCATTCATTCAGGAGATAGTGTGCAGACAAGCTATTTTCCAACCATCTAAGCCATCACGTGACCTTGAAAATGGGATCAAGGTCACCAAAACCTAATCAGTTCTTTTAAACGTCCCAGCAATCTAGATGTTCAGGTATGGTCAAAATCCATTTGCTCCTTCAGGTGACAGGGTGCAGACAAGCAATTTTGCAGCCTTTTCCAACAATCTAAGTCCTCATGTGACCCTGAAAATGGGGTCAAGGTAATCAAAATCTAATCAGCATTTTCCTACACCCAATGATAAATTTGTGTAAGTTTGGCCAAAATCCATCCATTCATTAAGGAGTTAGAGTGCAGGCAAGAGGCTACGCTGACACTGATGCCGACCCCGACAGGACCCGCACTAAAAACAATATGTCCCCCCTATGGTGGGGGACATAATGAGTACCCAAAGCATGTTTGCATTATAGGAAAAAAGAAAACTATATACATATATTGATGCCTTTTTACCTATAGCTCCAGATAATAAACTTATTCAATCATACTATTGATGTTTCTCTTTTTTTCTCTATGAAAATATATTATTATGTTGTGGGTACTCGATTCACAGCCAAAGAGGTGCTTCTAATGAGTATCCACAACATATGCTTTTGCAGAGAAATAATATAAGTAGCATGTGGATACCCACCCCCCCCCCCCCCCCCCACACACTCTCCCCGACCCCTACCCCACCGCTTATCTGGAGCTATGTATGCTCCTATCTGGAAAACTGACTATAAAACAATACTTACATGCGCATTCAGTGTCAGAATCAGAGTTTTCGAAGTCAGAAATAAAAACTTCAGCATCTTCAAGACCTACAGAACAACAAGCACGCAAACGAAAATAAAACATAGTGCAACATAAAGTTGGCTTCAGATATGTACACTGTTCACTATGCACACTATTCACATGAATATATCTGAACCACAGCTCCAGGTAAGGCACTTTTGTTTTTTGTTTTGTTTTTTCAACCAATAATTATTAATATTTTTCTAATTTTTCAAGATAAACATATGTTGTGGGTACTCATTAGAAGTGCCTCGCCGAGGTGCTTCTCATCACGAAAACATGCCTATATAATTTTGACCCCCTAAAACCACACTTTTATATAGTAAAACTGGGGTTTACAGTGGTATACATTATGTTTCTTATTTTTGCACAAACACATAGATTGTGGGTACTCGTTAGAACCGCCTTGCCTCACCGAGGCAGTTCTAACGAGTACCCACAATCTATGTTTTCAGCAGAAATATGAAAAATATCAGAATTTTTTATCTGAAAATTTTCATTTTTTGGTGGTAAAATTTTCAGTATGTTTGAATAGGCATGTTTTCGTAATGCAACGAGTACCAAAACATTTTTTTCGTGTAGAAATATGAAAATTATTATCTCGATATTCCCCCTTATCTGGAGCTATGATCAGCTGTCTACCAAGTGAAAATTTGCCCTTAAGGTATAAGCAGACATGAAGGCCCAGACCATCCTGCCTGATCAGGATCTTTGCTGTCTGATTACAGAATCACTGGATACTGAAGACATGGAGCTGCTTCATGTTTTTTTCTATACAAAAATGCTCAGTTATACTTTCTATGCAAAACTACTCAACTGTTTTTTCTATACAAAAGTGCTCAGTTATCAACTTTCTATGCAAAACAGCTCCATTGTCTTTTTTGTAAACAAAAGTGCTGAGTTATATTTTCTATGCAAAACTGCTCAATTGTTTTTTTGTTTTTTTTTCTATACAAAAGTGCTCAGTTATACTTTCTATCCAAAATTGCTCAATTGTTTTTTTCTATACAAACTTTTTATGCAAAACTGCTCAATTGTTTTTTCTATACAAAAGTGCTCAGTTATATTTTCTATGCAGTACTGCTTGATTGTTTTTTGTATACAAAAGTGCTCAGTTACACTTTCTATGCAAAACTGTTCAATTGTTTTTTTTCCTATACAAAAGTGCTCAGTTATATTTTCAATGCAAAATTGGTCAATTGTTTTTTTTCCTATACAAAAGTGCTCAGTTATATTTTCTATGCAAAACCAGTCAATATATATATTGTTTTTCCTATACAAAAGTGCTCAGTTATATTTTCTATGCAAAACTGCTAAAGTGTTTTTCTTATACTAAAGTGCTCAGTTATAGTTTTTATACAAAACTGCTTAATTGTTTTTTGTAAAGAAAAGTGCTCAGTCATATTTTCTTCGCAAAACTGCTCAATTGTTTTTCCTATACAAAATTGCTCAGTTATATTTTCTATGCAAAACCGGTCAATTGTTTTTCCTATACAAAAGTGCTCAGATATTTTCTATGCAAAACCTGTCATTGTTTTTCCTATACAGAAGTGCTCAGTTATATTTCTTTATACAAAACTGCTCAATTGTTTTTTGTAAACTAAAGTGCTCAGTTATATTTACTATGTAAAACTGCTCAATTGTTTTTGTAAACAAAAGTGATCAGTTATATTTTCAATGCAAAATGCTCAATTGTTTTTCCTATATAAAAGTGCTCAGTTATATATTCTATATAAAACTGCTCAATTTATTTTTTTTCTATACAAAACTGCTCCATTATTTTTTCTATGCAAAACAGCAACATATCTGGAGTCATGAAAATAAGTGAAACATAATGCAGCTGGAACATAACACACAAAGCAATACATAAAACATAATACAAATAATGCACACGGGTGAAACACGAACTAATGCAATCTGGGTAAGATGATTTCGGTTACAGGGAAACATTTATAGCAATAGTCAGTTTCATAGCAGTTCTGTAATTCTCCATAAATCTAAGCAGATTTAAGTGACATGGATTTTAATCACATGACCAATCATCTGCTGGTGGATTTGGTGTTTTATTGCAAGGGTGTTAATGGAATCTGACAGTGCAATGAAGTGCCAAACAGTCATAAGCTGAATCTGCCTCCAGTGGGATTTGAACCCAGGACCTCATGATCCAAAGTTGGGTGCGCTAACCACTTGGCCACATGGACACTTATATCTATTGGTGGAAAACAATGAAGCTGTTTTTTTTTGTTTTTTCGTTTCTTTTTTTTTATTGATTTTTTTTCCATCTATCCAGCTTGGATTTGCCATTGCTTACAAACAATTTTGCTCCTCCATGATAGGGTATGAATATGGCTGTTTGCAGACAACTGGCAGCCTTTAATGTCTAGCAAGCTGTGTAAAACTTTTTTCAGCAAATGACAAATTGATGACATTATCGTAATGGAGACAATTTGCATAAAATGTCTAATCCTATTATCTGGGAAAAATAAGAAAAATATCATCAATCTGTAGTCTGCTGAATTAGCCCTGAGAGTAATAAAGGTTAACCCCTGCCCTGCTGAATAAATTAATATGCCACGCCCACTTCTAATTTCCAGCCAATCAGATTACTTGATCCTGGTTTTTGAAAGAAATTCACATAATTAAAGATTAATGACAAACAGTGCAGATCTAGATCAGTTGGCTTCTTCAGAAGCCAACTGATCTGTATCTACACTGTTTGCTAAGAAAGGGCATGTCGTGTTCAGCAAGAGAAGGGTTAACAATGCAGATAGATGGCATTTCAGCTGTTTGTAGTCATGTTTTACTGTCAGTTCATGGGTACAGCCCTCACAAGTGCCACCAACATTTGATTGGACAACATTTTTATCATGGAGTTGGCTGCAGAAAACAGTTATTAATTTCCGTACTGCCTCCGTTTTTTTTTCACAGTGAAACTGACTATTAATAAATACCATACTAATCCTAAGTATTGGAACAGACAGGCCTGAGCAAACAGTGGAGACCCAGATAAGCTGCTGCAGAATACTGATCAGGGTTTACACTGTTTAATTGCCACTCATCAACTATTTTAGACATATCATTAGGTAGTAAATTTTAAGAAAAGTATGGCAAGGACTTAACCCTAAAAATGCCAAGAAAACCTGCATCTGAAAATGTCGTCTGTTTATGTCGTCTGCTGAATATTCTTGCAAACTTTTCCAACCTATTTTTTTCATAGAGGCAAACAGTGTAGACCCTGATCAGACTGCTCCTAGAGGAGCCGTCTGATCTAGGTCCACACTGTTTGCAAAAATGACTTTTAAAATCACAAGCAGATGACAAAGCAGATGACAATTGTTGTGATTGGCAGTTTAAGGGTTAAGGTGTCCCAATATTTAGGGTAAATACAGCAGATAACAATTTTAACCCATAAAGTGCTTAGTAAAATTGTAGCAGACTATATTCTAAATTTTTTTATAATTATTTTTCCAAGAAAATAAGACTTGGCATTTCATGTGAATCATCTGCTAGGCAGATGATTCACATAAAATGCCAAGTCTTATTTTTTCTGAAAAAATAGAATATATGTTTACATGTATACATAAAATAAAATTAAATGTATACATAAAATAAAATAGAATGTCATCTGCTTCAGTTATGATTAGCGGTTTGTGGGTTAAGAGAATTGAATCAATGCATAAAATAATGTTACATTGAGAAAGCTAGATTATGGCAAAATAAAACAGAATAGAATGTAACATATATACTGAAATACATGTGTAGTAAAAGTAAATCATTAGGGAAAGAATGGAACACTGTAACAAACAATGTAATAATATAATGCAATCAAGTGATACATATAATGCAACAAAACATGAGCATTATGGATCAGAATTAAGTATAAAGCACCAAATAATATATTTATATAACGCAATATAATGCAAAGCATTATGTAACGGAGTGAAATTATAATGCACCAAATGATATATAATGTAATACAACAAAAAAATGGCATTATGCAACAGAGTGAAATTATAATGCACCAAATTAATATAATGCAATACAATGCAATGAAGGAACAGTTTCAGTTTCAACATATAATGCAACAAATTATATATAAAATAATGCATCATTATGAAATGTCTCAGCCCCTCCAGATGACATATACGGCCAGCTAGACCCAGATCTGCCTGTGCAACTGCTCAGTCTGATCACGGTCTATGCTGTTCACTAACAGAATATTTCAGGGCTATATATTATGTTAGCAACCAGTGTAGACTCTGATCAGACTGCACAGATTGTGCAGCTGATCCGAGTCTATGGTGAACTCATTGTCATAAGGCTGTTAGTTTCTTTTTTACAGATTTTAATATCAGAATTCTCAAAAGACCATCAAACTGTGGGTGCGTGACACTGACCAGTTAAAGGTAGATTCTGCAGGACTTAAATTTGTGGCAAGGGAGCACAGGGGTGTGATTGACAACATAATTATTTTAGCTATATAAAACCATGTGCATAGAAAATCCTAACCTAAATAATCCAACACTGTAACAACTAACTGTACATATTCCAGTAAAATTTGAACAAATTCACTTGAATAGCTCACAATGTGTCTAAAATCATTATGCTTGTGTATACATGTAGTAGCTGGCTGGCCATGGTTTAACCCCTGCCCTGCTAAATAAAATAAGATGCCATGCCCACTTCTAAATGTCAGCAAATCAGATTACTTGATCCAGGTTGTTGAAACAAATTCCACATACTTAATGAGAAACAGTACAGATCCAGATCAGTTGGTTTCTGAGAAGCAAACTGATCTGGATCTACACTGTTTGCAAAGGCAGGGCAATTAATACAAACACAAACCTCAGAATGTACCTGGCCTATGTGCAGACAGACGGATGGACACAAGGACGACCAACATGAAACCATAATACCCCACCACTATCGTGTGGCGGGGTGTAAAAATAAAATACAGACCAAAAGAAAAACTATTATCTTTAGAGAAGCTTATTTTGCTTAGAGAAAATAATAAACTCCCTATGTATCACTCTTAACTTTAAAGCACTAGTAAGTAAAATTGTAGCAGACGACATTTGGAATTATTTTTTACTATTTTTCAGAAAACAAGACCTGGCATTTCATAGCTAGGTAGATGATTCACATGAAATGCCATGCTTTATTTTTTCTGAGAAATAATAAAAAAAAAAAATAAATAAATAAATAAAAATGTTGTTTGCTGCAGTTAGGAATAGCACTTTAAGGATAAAGGTAGACAATTCACACAAAATGCCAAGCCTTATTTTCTCGGAAAAATGCACACACAAAAATCAAAATGACTCTGCTGCAGCTGTGATTAGCGCTTTAAGGGTTAAATGTCATCTGCTAATTATCATTATTAGCAGTAAGGTGAAGGCCAACAAGAGATGCTAGAAATAGAACTTCATGCTGACACAGAGACCATATGCCACTTCCCCTGCAGATTGTCACAGATTGTCACAGCTGTGGGTTATAAAACTTGACCCTCTACCTGCTGAACCTGGATATGCCCTGCATTTGCAAACAGTGCAGATCCAGATCAGTTGGCTTTGCAAGAAGCCAACTGATCTGGACCTACACTGTTTGGCATTAAGTATGTGAATTTGTATCAACAAAACGGATCGAGTAATCTGATTGGCTGAAAATTAGAAGTGGGCGTAGCATCTTAATTTATTCAGCTTGGCAAGGGTTAACTGATACAATATTTAACAAGAACATTTAACCCATTTATGCCGAGTGGACTCTTCTACCTTAACTCTTTGGAATGGTCCATTCCCAATATAAGGGGTGTTTGGTTAGTTTTTATGATTGCCATGTTTCTATAGAAATTCCTGTATTTAATGGAAACCCTGATTAGAAGCATTTTGTGGCATTCTGAACTGCTACATTGTGGAAAGCTACACAAATATTCTTTTATTATTACTTTTCAGATTAAATATTAAGGGTTAACATATCATGTGAATGGTCTGCAAAGCATATCCAGATCAAAGCTGCATCTAAAGTCCAGCTCCAGATTGAAGTGTGGGTATCTGATTAATATTTTTCTTATTTCTCCAAGAAAACATATTTTGTGGGTACTCATTAGAAGCGCCTTGCCAAGGCACTTCTAATGAGTACCCACAAAATATGTTTTATGGAAAAATAAGAAAACTGTCAATACTTTTTCACTGACAAAAGCACTTCATCGGGAGCTAATTGCCATTTGCCAGCCAATCACTATAAATTCTCAAATAGACTTGTTCAAACAGAAGTATTTGGTTGGTTTGGAGTTTAACGGCCCAGTCAACACTATTAAGGTCATGTGAAGCTGGTCAGTTAGCCTAGCCGCACTTTTTCTTCAGCAGGCGTCAAGCTTTTTAAGCAGTTAATCAGTACTTTCGCACATTCTTTCACCAGAAATGACGTCATAGCTACTCTTCCTCAATCACCAGAAGGGAGAGAATTTCAGAAGTATGGTAGTTGCAGTATATTCCAAACATTTTATCTTATTTTGTAGTTTTGAGAATACTGGTAATTATCCCGTCCAAGTGTTCAAATCAAAGTTTTCCAGTAGACAACATTTATAAAATCTTCCTTCAATATATCCAAGAACTGATGAATATTTTAGATAAGGAATTATCAATCATGAAAGTTCAGATACATATGAACCCATTTTGATACAAGGGGACTGAACACACTTGGAGATTTTCCACCATTTTTGACAAGGGAGACAACTTCTATGACTTCTTGTTTGTTTTCCTGCACACCAACCCCTTATGAAAAAGGGTCTTCTCTAAAAGGAAAGAATTTGCTCCCATAGGGAGTAAATTCTTTCCTTTTTAAGTAGACCCCATTTCATAAGGGAGGTAAAACAATTTTGTCACCCCTGAACATGTATCGATTCCCCTTAATTTGAAGATAACTTTTCTCCAAAGATTACTAAAACTCTATAACCCTATATGAAACTCAATTATCTTAAATGCAGACAAGTGCAAATTCTATTTTCAATGCAATCTATTTCCCACATTCTATGGATCTAATTTTCTCAATCCACTTCTCCGTAGTGTACAAGTCCTTTCAAAGCTTTCGCAATTGATAGATGTGCCGTGTCTTGAGAAAATTGACATTCTCACAAATGCAGATAACCTTGATCACTCTCTGGTCTAATTCAGCAGATGACAAATTGATATCTTTTCTTTTATTTTTCCAAGAAAATAGGGTCTGACCAACCAGGCAAATTGTCTCCTTTCCAGACAATTTGCATGACATCACAAAAACATACCTATATAATTTTGACCCCCTTAAACCCCACTTTTATATAGTAAAACTGGGGTTTACAGGGGTATACATTATTTTTCTTATTTCTGCTCAAAAACATAGATTGTGTGGGTACTCGTTAGAACCGCCTCGGCGAGGCGGTTCTAACGAGTACCCACAATCTATGTTTTGAGCAGAAATATGAAAAATATCAGATTTTTTATCTGAAAACTTTCAGTTTTTGGTGGTAAAATTTTCGATATATTTGAATAGGCGTGTTTTCATAATGAGGTATCAAATCCTATATGCTTACAAATAAGAAAAATATTTCAAAATGTTATCTACTGTAATTTTTACCCAGCATGCTAAGCTGTAACAAAGGTTCTAATCACATGAGCATCTGCATGTATCCGAATCGGTTCATTCACTATACATCTATATACAGTCGACTCTTATTATCTTGACTTTGCTTATCTCGAATAACCACTGATTTCGAAGAGAAAATCAGGTCCCTGTTTTAACAGGGAAATCTCACAACAGGTAACAAAATATTGTGGAAAAGAGGAGAAATTGCTCCTAAGGAGCAATTTCTCCTCTTTTCCACGATATTTTCAATATGCCTCTAACTTCAGGAGTCAAATTACATATCCATTTGTGAAATGTGGTGGTTCGATTTAAATTTCTTCCAATTCTGCAAATCTGTTTGTCGAGCTATGGATATCTGAAAGTATTTCAGACAGTCCTTTGGACTTTGAGATAACGTACAAGAGTCGGCTGTACAGTTGAATGAAGATTTGGTCTTTAAGGTTTATTTCAAAAGTATTAAAATCAACGTCAAAAAGATTGCTTTTGGAAACAAAGAATACACTACAGATTAGAAAATGGGAGTCTCAGCTCTTCATAAGCTGTAATGAAGTTTGCAACACTGCTTACGCCCTCTAGTGTCATATTGAGATGATGAGAGGGAGATAATGGAAGGTTCTGAACAAAGGAGCGCTCAGTGCAGTCATAAGATAAAGTCTGACCGCAGCTGCATTCCAGCACAATACTTCATGGTCGGTAGTCTGCAGTGCTAAAATTCTGCTTTGCTAAGATTCAGTCAAGTCCAATGATATTGTGTGTCTGCTGATATTGACTAGTATTAGATTTGTTTCTGTTCCCTAAAAAATACTTGTTTACAAAATGAAATATAGTCTGGTTGGTTTTTTTACGAATATATAGGGCATTAAGAAATTCATTATCTGTGTGACAAAAACATACTGTATTTTACATCAGAACTGACTGGAAATCCGAATGATTTTATGAGAGTTTTTTGTGTATAAGGTCAATCAAATACAACTAAAAGATGACTTTACTGCAAACCTACTGTAATTGAAAATTTTTAAGCAGACCCCTTGAACTAGGGTCATTTAAGGTCTGCAATAAAACAGGCCCCAAGGTTATAAAACTTTTTTCATGCTCAACTCAGCTGAGCATGAAATTTTCTCTGCTAATAAATAGGAAAATGCCAACAACAGTTGGTATTTTCATATTTATAGCAAGAGAAATTTTCATGCATAGCTATGTTTAGCTAGAAAGAAATTGCAATGTTTAGTAATTTGATATTTATCAGCAGGACAAAGTTCATGCTCAGGTGAGTTGAACATGAAAAAAGTTTTATAACCTTGGAACCTGGTCTATCTGACTGTCTGAAACAGAAGTGTGAAGTCACAGAGACATTCAAAATTGCAGCAGACAACATTCTTAACCCTTAAAGCACCAATCACAACAATTGTCGTCTGCTTTGTCTTCTGCTTGTGATTTTAAAAGTCATTTCTGCAAACAGTGTGGACCCAGATCAAACTGCTCCTTTAGGAGCAGTCTGATCTGGATCCACACTGTATGTCAGTATGCAAAAAAAATAGCTTTAAGAAGTTTGCAAGAATATTCAGCAAACGACATAAACAGATGACATTTTCAGATACAGGTTTACTTGGCGCTTTAAGGGTTAATTTTGTTTTATTATTTTTCAGAGAAAATTAGTTTTACATGTATTATTTTTTCAGAGGATATAACAAAATTTTGTGTGAATCCTCTTCCTAGCATCCCTAGCAGATGCTCTGCACTTTTATTCTTTTGTCTTGGTGGAGATAAAACTCATTAATCTTAAACTTCTCATCACGAAAACACACCTATATAATGTTGACCCCCTTAAACCCCACTTTTATATAGTAAAACTGGGATTTACAGGGATATACATTATTTTTCTTATTTCTGCTCAAAAACATAGATTGTGGGTACTCGTTAGAACCGCCTCGTCGAGGTGGTTCTAACAAGTACCACAATCTATGTTTTGAGCAGAAATATGAAAAATATCAGAATTTTTATCTGAAAATTTTCATTTTTTTTTTTGTGGTAAAATTTTTCAATATATTTGAATAGGCATGTTTTCATAATGTAGACATGCTCACTGATTATAGTACAACAACGACAGCAGTACATGTAATTAACAAAATTTCATCATTATTTTAAATCCACACTTAAACATTTTAAGTGGCAATTAAACATTTTTATGGTGACCATTACAAATTTTTATGATTACACACAGTGTTCAAGCCAGGCTGCGCCATTGCGCCAATGGCGCATGTTTTCATATTTTGGCGCAGAAAATAATAATAAAAAAAAAAAACGAAGTTGAAAAATCGCCAATTCCACCGGAGTTCAGCAAACTACATCTTTGTTGGTTTTTATACTGCAGCGTGTATTTATACTTGCACCGGCAGAAGTGTTCCGGATAGCAACTACCAATTATATCATGCCATCTGATTGGATACGGAGATCCAATCAGCGTTTGTGTTTCATATATTGAAAGCACATGTTCTGATGTGCAATATTGTTGATACGTTGTCATGGCTGAACGCAAAGGGAAAGAACGATCAATACTGAGCTTTTTCCCCAAGGGATCTAAGGGGGAAACCACAGAATCTTCGACTAAACTAAGTGAAGAAAGGCCCCTCCCAATCGACAAGCGATCAATCTGACCCCTCACCCCAAGCTGCTGCGGCACAAAGCGAACGTGACAAACCAAAAACAAGTGAAAAAGAAAGTAGTCAAATAAATCGTGGCTTTCAAGAACCGTGATTACGATTGTTCCCATGCATTGTATATGATAAGGAAGATAATATCATGAGATGTTCGCTTTGTGTCAAACACAAAAAGAAAAAATTGTGTTGTCCCCAGATATTTTCAATTGTCCCCAACTTTTTGGAGGGTAGCGGCCCTTGGGCCCCAAAACTGATTCCTGGCTTGAACACTGTTACACACTTTTATGGTGACAATACACACTTTTATGGTGATGACTGCAGACTTTTATGATGATGATTCCACACTTCTACATAGACCATTACACACTTTTATGGTGATGACTGCAGACTTTTAAGATGATGATTCCACACTTCTACATAGACCATTACACACTTTTATGGTGACCATAACAATCAATCTCTTAAGGTGACGGTAACACACTTTTATGGTGACCATTCGCACTTCTATGGTGGGTGACCATTACACACTTTTATGGTAATTATTACACATTTTATGGTACTTTTGTGGTGACACTACACACTTTATAGTGACAATGACACATTTTTATGGTGACCATTGTATATTTTTATGAGTAAGCACTTCTATAATGACCATTTTACACACTTTTATGAACATATACTTTTATGTGATCATTGCACACATTTATGGTTAAATCACGAAATTATTACACTGCAAAATCATCACGAAAACATACCTATATAATTTTGACCCCCTCAAACCCCACTTTTATATAGTAAAACTGGGGTTTACAGGGGTATACATTATTTTTCTTATTTCTGCTCAAAAACATAGATTGTGGGTACTCGTTAGAACTGCCTTGGTGAGGCGGTTCTAACCAGTACCCACAATCTATGTTTTGAGCAGAAATATGAAAAATATTAGAATTTTTATCTAAAAACTTTCAGTTTTTGGTGGTGAAATTTTAAATATATATTTGAATAGGCGTGTTTTCGTAATG
Organism: Anodontia alba; assembly: GCA_964016985.1. Classification (NCBI taxonomy): domain Eukaryota; kingdom Metazoa; phylum Mollusca; class Bivalvia; order Lucinida; family Lucinidae; genus Anodontia; species Anodontia alba. The sequence continues at coordinate 93,259,762 of OZ024830.1, read as the reverse complement.
TTAAGAAAAATTACAATATCACTCATTTACTGTCTGAAAAAATCCCTCTTCCACATCAACTTTCAGCACTTCCTGAGCAAATTAAGCATTAGACATTTAAAATACTATTCCTATTTCTCCAAAATAATAGGGTTTGCTATTTCATGTAAATCGTCTGCTTTGGAGACAATTTGCATGAGATGCCAAACCCTTTTTCCAATAAAAAAATGAAAAATATTTCGAAATGTTGTCTATTAATTTTTTTTACCCAGTATAATTCTTAGAGTTAAGTGAATTGTAGTTACTTGGACTAGGCAGTTACTAGAGAATTTTATGCTGAGTAAAAATTTCAGCAGACGTCATTTTCAAATTTTTTTTTTTTTTTTTTTTTTTGTCAAAAAAAAAAAGGCATTGATATTTTAAGCAAATTGTCTCCTAAGGAGACAACCTGCATGAAATGTAAAAGCCTATTTTCTGGGAAAATAATAGAAGATGTATTGTCAATGTGTCATCTGCTGTATTAGCCCAGAGAGGGGTAAGGGTTAAGGACAAATGGTAATTTAGTTAGCTGTGCCAAATAATTATTTTGAAAACCTTCTGACATCACAGCAATCTGTTTAGAGGAGTCTAGACATCTATTCTGTATGTTAAATGGATGCTGGGACAGCCATGAAGGTTATTAAGTTTAGTTCTTTTCTTATTCTTCCATGAAGAAATGCCTCAGTGAGGCAGTTCTAATGAGTATCCAAGTTACAGATTTTAATAGATAAATGAGCAGACTCAGGCACAGTATGTCCTACGAAATTGTTTGTGAGCCAAGCAAAGACACAGATGAGCCTGCAAATCTACACATTCTCAGAACCTCCGCTGTCTATCTAAGTAGAAAACTTGGATGTCTGGCTTCACATACATCTATATACAGTCGACTCTCATTACCTTGACTTTGCTTATCTTGAAAAACCACTTATTTCAAAGAGAAAATCAGGTCCCTTTTTTTAACAGGGAAATCTCACAACAGGTAACAAAATATTGTGAAAAAGAGGAGAAATTGCTCCTAAGGAGCAATTTCTCCAGGGAAATCTCACAACAGGTAACAAAATATTGTGAAAAAGAGGAGAAATTGCTCCTAAGGAGCAATTTCTCCTCTTTTCCACGATATTTTCAATATGTCTCTAACTTCAGGAGTCAAATTACATATCATTTGTGAAATGTGGTAGTTCGATTTAAATTTCTTCCAATTCTGCAAATCTGTTTGTCGAGCTATGGATATCTGAAAGTATTTCAGACAGTCTCTTGGACTTTGAGATAACATACAAGAGTCGGCTGTACAGTTGAATGATGATTTGGTCTTTAAGGTTTATTTCAAAAGTATTAAAATCAATGTCAAAAAGATTGCTTTTGGAAACAAAGAATACACTACAGATTAGAAAATGGGAGTCTCAGCTCTTATAAGCTGTAATGAAGTTTGCAACACTGCTTATGCCCTCTAGTGTCATACTGAGATGATGAAGGGAGATAATGGAAGGTTCTGAACAAAGGAGCGCTCAGTGCGGTCATAAGATGAAGTCTGACCGCAGCCACATTCCAGCACAATACTTCATGCAATGACTGATCAGTCCGTACATTTGCACAGTCACTGATTAGTCTGAGTCTGTACATTTGCACAGTCACTGATTAGTCTGAGTCCGTACATTTGCACAGTCACTGATTAGTCTGAGTCTGTACATTTGCAGTCACTGATTAGTCTGAGTCCGTACATTTGCACAGTCACTGATGAGTCTGAGTCTGTACATTTGCACAGTCACTGATTAGTCTGAGTCCGTACATTTGCACAGTCACTGATTAGTCTGAGTCTGTACATTTGCACAGTCACTGATTAGTCTGAGTCCATACATTTGCACAGTCACTGGTGAGTCTGAGTCATTGCTAGGCAGAAATGCGATCTTGCAGGAAATGCTGAGCCCCTGCCTAAATAAAAATAGCAATAGGTTCATCTAGGATTAAGTTTGAATTCTTAAAGGCCTTCATATGCCGAAGATAATTATTGCTTTAACCCCAAATGCATAAAAGTTAGTCATTGTGGAAGTATTGATTTCCACCTAATTACCTCACATACCCTTATAAGTGCAGTTAAGCAATTTCGTAGTCTTCAAATAACAGCTTGTGTACTTTTATTTGCTTCTTTATAAAAGCATATGTTGTTGGTACTCATTTGAACTGCCTCGACAAGATGAGACAATTCAAATGAGTACCAACAACATGTAATTTTATAGGAAAAAAAAGCAATATAACAAAGCATTATTAAATATGCCCCTCTTGAAGTCCTTTGCTGATCTTACTATAATATTGTGTGCCCATATTAGGTGGATATTTTAAAGTTTTTCATTGGAAAAACATAAACAAACAGTGTGGTAATTACGTTGAATACAGTACATTAAGCTCAAAAACAGAAAAAGTTCCACATGAATATTGATCTTTAATACAATATTTATCATAAATATTTAAACAGTCATGCCTGAGCAAACAGTGGTTTTGCGGGTTTTTTTTGTTTAGGCATTATGGCCCAGTCAACCCATTAACCACACTTTTTCCTGGGCAGGCTTAGTCCTTTATGCTGATAACCGGTACATGTGCACATTCTTTTGTCAGAAACTGACAACTGCCTTTCTTGAATCAGTGGAGAGGAGTGAATGACCATAGCAAATATTTCATGATCAATCTCCACAAAAGAATGTTGCCAGACCCAGTGGGGATTCAACCAATGACCTCCTAATCACCAGTCAGACGCACATCCAACTGAGCCACCGAAGCCGCCAAACAAACAGTGTAGATGCAGAGCAAACTGCATCTAATATAACCCTGCCCTTGGCAAAGAAAAGCCAAAATGTCGGTATCAGTCTTCACAGGAATATTTTGATCAAGAGCTACCCTGACTGCCATTCCACCATAAAATTTTTTAGACCTGATCTAGATCTCGAGGTCAAAGCAACTTTTTAAGCCTGGTCCTGTGAACCCCTGCCATTGCAAACAGTGCAGATCCAGATCAGCTGGCTTCTTTAGAAGCCAGCTGGTCTGAATCTGCAGTTTCCCATTTAGTATATGAATTTATATGAACAATCTGTATCAAGTTATCTGCTCAGCTCACAACTGGAAATGGAAAGGCCATCTTAATTTATTCAGCAGGACAAGGGTTAAAATTTCAAGCATGGAAAGGAGTTAAAGAGAATAGCAATATTGGTACAGAACTAAAGAAAACTAATGAGATTTAACCCTTAACTCTTAAAGTGCCAAGAAAAACTGCATCTGAAAATGTCGTATGTTTATGTCGTCTGCTGAATATTCTTGCAAACTTTTCAAACCTATTTTTGCATACAGGCAAACAGTGTGGACCCAGATCAGCAGTCTGATCTGGGTCCACACTGTTTGCAAAAATGACTTTTAAAATCACAAGCAGATGACAAAGCAGACGACAATAGTTGTGATTGGTGCTTTAAGGGTTAAAATGCCAAGAAAACTTGCATCTGAAAATGTCATCTGTTTATGTTGTCTGCTGAATATTCTTGCAACTTTTCAAACCTATTTTTGCATATAGGCAGTTTAAGGGTTAAGATGCCAAACACAACAAGTCAATTATTTGTCATATTTTTTATCTTCTGTCGGTACTGTAAAAGTCATTGTTGCAAAAGTGTGGACCAAATTCAGGCTGCTCCTCTAGGAGCAGTCTGATCTAGGTCCACACTGTTTGCCTATATGAAAAAAGTATGTTTGAAAAATTTGCAAGATTGGCATTTTAAGGGTTAATGAGGTTCTAAAAAAAAAAAAAATCAAATACGAGACAAAAAGACCAGTGGGTCACATAACATATCCCCGGCCGGCAACTTCACTGACTGTATCAGTCTTTAACCCATGACCTTGACCTTCCATTTTAGGTAACACTCAATATAGCTGTACACCTTACTAAGATTTGGGAAGTACATGGCAAAACATAAACTAAATCCATCAATAAGCCTTGATAATATAATGCCATAAAAACTCTGATGCATAAATTTCAACACAGATGTTCATTAACTCTTTCACTGCCATAGGCAATAATAACAGAATTTTGCAAACGGCATAGATCCAGATGAGACGGCTCATATGAGCCGTCTCATCTGGATCTACGTACTCTGTTTGACATTCAGTCTTTCAACTTTACGTATAAACTTCTTTTCAAGCATTAGTTTGTTAAAAAAGAAAAGCAGACGACAAAACTTAATGTCGTCTGAAATTTAATTTGGCACCGAAAGAGTTAATGCTGAGGAAAGACAAATAAACGAACGAAGAGACAAATGGAAAAGCTAAAACCATATACCCCTTGGCACACTAGTATGCCCATGTATAAAGACCAGTTTATGACTGAAAACAGTGGGGGTTTTAAGCAAAATCAATTAATGCATGGAGATTAAGCTAGGTACACCAATAAACAGTTGCATACATTATTTATTAGGTTTGGCATATTTACTAAATGCTTTATGACATCATAAATTCTCATTTGAGGGTCTGTACAGTTCTGTAAATAAAATTTGAGACTTGCAGTTCCATAAAATACAGAGCCAGACCATAGCTTATCGAGGAACAACCTGACCTGATTATTGCTTAGCACTCAGGGTAAAATTTTCAGCAGGTGGCGGGCAGATAGTTATGCCAAAAATTGACAAAATCTGCCTTTTAGCAATCCCAGACTAGATCTTCATAATTCATATCAATGCACATACCAAGTTTGGCAAAAATCAACTAATATTTACTAAAGTTATCATCTGGAAAAGAAAATATAGACATGTGGCAAGCAGATAACTCTTTCAAAAATTGAGGAAATTTTCCCATTAGTAATCAAAAGCCAGATCTCTACAACATCCATGCACATACCAAGTTTGATGAAAATCCATTTCTATTTACTCACGTTACCATCCAGAAACAAAAATATAGACATGTGGCAGTCAGTTAACTGTCAAAAATTGTCAAAATTTGTCTATTAATAATCCCAAACAACTAACCCCTGATATACACGTGTGAGTAAAATTTGAATACAATCCATCAAAAACTATTCAAGTTTGAAAGTGGAAGCCAAATGCTGACGGACAGACAGGAGGACATCCAGATGGATGTACACTTCTGTGTCTGTGTTAGTACAAAGTACCCTTGTATGTCAAATTTTCCAATAATTTCCCAAGAAATTCTTGGAAAATCTGACACACTAGCAACATTCTGACACACAAGTCAGCTGACTTGTGTTCTACAGAATAAAGCTCACTGAAATACACTGAAGTGTCCATAATCTCCAAAAGCACAAGTACACATTCATCATCCCCGACGAAGTACAATCAAACAGGAAAACATAATACCCAACCACTATCGTGTGGCACGATATAAAAGATATAAAAAATTCAATCAAGTTTCCTTTAATAATGGAAAAGTGTTACTGTAATTTCAATTCATCACGAAAACACGCCTATATAATTTTGACCTCCTAACCAACTTTTATATAGTAAAACTGGGGTTTACAGGGGTATACATTATTTTTCTTATTTTGCTAAAAACACACAGATTGTGGGTACTCATTAGAACTGCCTCGGTGAGGCAGTTCTTATGAGTACTCACAATCTATGTTTTGAGCAGAAATATGAAAAATATCAGAAATGTTTATCTAAAAATTTTCCTTTTTTGGCTGTAAAATTTTCAATATATTTGAATAGGCATGTTTTCGTAATGATACAATATTAAAGAAAATTCCAGCTTAGTCACATACCCAGCTCACGATCTTGATTTGACCCAATGCACGAAACTTACACAATGGAACAACACATGCCACACATTCCTCCCAATCACTGTAGGTCTATATAACAATCAACTGTACATCATGTGCAATAAACATCATTCTCACTTTATGTGCACAAATGCACAAAGTAGCAAATTTGGACCACTCCTTATAGAAACTATGAAGTATGTGATCAGCGTACCCCCAGATCATCGGTGCATCCAGCCCCATACTGGTCAAGTTTTTTTACGAGCCTGAAATTCCTTATTTCAGAGCATTTTGGCATGAAGATATACCGGTAACAAAAATTCAAAATCTTAAAGCCTGAACCTGAAACTGGGGCCTGAAATCAGTATCAGGCCTGTAAAGTGCATCTGAGCAGTCTGATCAGTGTCTACACTGGTTACTAATACAGAGTATGGCCTATAGATACCCTTTTAGAAAACAGCCTAGATCTTGATCAGCATGCCTGGATGCATAGGCTGATCAGGGTATACGATGGTTTCGTCATTTTCTTTTCTATTTGGAAGGGCTCAAATATTGTCAATGCTATTATTCATCAAACTTTTATAGCTCTAGGTAAGATTCTCTCATTTTTTTTCTTTCTTCTTTTTTTTAAAAGTACTGATATTTTTTTTTTTAATTTCTCCATGAAAACATGTGTTGTAGAGTTTCACTGTAAGTACACAGGAATCTCTTTATAACACAATTCATTATAACATGGCTTTGAATATAAAACTGTATAAAACTGGACCCCAAAAATATTGTATCAAAACGAAAATATATAGATTATATAGAAAAATGACCATAAATGGTCTTTTTTCTATATAATCCGTACATTTTTGTGATTATATAGAAAAATGACCATAAATGGTCTTTTTTCTATATAATCTATACATTTTTGTTTGCATACAACACAGTTGTTTAGCTAGCACTGTTTTGTCTTTGGGTCCCAGCAACAGTGTTATAAAGAGGTTGTGGTGTTTATTTTTGATTTTTTTGGTTTTACAAAGCAACAGAGCACTAACACCAGTTGTTGTAAACCTTTGTGGACTGATGACGATTGTTGTTTTACACCCCTTTCAAAACTATTTAAGTCATATCGAGACAAAGGGTGATAATGAATGCTCTGTGCAAGTGAGCTCCGTACAGTCATGAGCTGAATTCGGTCTCATGCGGGACTGGAACCTGAAACTTCGTGATCCGAAATCAGAAGAGCTAAGCACTCAGCCACCTGGTTGTGGTGTTGAATATAATACTGTTTAAAATTGAACCCCAAAAATATTGTATCAAAACAAAAATGTGTAGATTATATAGAAAAATGACCATAAATGGTCATTTTTCTATATAATCTATACATTTTAGTTTGATACAACACAGTTGTCTAGCTAGCACTGTTTTTTTCTTTGGGTCCCAGCAATTTTATATTGTTATAAAGAGGTTGTGGTGTATTTCAATGAGAAATAAGAACAAAAACACATTTATTCGGACACTTAGCCAGAGCTACATGTAAGAAAACCACAAAAAATGCCAACACGTAACCTACCATCATTATTTTTCTGTGGGCTGACATCTGTATAGTCTGTATGGAAGTTATAGACATAAGCTAAATTCAAAATATTCAAATTTTTACCTGCCAGATAAAAATTACCCATTAACATTGAGTGTACTGGTCTACCACAACTCTTTGGATGGATCTTTGTTTGTGTTGAGGTTTTACGGCCCAGTCAACCCAATGGGGTCATGTCGAGCGCGGTCAGTTTACCTAACCACATGTTTACTGGGCAGGCTTAGTCCTCTAAGCAGTTAACCAGTATTGTGCACATTCTTTCGCATGAAACTGACAACTGCCCTTCTTGAATCAGCGGAAGGGACAGAATGACCGTAGAAAATATTTCATGATCAATCTCCACGAAAGAATGTTGCCGACCTCGGCAGGGGTTGAATCCGCGACCTCCTGGTCTCCAGTTGGACGGCGCATCCAACTGAGCCACCGAGGCCGGCTTTGGATGGATCTGTTTCCAATAGCAGGGTGTCTGGTTAGTTTTTATTATTACTATGTTCTATAGGAACTGTATTTAATGCAAACAGCACAGACCCTAATCAGATGCCACATTCCATGGCATCTGATCTGTGTCTGCACTGTTTGCCTTTTTTTTTATTTTTTTTTTTTTTTATTTATTATTATTATTTTTTTTTTCATATTCATATAGACATATTCTCTAAGTATACTTGAACTGCCTTACTTGGATATGGTATCTAATAGCTTCTTGATAAGCTTGAATTATTACCATTGCCAGACTTTGCCTGTCACGTAGGTGAAAATTTATTCAAGCAAAGCAGATAAAGGGACACGCTGAAACTTTCATATATCTCATTTTACAGCATTTTACAGGCAAACAGTCCAGACACGTTAACTCTCAGTATTTTTTCATGAGACTCACTAATTTTGTCCAAGTCTTATGTACTCTTTCACTACAAACAGATACTTGTGCAAACAGTGTAAATCCAGATGAGATGCCTCGTAACTAGCAGTCTCATCAGGATCTATCTACACACTGTTTCCCATTATGTTTTTTTTATTTTAAACTGACACTCCTAATTTTGCATCAGCGAGCTTGTCCAAATGATACATGCAAACAAAGTAGATCCAGATGAGATGGCTCACTTCAGAAACTCAGGGGTGAAAGGGTTAACATATTTGTCCTTTATTTACTTGGCGATTATCTGAAAATTTACAAACTTAACAACCAATCTAAAAACCATCATTTATAAATCCAACCCTTTTACAAAAATAGAATAGTTCTGAAATTTCAGTAGATTTGTGAGTCTTATTGGTTTTTGACCAACAAGATGGCTGACCTTATTCAAACGGATTCAGGAACTGTTGATGCTGAGGTCCCTAAGACAAAATATCCTACTGGATACCCCATACTTGAAGAATTACACTTAGACCAAAGTCTGGGAAAATCATCAAAGCTTACAGCAAGAGACAGTTGTATAATACAAATTCAATGTAAAACAAAACTGAAATAGAAATATACTTTTAGCGAAAAAAAAACAAACAAAAAAAAAACGGAACACATGAAAAGGGCCCTTATGCCATTTTCGGACAATGCAGGCCCTGATCAGCCCGCGTATTTGTGCAGGTTGATCTGGGCCTTCGTTGTCTGCTTACAAAATCAGATGATACTGTAGTATATGTGGACAAACAGAAATTGCCCAGATTAGACTGCAAAAATGATAGAGGGGTAACGATTCACCGAAAGTATGGTTCACCACGGTACGAAGCTGGCGGCTCGGTTCACGGTCCGTTTTTGGTAATTTTGGTTCGGTTCGGTTCACCCAAAAAAATTTCTTCGAAAGACAAAATTAAGAAAAAAAATATCAGAGAAACTGCTTAAATGTTGTTTTTATGTTGAATCCTATTAAATTTTGCTTTTCTGATGCATTAATTATCGATGTAAGCGTCTTCTTTCGCCTTACGACAACTACCGTATTCCGTTCGGCTAAAAAGCACTTGTAACAATAGACTGTTCGGCCCATAAAAATATCTCAATTTTCGTGAAAGAAATATTGTTTTAATAATTATATCTTCTGTCTGTCTGATTAAAAGTATCACGATACTTATCGTATCCTGAGGTAAGTATCATGATACGTACTGTATCGTGAGGTAGGTGTACTGTTACACCCCTAAAAGATGAGCATGCTGATCTGGACCTACACAGACAGTATATTGCATAAGGGCCCTTTTTCTATGCATTGCACATCACAATATATACCATACATTACAACCTCTTTATAACACTATTGTTGGGGTCCATAGCATAAGCTGTGTTAGTTAAACAACCGTGTTATATCCAAACAAAAATGTATAGATTATATTGAAAAATGACCATTTATGGTCATTTTTCAATATAATCTATACATTTTTGGGATCCATCTTTGAACCGTGTTATATCAAAAACCATGTTATAATGAACCGTGTTATAAAGAGATTGAAGTGTATTTACCCTAAGAATTCATAGAGATAAGGCCTACCAAACAGTGGAGACCCAGATCAGATGCCCAAGGACGGGGTGTCTGATCAGGGTCCACACTCGTTGCATTTCAACCACAACTCCTTTAGATACATAACCAGGGCCCAGTTGTTCAAAGCATGGTTAGCTTAACAAGCTGATTAATGATAAACTTGTTAACTGTTGTAGCTGAGGTATTTTCAAATACATTGATATTTTGCTGCAAAAATGTGAGTAGCTTTTGTATTTTGCCATATTTCAGGACAGAAATTTTTTCAACACGTTAGCTAACAACTTGTTAGGTTTTGAACAACTGGGTCCGGGTAGACAAATTGACTTATTCAAATTTTAGGAGAAGTATGGTTAGTAGTTATGATATCTGAATATTAAGTGTAAAAGTGTACAAGAATAATAAAGAGCACAACCTAGAATGACAAATACATAATAAAACATTCTGTAAAAATAAAAAAAAAAAATAAATAAATAAAAAAAATACAAAAACAGTAAAGCTTGGACAGAAATCTATCTACAAATAATATGCACAGCATCACTGTGTTTTGGGGATAAGGCCTTCTGTTGACATCAAAGACAACTAAATAAATACAAAAAATCTTGCATCTGACTTTCAGTGTCTTGATTCTAAAAACATATATACTGACCCAAAAAAAGAAATGCAACACCACTATATTACTATTATAATACCAGTCAAGTGTGTGAAATATGGATTTAAATCAACAACTGAGGGTATATCCCAATTATTTATCTCTAAAGTATGCATGCAAGATATTGTGGACCCAATGGGTATATAGACAAATTTTCATTGCAGCAGAAAGAAATAAAGGTATTAATCTTACTTTTCTTTGCAGTTCAGAAGTGCTGCATTCTTTTTTGGATCAGTATATATGTTTTCATTCCAATGTGCAGTTATATGTTATAACCCTTGCTATGCTGAAAAAATTAAGATGCCACACCCACTTCTAATTGTCAGCCAATCAGATTGCTTAATCCAGGTTGTTCATACAAATTCACATACTGAATGACAAACAGTGCCAATTCAGGCCTGTCAGCTGACTGATCTGGATCTAAACTGTTTGCAAAGACAACGTATATCGGGGTTCAGCAAAACCAGGGTTAAAACTGTGGAATTTTCCCACATCAAAAGGCACAGAAATAAACTTCATTAAAAATAAATTTAGAGAAAAATATGGTAGTTAGGTAAAATGTCAGAATAATTCAGTAATTTTACCTGCTCATTACCTCTTCATTTGATGCAGACCAAATGGCAGTTCCATGATTTAATGAGATGCTAACATGCTCCAGATAAGAGGGGTATCCGCATATATTTCTCTTATTTCTCCACAAAAACATATGTTGTGGGTACTCATTTAAAGCGCCTCGCCGAGGCGCTTCAAATGAGTACCCACAACGTATGCTCTTGTGGACAAATAAGAAATATTTTTCATACAAAAATAAAATACTTACCTGGAGCTATGTGTGACGCATGTTTTTTTTTTTTTTTTTTTGTGGAGATAAGAAAACTAAAACTCAAGATAATAAGTGCTTCCTGATAAATATTTCTCTTGCCAGAATGCCATAATGTTGGGGTACTCATTAGCCTCTTCATGAAGAGCTTCTGATGATTAGCCAACAATTATGCATGGCTACAGATCAGGGTATTTTTTTTTTTTCAACCACTAAGTACTGACATTTTTATAATTTTTGCATGACAAAATAGGTCATGGGTACTCATTAAAGGCACTTCTGAGTATTCACAATATATTTGTGAAATAATTAGAAAAAATATTTACCTGGATAACCCTCTTACTTGAAACTATGATTGTGTTTTCATTACCTCTTCATTTGATGCAGACCAAATGGCAGTTCCATGATTTAATGAGATGCTAACATGCTCCAGATAAGAGGGGTATCCGCATATATTTCTCTTATTTCTCCACAAAAACATATGTTGTGGGTACTCATAAGAAAAATATTAATATTTTTGGTTGAAAAATTGCCTTATCTAGAGCTTTGACAATATTGTGAGTATTCATTAACCCTTGTCCTGCTGAATAAATTAAGATGCCACACCCACTTCTGTTTCAGCCAATCCGATTACTTGATCCAGATTGTTAATATAAATTCACACACTTAATGGCAAACAGTGCAGATCCTGATCAGATGGCTTCTTCAGAAGCCATCTGATCTGGATCTACACTGTTTGCAAAGGTAGGGGTTGTCCTGAACAGCAGGACCAGGGTTAAAAGCATCTCTCCAAGCACTTTAAATGGATACCCACAACATTATATATTTTCAAGCAGAAATACAGAAAATAAAAAAAAAAAAACAAATCTAATATTCTAATGAATACTCACACGTTTTTCATGGAGAAACAAGAAAAATATTTAAATGGATATGGTAAATGTCCTAAAATTTCCAACACTTTATTCCATACTTTTTTTTTTTCGTCTTAATGTCACTTTTTTTTGCAGCTGATTCTTAAAATACTTTAAAATACTAAGTGGAATAGGAAACAGTGTAGACCCTAATTAGAGCAGTCTGATATTGGACTGCAGTGTTTGCATATGGCATTTTGTCAGAAACTTGGTTAACAAACTTTTATAACATTTACCATTTTATTGCAAGCTATGAAACTGTACGAGGAAATTTCTCAAGACCAAGGCCCAGTTGTTCAAAGCATCGTTAGCTTAAAGAGCTCGTTAGTGGTCAAATTGTTAACTGTTCTAGTAAGTACAATATCTAATTCACAGGTATTTTTGCTGAAAAATGCGAGTAGCTTTTGCAAATGCAAAAGCTACTCACATTTTTTCAGCAAAAATATTAGCTATATGCCATATTTAATGATCAAAGTTTTAACGACATCGTTAGATTTGAACAACTGGGCCCAAGCTCATAAATCAGATGCAGCTTGACATGACATGACCTCATTTACAATGACCTTGACCTGACTGAAGGTCAAAAACCATTGTATTGTAACGTTGACAAAACAGAACAATACCCAATACCGTACCTTGAGCGTCGAAGAATTCATCATCTTCATCAGAACTCGATTCTTGTAGCTGCTCTAAACTCTGGAACCTCCAATCTGATATCTGACTTGAATCTAAGAACACAAATGTGACATGTCATTACCGCATAGCTACAGATAAGGCATATTTTACAACAGAAGTGAACTGATATTTTTTTTTTATTTCTTCATGAAAACAAATGTTGTTGGTACTCATTAGAAGCACCTCATTAAGGCACTTCTAATGAGTACCAACAATGTATGTTTTCATAAAGCTATTTCCTATCAAAAAAAAAATATATTTATAAACAAGATGTGTTTATGAAACACGAACATGTCCCTGGGGCAGGGTCAATATTTCTTTAAAGTAGGTCACAGGTCAAGGTCATAGGTCAAATTTTTTTTGTATGAGTGGGAAGCCCTTGTCACAAGGAACCTACATGCTAAATATGAAGGCTCTATCTGAAACGGTTAAAAAGTTATGACCAATGTTAATATTTTCTTTAAAGTAGGTCAATGTCAAGGTCAAAGGTCAAAATGCTTTGTATGAGTGGGAAGCCCTTGTCACAAGGAACCTACATGTCAAATATAAAGGCTCTATCTCAAAGGGTTCAAAAGCTATGACCAATGTTAAAGTTGTCCAAAAAATTCTTTAAAGTAGGTCACAGGTCAAGGTCAAGGTCACTGGTCAAAATCTTTAGTATGTATGGGAAGCCCTTGTCACAAGGAACCTACATGCCAAATATAAAGGCTCTATCTCAAACGGTTCAAAAGTTATGACCAATGTTAAAGTTGTCCAACCAACAAACCAACAAACAGGCAAAGCAAAAACAATATTCCCCACTATTGCTACTGGGGGACATAAAAAGTCTGATCTGAAAGGATGATTTTCACCGCAATTAAAATATTTCATCCCAAAGTTTGATGATGATTATGATTTACATCCCTTTCAACATTATTTAAGTTATATCGAGATGATGGAAGGGTGATAATGAAAGGCTCTGAGCAATGAAATGCAGTACAGTCATGTTAAATTCTACCTCCAGCAGCAATCCAACCTGTGACCTCATGTTACGAAGTCAGAAGCTCTAAACACTCGGCCACCTGGATGCTACTCATCCTGAAGTACCTAAGTGGACGCATCCATCTTTAAATTTACACATATCCACTGTTACAAACTGGGGTGTCAGTTAAGTTTCAAAAAAAAAATAAATAAAGCAAATTCTAACTAGTAACAGTGTTTTAAGAGAAAACAGATGTCCCCCCCCCCCCCCCCCCCCCCCCACAATTGTGCATTTTCAGTTTTTCTACAGCTGTGACTTTGACAATTAGGTCAAGGTCACCAAAATCTAACCAATTCTTTGTTATGTCCCCATTATATCCATGAAAATTTGTTAAGAATCCAACCACTGGTTCATAAGATATTGTGCAGACAAGAAAGTGTCATACCGATGCAAATGCAAATGCCAATGCCGACGACAATTGTATCTGCACCAAACTTGTAACAATTTGCCATTATCTTTTTTTAATTTTTGTCTTAAACCCTCATTTGCAGTAATAGATGTGTCCAATTTAAAAGACCGAAGAGTCCACTTCAGATACTCAGGGGTGTAAGGGTTAACTTATGCAAGTAATCATCCTTTCAATTTCATTCTAATTCCTTTATCAGCTCATGGTGAAAAGCTAATTTGATGACAGTTTTTTTGTTTCCTGTTGTAGTATTAATGCTTAAAACTCTCTGGGCTAATTCTGCAGATGACAAACTGATAATAATTTTCTTATTTTTTTTAAAAAATAGGGTTTTACAGTCCATGCAAATTGTCTCCTCAGGAGACAATTTGTATGGAATGTGAAACCAAATTTTCTGGAAAAGTATGCAAAATATTTAAAATGTCCTCTGCTGAAATAATTACCCAGCATGCTTAGCATTAAATGACAGTGCTGTGTGGTGGATAATGAAAAAAGCAATCATGTAGGGTAGCAAGAACGCATTTTATCTTACTTAAGGTAACAGGATACACCTGTAAGCTTTTCTGCCATTTTGAAATGGGAGACAACTTTTGTGACTTCCTGTTTGCTTTCCTGCACATCAAACCCATTCTGGAATGGGAGCAAATTGTTCCCTTTCAGACTCCTTTCCAGAAGGGAGCAAAAACTACTTTGATGGAGTCAGCACATTGGAATAAAAACATATACACTGACATGACAGCAGTATTCACTGACCAAATTTGCAAAAACCTGCAAAATAGATGCACAGGCTGATCTGTTTTTGTTGAGTGCAATGTCTAAAGGTACCTTTTGTCATTCTGCAGCTCAAATACAATATCATTACCTACCTATTGATGTTTTGGATTTTGATGACTTCAGAGATTTTCGTGTTGACCTTGACCTTGTGGAATGCCGTGCCGATGACGGTGACAAGCTCTTTTGGCTCTCGGATTTTCGGACATGATCCAATGATTTTTGTTGCACAATGTTTTTATTTGGACTAGATTTACTCTCTATGGCACTATCTATGATATTGTTCGTTGATTTTGTATCACACTCAATTTCACCATCCGCTGCACCAGCCATAGTCTCTTGTAATGCTAACTGAGTTTCATGTTCTAATCGCCGAATGTCACTCAATTCTAGACCATGATACTCATCTTGCCAGCACCAGGCTTGTCGATGAGCCCTCAGCATAGTTTTACGCAACCCTAAAACAAATTTGTACATGTAATGTTGTAATACTGTACTTACCCTAAATATTGAGACAATCAGAGCTGTCGCAGGACAGCGTAGCTTGCCTGAATCGTGCTTTGCCTCTAAAATATAACCAAAAACTTTAACAAAAATTTTACAAATAAGTCTGTGACCTTGCCCTGTGGGTTAGGATGGTACAGCATTAAACTTCTGGGCCCAGTTGTTCAAAACTAACAATGTCGTTAGTTAACGTATCATTAAAATTCTGATCATTAAATATGGCATATATGCTAATATTTTTGCTGAAAAAATGTGAGTAGCTTTTGCATTTGCAAAAGCTACTCACATTTTTTCAGCAAAAATACTTGTGAATTAGATATTGTATTTACTAGAGCAGATAACATTTTGACCACTAACGAGCTCGTTAAGCTAACGATGCTTTGACTAACTGGGCCCTGATCAGTATCTAACATAAGAGCAAGTATGAACTACTTCCATCCAGAGGTTCAAGGTTCAGGAGATATAGCCTTTCAAAAAACTTTACCCAAAAACTTTAACCAACACTGACGCCGACGCTAACGTCGTGGTGACTGCTTAGCTCTACCTGTACTTTTGTAAAGACAAGCTAAAAAGGCCTAAACATACAGTGCAGACCCTAATCAGATGCTGCAGAATGTGGAATTTGATCAGGGTCTACCCTGTTTGCCACTGATCCAGCAGAGTTTAAATGCAGCAACAAGTAGCATAACTGACCAGTTCAAGGACAAGTAAGGTTAGTAGTGTCCCAATATTTAGGATAATGAAAAAAAGTGTTAATAAGCATAGTTTATTACACAAACAAAGTTTGTGTGTGACACAAACAAAGTCTGTGTGTGGAGTAGGGGGAAAAAGGAGCGGGATATAAATACAGTAGGTAAAATCTTGGTTTCCACATATCCACAAAAAGAGATACTGAGAAGTTTGTTTGTTTTACTGTATTTACCCTAAGTATTCAGACACCTAAACTCCTAACAATTCTAGTTCTGAAATTTGAACAAGTACAATTTACTACCCGGTGTATTTTGTCTAAAAACTGCTGGATGAGTGGCAAACAGTGTAGATATTGATGATTCTCCAGCATCTCATCTGGGTCTACACTGTTTGCTCAGGCCTAGCCTGTCTGTCCAAATACATATGGTAAATACTGTATTTAGGTTTCACGTCACTTTCATCAATCTTTCAGTCATATCGTATCTGGATGTGAGTGGGAGCTCAATGCTCATTTTTAGAATGCTGCCTCACTGAAATATCATGCCCCAGCTACATGACATGATATTCCGTCCAGTCGTATTATACTTCCACTGGGTTGACTAGTCCTAGCTCTACTTTCTTAATGCTGAGCACCAAGAGAAAGAGCCGCTAGTACCATTTTTGAAGTCTTTCATATGACTCTGCTGGAGATCAAACCTACAACATCCAAATCACAAAATGAATGCTCTACCAATTAAACAACTGGGCTGGCCTCAGTAGATGACAAATTGACGATATTTTTCTTATTTTTCCAGAAAAATCTGCAGTCTGATCAGAATTTTCAATGGGTGTATTTTGGGTAGTCAAAGATGCAGTGTTTCTTCATGCAGACAATGAAGACTGATCTGACTGTGCAAATGCGCATGTCAGAAGGTCCATTTTCTCACTTTCTGGTAGAGAAATATTAATCAGACAGATAAATAACTAGACAAAGTGCCCAGTGGGGCACGTATACCCCCGACCAGCGCTACCGCCAGTTTTTAACGAGCACAAAATATGTAGCTTTGACTCTGGAGATGGCAGGATGGATGAATTCCATGCTGATAGCTGTATCCCCTAAACCTCTCGGTAGGAGGATAACGAAACTCAACAAAAGGTCTTGATGGTATAGCTATATAAACTTAGATGCAATTTTTTTTACTTTTATATGAAATTTCTAAGTCTGTATCCTTGACCTGAAGGTCATACCCTATATCTACCAACATGTCAAATATAAATGAAATTCCTCAAAGGTTCTTGATGGTATAGCTATATAAACTTAAACACAAAAAACTTGGACTTTTTTATGAAAATTCTAAGTCTATGATTGATTGTGTTGGGGTTTAACGACACGTCAACCCTTGTGGGTCATTTTGTGTCGTCTCCCAGAGAAAGGGAGAAAAGTGATAGAAGAGATAGTAGAAGAGATTAAAGAGAGGGACAGGGAAGAAAGGAACAGGAATGAAAGTGAAGAAACAGAAGAAATGAAAATATTCCCCATCCTCCCTTACCTGCTACAAGGATAGCAGGCCTTGCCCAGCTGTAAGCCAATATCAGTTGGACGCCCCGGTGACGTAAGATACACGACACCTTCGCACCACCCGACCACCCCAATCTAAGTCTATGACCTTGACCCCAAGGTCACCCCTGGGGTGGGGATGGTGCTAATAAAAACTTTAGACCTATATCTACCATCATGCCAAATATGAACGAAATCCATCAAAAGGTCTTCAAAATATGAACAAAGTATGAACAAATAATGTTTCAGAGGACGGACGGACAGACAAAAAGATTTCTTGCTGATAGCTATATCCGCTCAACCTACCTTTCAGTTAAGGGATAATGAAATTTAATAAAAGGTCTTGATGATATGACTATATAAACTTAAAAACGCAAAATTTTTTACTTTTATATGAAAATTCTAAGTTCGTGACCTTGTCACACCCGGGGTGGGGATCATGTGGAGTAAGATGCTAGGCCGATATCTACCAACATGTAAAATATAAATGAAATTCCTCAAGGTCTTGATGATATAGCTATATAAACTTAAACACAAAAAACTTTGACTTTTTTATGAAAATTCTAAGTCTGTGACCTTGACCCCAAGGTCACGCCCGGGGAGGGGATGGTGCTGATAAAAACTTAAGACCTATATATACCATCATGCCAAATATGAATGAAAACCATCAAAGGGTCTTCAAAATATGAGGTCTTATAAACTTTAACGCAAAAACTTTGACCCTAAGACAAAAATAAAGTATGAACGAATAATACTTCAACGGACTGACGGACAGACGAACAGATTCCTTGCTGATAGCTATATCAGCTCAACCTTTCATTTAGGGGATAATGAAATTAAATAAAAGGTCTTGATGATATGGCTATATAAACTTAAACGCAAAATTTTTTTACTTTTATATGAAAATTCTAAGTTCGTGACCTTGACCTCGGTCACATCCAGGGTGGGGATCATGCGGAGTAAGATGCTAGGCCGATATCTACCAACATGTCAAATATAAATGAAATTCCTCAAGGGTCTTGATGATATAGCTATTTAAACATAAACACAAAAAACTTTGACTTTTTTAATGAAAATTCTAAGTCCGTGACCTTGACCCAAGGCCCGGGGTAGGGATGGTGCTGATAAAAACTTAAGACCTATATCTACCATCATGCCAAATATGAACGAAATCCATCAAAGGGTCTTCAAAATATGAGGTCTTATAAACTTTAACACAAAAACTTCGACCCTGTGATTTTTTTACAAAACTTCTTAGTCTGTGACCTTGACCCCAAGGTCACCCCCGGGTGGGGATGGTGCTAATAAAAATTTTAGACCTATATCTACCATCATGTCAAATATGAACTAAATCCATCAAAGGGTCTCCAAAATATGAGGTCTTATAAACTTTAACACAAAAACTTTGACCCTGTGACTTTTTTACAAAACTTCTAAGTCCGTGACCTTGAACCCAAGGCAACCCCTGGGATGGGGATGGTGCTAATAAAAATTTTAGACCTATATCTACCATCATGCCAAATATGAACTAAATCCATCACAGGGTCTTCAAAATATGAGATCTTATAAACTTTAATGCAAAAACTTTGACCCTGTGGCGGAAAGACGAATGAACGAACGAACGAACGAACAAACGTACGAACGAACGTACATACAAACGAACGAAGGGACGAACGGAAAAGCGAAAACTATATACCCCCACATACTTCGTATGTCGGGGGTATAATTAAATGGGCAGTGCCATGCAAAAACATATCTTTGGCATATGCAGACAACAAAGGCCAAGATCAGCCCTCACAGTCTGATCAGGGCCTTTGCTCTCCGCAAACAGAATCATTGGATACTAAAGAATGTTTCAATCGACAGCAAATGCCCAGATGACTGATTGATTGATTGATTGAATAAGTTTAGGTT
The DNA here is from genome assembly GCA_964016985.1 of Anodontia alba. Lineage (NCBI taxonomy): Eukaryota > Metazoa > Mollusca > Bivalvia > Lucinida > Lucinidae > Anodontia > Anodontia alba. The sequence continues at coordinate 93,240,059 of OZ024830.1, read as the reverse complement.
TTAGGACCTAGTCAACCCATTAGGGTCATGTCGAACCGGTCAGTTTAAACCAAGACAGGCTTAGTCCTCTAAGCAGTTACCCAGTATTTGTGCACATTCTTTTGCCAGAAAAAAATGCCAGGATGAGACTTTTGCACATGTGCAGAATGACTGAATTTGCAAATTTTGTGCTTGTTCGAAGGCACTTTTTTTGCTTGACAAGGCCAAAGCATACCTATATCATGTATAAATCTTTCAATCTTATTCTGCATTCCCCAGTATTTAAACTCCACCCGACAAAGTTTGTAAGCCGTCATTATTTTTTTCGTCTGATTTTTCGGATCTTTACAGGCCTGACAGTACTCCGCTCGCCAATTATCGTTTAATGGCCCTCGTTTCGTTGTTTTTGATTGATATATTTTGGGATCTTCTTCCTTCCTGTAATCACTGCTGGATATTGGGTCTTTTACTATATCTAGGTAATCTGTAAAAAAAAAAAAAAAAAAAAAAAAAAAAAACATTAAATGATAATACCCTGCCACTATCGTAGATTACTCTGTCAAATAATGAAGAAATTTGCACATTAGCAATTCCACACCAGGGCCCAGTTGTTCAAAGCTAACGATGTCTTTAGTTAACGATTCGTTAAAATTTATATCGAATGATACGCAAATATGCTGAAATTTTTTGCTGTAAAAATGTAATGCAAAAGCTACTCACATTTTTTCAGCAAAAAATATCAGAATAATGTATATTGAATCTGCTAAAACAGTTAACGAAATGACCCTTAACGAGCTGGTTAAGCTAACGACGCTTTGAACAACTGGGCCCAGATCTCCACAAGATCAATGCACATACCAAGTTAGGTGAAAATTCATTTATATTTACTCAAGTTATCATCCAGAAATGATTTTGTTGTTGTGTTGAGTTTTACGGCCCAGTCAACCCAATGGGGTCATGTCGAGCGCGGTCAGTTTACGTAACCACACGTTTACTGGGCAGGCTTAGTCCTCTAAGCAGTTAACCAGTATTGTGCACATTCTTTCGCCAGAAACTGACAACTGCCCTTCTTGAATCAGCGGAAGGGAGAGAATGACCGTAGAAAGCCAGAAATGATAATGCTGACTGATGGACAGATAGATGGATGGATGGACACACAAATGCTCAATGTGAAACCATGCCACTTTTGTGTGGCAGGAAACTGCCACTATCATGTGGCAGGGTATAAAAACAACAACATCTGAGCCTTGTCACAACAATAAAACAATAGACTGATACAATATCATATTTACCCTACATATTCTGAAACCTTATATCACTACTATACTAGAAACATTTGAACAATATGTTCTTGAACGAAAGGATAATTTAAATATCTGCAGATAGGTCCAGAAAAACTGTTGGATGAGTGGAAAACTACACAGACCGTGATACATAGTCTATTGCTTACATGCTGGGTAAAAATTTCAGCAGACAACATTTTGAAATATTTTTTTCCAATTTTTCTGAGAAAACAGGCTTTGACATTTCATGCAAAATTGACTCCTTAGGAGACAATCTGCATCAAATGTCAGGAGTCTATTTTCTGGGAAAAATAAATAAAATATCAACAATTTTGTTATCTGTTCGATCTGCCTACAGAGTGGTAAAATTTAAGGACATAAAATGATTCTGCAGTATTTGCCTTCATGCGATCTGATGATTGTTAGTCTTATACTTACTCAGAAATGGAGCTAAACACAAGGTCTGACATAAAAGTCAGTCATCAGCCCAGAAAATATCTATCAAGGTCATGAAATAATACTGCAATATTTTGGGACAAAGTTTATGAAATGTCACATCTGATGAATGTAGTTCTTATGGTTATACAGAAATGATAGGGCTGCTATTAACCTTGTCCTGCTGAATAAATTAAGATGCCACGCCCACTTCTAATTTTCAACCAATCAGGTCACTTGATCCAGATTGTGGCTATAAATTTGCATACTTGATGGTAAACAGTGCAGATCCAGATCAGTTGGCTTCTGAATGCAGATCCAGATCAGTTGGCTTCTTCAGAAGCCAACTGATCTGGATCTACACTGTTTGCAAAACAGGGTATATCTGGGTTCAGCAGGACAAGGGTTAAATGTGACAAAATTATCAGATCATGAAATGAAAATGATGATAATTTGGTGTTTTACATCCCTTTCAACATTATTTAAGTCATATCGAGATGATGGAAAGATGATAACGAAAGGCTCTGTGCAATGGATCAGATCGTGAAATATGTCATAATAAAATGATACTGCCATGTTTGAGTCCAGATTAACCCTTAAACTGCCAATCACAAAAATTGTTATCTGCTTTGTCATCTGCTTGTGATTTTAAATGTCATTTTTGCAAACAGTGTGGACCCAGATCAGACTGCTCCTCTAGGAGCAGTCTGATCAGGGTCCACACTGTTTGCCTTTATGCAAAAATAGATTTGAAAAGTTTGCAAGAATATTCAGCAGACATCATAAACAGATGACATTTTTAGATGCAGGTTTTCTTGGCATTTTAAGGGTTAAGGCGGCAATGTATGTCAGTTTTGATGACAACTGGTCTTATGGTCAATCAGAAATGAACCAAGGGCTACAACTGTTATGGACAGATTGAGAATGATGATAAAAAATATAAACAACCTCATACAAATGGACAGAAAATTAGTTCTAACCTTCTTTCTAAACAAAACTAGTACATACAATCAGTTTTCTTTGATTATCTTTTTTTTATGAGTACTGACATTTATTTTTCCTTTTGGAAAACGCAAGTAAAGTATTCTTTCATAATCAGGAAAAAATCAATCTATGAATAAAAACAGCCCCTCCCAATAAACCTGTGCGGAAGGAGGGGATCAATTCATTTTTTAGTATCTGATAAAAAGTTGTAAATCCTAATTCCAGTCACATTACGAAAACATGCCTATTCAAATATATAGAAAATCTCACCTCCAAAAACTGAAAATTTTCAGACAAAAAATTCTGATATTTTTTCTTATTTTTGCTCAAAACATAGATTGTGGTTCTAACGAGTACCCACAATCTATGTTTTTGAGCAGAAATAAGAAAAATAATATATACCCCTGTAAACCCCAATTTTACTATATAAAAGTGGGGTTTAAGGGGGTCAAAATTATATAGGTATGTTTTCGTGATGATAAGAATTTACAAGCCTTTAATGCTTAGCCTGCTGGCTAAAAACTGCAGCAGATGAATTTTGAAATATTTTTTTCTTCTCTTTCCCAGACAATAGGTTTTGATATTTCATGCAAATTGTCTCCTAGAGACAACCTGCATGGAAAGTCAAAGCCTATTTTCTGAGAAAAAAAGAACAATATCATCAAAGAACTGTCTGCTGAATTTGCACATAGAGTAATAATGGTTAATATTTAGTCTAATTTCCCTTTTCTTTTTTCAAATCTCTCAATTTTCAATAGCTTACCTATTGTCCTGTCCTTTAGCTCACTATTTGACATACTGAACACATTTTCCTTGTCTCCACCATCGTTCAGGTACTTCGTCTCAATCTCCAGATAAAACTTCTCCACAAATGGACATCTGTACCTCGTCTTTGTGTATGGATATGCATTCCAGGCTTCCTCCTCAACTCTTAAGGCAGATTTTGGCAATATGGCACGGAACCATCCTAGTATGAGAAAATTCATGTTACGGTAAATGTCTTTAGATTTTGAACACTTGATTCCATACCTTTTTTGGCCTGAATTTTGCTTTTCATGCAGTTATTTCTTAACTCTAGTCCTGCTGCTCAGATATGCCATGCCTTTACAAACAGTGTAGATCCGGATCAGTTATCTTCTGAAGAAGTCAAATGATCTGGATCTGCACTGTTTGTCATTCAGTATGTGAATTCAATAAACAATCTGAATTAAGTAATCTGATTGGCTGAAAGCTGTGGGCATGGCATCTTAATTTATTCAGCATGACAAGGGTTAAAAACTAAGTGGAATGGTGACCAGTGTAGACCCTGATCAGACTGTTTGATTAGGCCATTTGTCAGAACCTTCCATGTATAAAATTTTAAGAAATTAACCATACATTAAATCTATAACTGTTGCCCTTGGAAACACCTAACACAAAAATGAAGAAAAATTGGAATCACGACTTTATTAAGACTCTTCGCATGACAGTATTGTAGCAGGGCTGCATATGATCTTAGCACTGGCATAATGAGACTGGACAAGTATGGTGTACTTTCTGCCATTTTTTTACAAGGGAGACAACTTTTTTCAGAAAAGAGACAACTTCTACGACTTCTGTGTTTGTTTCCCTGCACACCAATCTCCTTCTGAAAAAGGATTACCGTAATAACACTAAGTATTGGGACAGACACGTCTTTGAAACAGTGTAGACCCAGATCAGATGCCGCAAAATGCGGCATCTGATCAGGGTCTACACTGTTTGCCATTCATCCAGCAATATTTAAGACACATCGACAGGTAGTAGAATGAACTATTTAAAATTTTAGGACAAGTATGGTAACTAGATAAGGTGTCAAAATACTTTGGGTAAATATGGTATACTCTAAGCAAAATGCGGCATCTGATCAGGGTCTACACTGCTTGCCACTCATCCAGCAATATTTAAGACACATCGACAGGTAGTAGAATGAACTATTTAAAATTTTAGGACAAGTATGGTAACTAGATAAGGTGTCAAAATACTTTGGGTAAATATGGTATACTCTAAAAGGAAAGAATTTGGTTCTAATGGGAACACATTCCTTCCATTTAGAATAGATCCCTATCCAGGATGGAGGCAAAAACAATTTTTTAAAGAGTTGCTTTGATCCCTTGAATGTTTATATTATATTCTCTTCTCTTGAGATACCAGAAAGGGCCAGATGATCCAAAGTGGGTAAAAATAGCCAGGGCCCAGTTGTTTAAAGCTAACAACATCGTTAGTTAACGATTCGTTAAATTTTACATCGAATGATACGCAAATATGCTGAAATTTTTTGCTGAAAAAATGTGAGTAGCTTTTGCAGTGCAAAAGCTACTCACATTTTTTCAGCAAAAAATATCAGAATATTGTATATTGACTCCGCTAAAACAGTTAACGAAATGACCCTTAACGAGCTCATTAAGCTAACAACGCTTTGAACAACTGGGCCCTGGCTTATATGGGTTAATAGTTACCTGGTAGATGACTACCGATATGGTATATCTTATATGTATACTGTCCATTCCCCCCTGGTCCCTCTGTATACGGTTGGTTCTGAAGAATCTCAACTCCACTTCCAGCCCCATGACTTTCTTCTCGACTCTTTTTCTGAAAATAACGATGAAACACTTGTATTAACACATTTGTGCAAAGTGGACACTTCTACCTTAACTCTTTGGACCAGACCATTTCCAGTTTAAGGGGTGTCTGATCAGTTTTTATTATGACCATGTTCTATAGAAATTCTTACCATTAATGCAAACAGTATAGATGCCGATCAGACGCCGCATTCTGCAGAGTCTGATCTGGGTCTATACTGTTTGCCATGTTCCTTTTATGGGACATTAGGCATAGATGGGTTAATGAGAAATGAGGATTATCTAGATTATTCCGTTGTCACCAAAAGGCCTATAATGACAAAAATTAGGACACAGGCAGTGTAGATCTTGATGACATGGCTTGTCATGCACCATCTCATCTGGACCTACATTGCTCATTCTTTAGTTCCTTAACCTTTACCACTCTCTGGGCATTTTCAGCAGACGACAAAATGATGTTATTTTTCTTATTTTTCCCAGAAAACAGGATTTGATATTTCATGCAAATTGTCTCCTTAGGAGACAATTTGCATGAAATGTCAAATCCTGTTTTCTGGGAAAAATAAGAAAAATATTTCAAAATGTCGTCTGCTGAAAATTTTACCCAGAGTGCTAAGCGTTAAAAAACCAGTCACAATGTCAGCAGCAGATACGAAATATTCTAAAATATAAATTCAAGTGTTTTTATTTTATTATTATTATTTTTAAAGAAAGGCTTGACAGTTCAATCATGTAAATTTACATACAGTCAAACCTGTGTTAGTGGTCACCTCTATTAAGCAGCCAACCTGTATTAAGCAGCCAGAGGAAAGTTGCCCCAAAATTCATAGACTTATATATTTGAACTGTATTAAGCAGCCACCTGCCTTCAGCAGCCACATTTTAAGCTTCCCATGGGTGGCTGCTTAAGACAGGTTTGACTGTATATATGCATATATGCCACAGTGGCATTAAATTTATAGTAAGCAAGACATTGTCCTCTATGTCTACATGTACCCACATACCAAAATATTTCAGTCAGCTCAGAGCATGCAAGATATATTGCCCAGAAAAACGTGGACAGATGGATGATGGAGAGAGATGTACACATAGGTTAAATGATTACTATAAAACACAAGCAAATAAATGTGAGGCCCTGATTAATTTTATCTGGATGCCCTTCTTGTGAATTATTATCCAGAATCATTTTGACCGACAGGCCTGTAAAATTCCACTGGCTTTTAAAACAGGGCGAGTGAGATTTTCAGAAATGTCTTCACCTTTTCTTCATTTTTAGCATCTACTTGTTAAACGAAAAATTTAGACCTTATATAATCAAGGGTGAGCAAATTTTGAGGGAATTTTACACCTCTGGGTCACCGTGAATGTAAAAATAGCCATGTATTTGTGCTCAGTCCATGTTTTCTATGTTTGTTGTAAACATATAATGATGGTGATTTGGTGTTCATCACGAAAACTTACCTATATAATTTTGACCCCCTTAAACCCCACTTTTATATAGTCAAACTGGGGTTTACAGAGGTATACATTATTTTTCTTATGTAGTGATATCAGTATATAGCCAATACCACTGGGTGTTCCTCATAGTTTCAATAATTTGGTTCTGTTCTGTTCTGTAACGGAAGTCCGAAATCGAAAGTAAACAAGTGTTACAGAGCGGGACGGTATAAAGTTTTAATAACAGGTAACTAGAAATTATCTTACTGTGGAATTATTCCCTCTTGTTTTTATTTAACCATTATATTGCCAAAACGCACCACAGCATTTTTTCAAAACTAGAGATCCTTTGGTTATGTAATTATCAGAGATAAAACGCCCAGTTAGCTTGAAAAGCACATACGATCGTACTTTTCCGTAAGCAATCCGAAGAATAACGAAGAAAGTATCTGCCGATAGGTGGCGTGTTGATTAGTGAGTATATAAAGCCCTTCCACACAGTCAGCAGGCCAGAATGTCTTCTGTCGACGAAGACAGCACATCGTAAAAGAAATAAATAATAATTGTTAATTATTATTTATTGTACTAATAAGGGTTAAGAATTAGTTGGTAAGTGGCTTAGGGCCGAAATGTCTCAACTTATTACCCGGGTTCTTCAGTAAGCACAGCTCACAGAAGAGGGACTATAAGTAGCAGACATTAGTGAACTAGCTACATCTATCTAATTCTTGACATAAACCCTGAATATAAGTTGTGGCTAAGAGTGTTGCAACGGAAGGTCGACAGAACAATAAGTTGTGGCTCAAGCTTGTTGCAACTAAAGATCTGACAGAACAGATCTGTATTTGACAGAGTGTATTGTTGTAAATTGTTTTTCATATAACATAAGAGTAAGGACTCATCTTAAAGTATTAACATGTTTATATGTTGTGATTGAACACTGATTATTTTAAGAGCTTCAAATCATTTAAAAAATCATTTGTACTAATCAACTGGCAAAGTAGCCACTAGGAAAATTTATCATATACTATTTCATACATAATACCTGACTAGCTGAGATAGAAGCTATAGCTCGGCAGAAAATTCGTTACATTTGGTGGCAGCATAGGTGAGATTTTGATAGTCTAGTTTCTATCACGGACCTAGTCCTAACAGTACATATATAAGAATGGATAATACGAAGGAATTTGATGTATCAATGAAAACCATTAGTAAAAGACTAGAAGTAATGAAGAAAAAAACTGATTTAAGCCGTCTTCAGAACGAAGTCTTAGCACTAGAAAGTGAGTTGCGTATGCTAGAAATGGAAGGTGACCAGATTCACGGAGAAGAAAGCATAGACACAAGACCTCGAAGACATCTTCCAGATATACCTAGGGGCAGGAGTGATCATGTATCAACCAGTAAACCGCCTGAATTACATTTATACGACGATAGTAGTATAGCTGCTACTGGTTTCAAGACATCGGAAGACCCAGATCATGTGGCTCATGGTTCAAAGCTTGAACCACTGACGTCAACTCCTAGTGTTTCCGCACCAAAGACACAAGACAAAACAACTAGCATGCCAAAATCAAAGACAATTGATAAAAGTGGGGTTAAAATGAAGCCTGCAACATTTGATGGAAGTGTACACTGGGCAGATTACAAAGCACACTTCGATGCTTGCGCGGAAATAAATGGATGGACAGACAAAGAGAAGGGGCTTTATCTAGCTGTATCTTTGAGAGGGCAAGCTCAAGGAGTGTTCGGAAACTTATCAGCTAAGGCCAATGATTACTTTGAACTATCAACCGCGCTTCAAGAAAGATTTGCCCCGCCCAATCAAACAGAGTTGTATCGAGTGCAGCTTAAAGAAAGAAGACAGAAAGCTACAGAATCTTTGACTGAACTTGGCCAAGATATTTGGCGTCTCACCAATTTGGCATATCCAAAAGCACCAGCCGACCTGCGGGAAACACTTGCTAAGGAGCAGTTTATAGATGCTCTCGTCAGTTCTGATATGAGATTAAGAATCAAGCAAGCCAGGCCAACCAGTTTAAATATGGCTGTGCGTCATGCGGTTGAGCTAGAAGCATTCAATAAGGCAGAACGAAAGCATATAGAAGGACAAGGATACATGCGTACAACAAATCAGCAAGAACAAGAAAGGCAAGATCAGTCAGTTTATGAATTACAATCACTAAAGAATGCTGTGTTTAATATGCAAAAAAGTCTAAGATCTATCACTGATGAGAGAAATTCTTCGAATAAACAGCATGGAAATCAGTCTAGTTTCGAGTCCCAAAATCGCAATCGTCAGAATAGACAGAAAGAGCAGCAAACTAGCTTTAAGCGAAAATGTTGGACTTGTGGGTCAGAAAAGCACTTACGAAGAACATGCCCGGAAAGACAGGAAAAGAAAATAAACCAGGAAACAAATGTGCAACAAACAAAACACATAGCTAGCACGGGAGCCGGACTTTATGCTTCATGTAAGATCAACAATATTTCAGCAGAATGTTTAATTGATACTGGAGCAACTTTAACAATCATGTCTCAACGTATGTGGGAGACTATTAAACCAAGTACTTCTACGGCACTGGAAAGTTTTGATTCCAATGTATTCACAGCATCTGGTGAACCAGTTGAAATAGAAGGCAAAACTTGTGTTTTTATTGAGATAAATGGAATTCTTTGTCCATGCAATATTGTTGTGGCCAAGATTGATGTGGATCTGATAGTCGGGTTAGATTTCTTGGCAAAGCACGATTGTCAGATTAACGTCGCAAAAAGTAGCATGATAATACAAGGAAAACATTGCAAGTTAACTCGTATTAAATCAGCAGGATGCTATCGCGTAGTTGTATCTTCTAAAACGCAAGTTCCTGCTATGTCTGAAATGATAATTGAAGGAAAAATTATTGACCAAGATCACAGAAAAACTAGATTGTGCTTATTAGAACCAACAGCACTGAATCAAGAAAGTTCATCTTTGTTGGTTGCCAGAAGTCTAACATATGACCAAGATAAAACGCCGATTCGGGTAATGAATTTATCAAATGAGTCTAAAACTTTGTATCCGGCTACCAAAATTGCGACCTTAAGTCCTGTAAGCACAGTGCAGCAAGTAAAAGAAATCTCAAAGAGTGAAAATATGGTTGTACCTGAACATTTGAAAGACTTATTTGAAAGGACTGCAGAAGGTATGAGCATTCAACAGCAGCGTCAAGTAAGTAAGTTGCTCTGCAAATATTCTGAAGTATTTTCAAAAGCCGATAGTGATATAGGGAGAACTGGTATAATCAAACATAAGATTCCCACAGGAAATTCTCGGCCTATCAAGCAGCCGCCTAGAAGAGTTCCAGTACATATGTCTGGAGAAGTTGACAGCCAAATCGACAACATGTTGGAAGAAAATATCATTCAACCTTCGACAAGTCCGTGGGCCAGTAGCATCGTTATGGTGAAAAAGAAGGATGGATCTACCAGATTTTGCGTAGATTACCGAAAATTGAATGACGTTACTATAAAGGATGCTTACCCTTTACCCCGCATTGATGAATCTTTGGATCAGCTAGCAGGTGCCAAATGGTTTTCTTGTTTAGATCTAAATGCTGGGTACTGGCAAGTTGAAACAGACCCTGGGGATCGAGAAAAGACGGCATTTACTAGTAGGAAGGGACTCTTCGAGTTTAATGTTATGCCGTTTGGTCTCTGCAATGCGCCAGCGACTTTTGAAAGACTCATGGAGATTGTACTGGCTGGATTACATTGGCAGGTATGTCTTATATACTTAGATGACAATATCTTCAGTGGGAAAACTTTCGAAGATATGATTGAAAATCTAAGTTTAATATTCGACCGATTTCTTCAAGCTGGCCTGAAACTAAAACCAAGAAAATGCAAGTTGTTAGCTCAAGAAGTCGAATTTTTGGGCCATATTATTTCAGAAACTGGAATAAGAACAGATCCAAATAAAACAAAGTGTATTGAAGAATGGCCAGTGCCAAAGAATGTGCATGAAATCCGATCATTCCTCAGCCTCTGTAGCTATTATAGATGATTCGTTTATAAATTTTCAGACACGGCAAAACCTTTATACAAGCTTACAGAGAAAAAGGAACCTTTCATTTGGTCGGAGGAGTGTGCTGTGTCATTCAAGAAACTAAAGAAAAAGTTGGTAGAGGCACCAATTTTGATACACCCAGATTTTACAAAACGTTTTACACTAGACGTTGATGCGAGTGACATCAGCATTGGAGCTGTGCTATCGCAAAACACAGAAAATGGAGAATGTGTAGTGGCTTATGCCAGTAGAACCCTTACTAAAACAGAACGCAGATATTGCGTAACAAGAAAAGAGTTATTAGCACTGGTATATTTTGTAAAATATTTTAGACATTATCTTTATGGAAAGAAGTTGAGAGTACGAACTGATCATAGCTCTCTGAGATGGTTAATGAATTTTAAGAATCCAGAAGGACAGGTTGCTAGATGGATTGAGTTTTTATCATCATTTGATATAGAGATTGAACATAGGCCAGGTAGAGCGCACGGAAATGCTGATGGAGTAAGTAGGATTCCATGTAGACAATGTGGTAAATATGATGATGAACCAACTGATACTTCGCATACGTTGAACCAGTTTCAAGATACTAGTAATACAGCTGACGTTGTGTGCAACGATCTTCGAAAGGCGCAGATGGAAAATCGAGATATATGTATCATAAAGCAGTGGTTGGAAAGTGGAGAAAAGCCCAAGTCAGAAACAATATCGAGCGAAAGTTGGTTTGTTAAAAGTTTGATCAATCAGTGGGAAAGACTTGATATACAAAATGGTCTCTTAGTTAGACGCTGGAATGTACTTGGAACGGATAATGTCTTATGGCAAGCAATAGTACCGTTAAATCTTAGAAGACAAGTTCTGCAATATTCACATGATATCAAAGCGTCTGGTCACTTAGGGCTGAGAAAAACATTAAGTAAAATACGCCAAGGATATTATTGGCCAGGTCTTCAGAATGATGTGTGAGCATATATAGGGGGTTGTAAAAAATGTGCTAGAAGGAAAAACCCAATTCCGACTAGAATGGCACCGATGCAAGTTGTTCGAAGTGGATATCCAATGGAACGTATCGCGATTGATATACTTGGAGAATTGCCTGTGACAGAAAATGGCAATAAGTATATTCTGGTTATATCGGATTATTTCACGAAGTGGACAGAAAGTTTTCCCATGGTCAACATGGAAGCCAGAACTTGTGCCAAAATTTTAGTTCAGGAAGTTATATCACGTTTTGGGGTGCCCAGTAAAATTCATTCAGATCAAGGAAAACAATTTGTTAGTAGTTTGTTTACTGAAATGTGTGACTTATTGCAGATAGACAAAACCAGAACAACGCCTTACCATCCCCAATCGGATGGTATGGTTGAGAGGTTCAATAGAACATTATGCACAATGTTAAGTACTTTCATTGAAGAGAATCATCGAAACTGGGATACTTTGCTTCCATACGTCATGATGGCTTATAGGTGTACAGAGCATGAAACAACAGGGATGTCACCAAATATGCTTATGCTGGGTCGTGAAACAAGCACTCCTCTTGATATCAGTTTCGAAATGCCTCCCAGCATAAAAAGGCAACCAGCAAATAACTGGGTTTGGGAGTTAAGGGAACGTTTAGAGTTTGCCCATACATTTGTCAGACAGAACACTGGTCTTTCAATATATAGACAAAAGCAGTATCATGATCGTAAAACCAGCCATGAGAAACTTGAAGTAAATGATAAGGTATATGTCCTATTTCCAGTCAAACAAGTTGGCCAGTCGTCAAAGTTTTGCTCGTTTTGGAGGGGTCCTTATCAAATTAAAGAAAAGCTCTGTGAAGTACTTTTCGTTGTCAACTGTGGCCGAAATTACACGCACCAAGTCGTACATATTGATAGACTCAAACTTGCCCGGTCCCAGATATTAAGTGGTGAGGTAGGAATAAATGACAGTCCGGAAAGAGAAGAATTTGCTGAAACACATAGGCCTAATGACTCGGTTATATCTAGGGAAAAGGATGCCAAGTTACTCGAAGAAGATTTCAGCAGGTTCGGTAGGCAAAGGCGAAAACCTGTATGGTTTAAAGATTATGTTTCTTCTCTTTTCAGGGAGAAGATGCCACTGTTGAAAACAACACCTAGAAAAGCCATTGGACCATTATGCCATTATTGCAAAAAGCACATCGGGCCTGAAGAAAGCTTCGGAACTCATATGGAAATATGCTACAATAAGAGATTTCAGTGTGATACGTGTGGTCAGCACTTCAAGGAGAAGACCTATCTGAAGACTCATCAGAAGAGAAAGCATTCAGTGGAGATAGTGACTGCCTCAAAGGTTCAGCCGAAAGAAAAGACAGAAGAAAGTTCTACTAGTTCCAGTGACAACAATGAAAAGGAAGGAAATAACAGTGACTGGGATCATGAACCCGATTTTAACATAGGAGAAGAACTTAATCAGAGAAAAGTAAGTGATATCCATACTGGAAGACTCTATAGAAAGCCATGTGACCCAAAGCCTGTTATGGCTCCTGTTAAAAAGAGTAAGGTTTCAGCTACAATTACTTCTGGAGAGCCTTGCAAAGATGAACATATTATCAGCACTGAAGTGGACAATAGCCCCTCTGATCAAGGATCTAGTAGAAAGAAAATTGTTGAGGAGAGTAATAAAGTAGTTGTTGAGAAGATTGAAAGGAAAGTGCAACAGGAAACTGTTTCAAAAATGGATACATCTGTTGCTGCAGTGAGTCGCTTTGCTAACCAAACTGACAAAACTGTGTTAAGTAACAAAGGAAAGTTAGAGATAGATTTCGCTGTGAAGGGAGATGGTAGAACCAAACAGACTCTGAGAGAATAAAAGATGAGGAAGAAATGCTATCATCTAGCAGTGTAAACATAGGAACCATCTCTGCCAGCGACATTAGTTTTAATTTAGCAGACTTTCTGGGACAGGGAGTCCTAGACCCATGAGATGTTCAGCTGCATATTCAGAAAGAGCGAATAATCATAAAAGTGGATAAAGGCAACTCTGAAAGGCTCGGTTAGATCATAATGAAAACAGAGGTTTATGATAAGAAATAAGGATAACTTGAATCCTCAATGATTGAGATTGATTTTTTTTGTTTCTTTCTTTCGTAAATAGTATGAGAAACATACTATAGCATTACAGAATATAGCACCAGTAGTGCTATGTTAAAATTCATTGGTTAACCAATATATTAAGGGCATATAATATATGGTTTATAATAATAATGACATGTTTAAAGCATATGTTGTTCTGTCTCTTATCCAAGACCAGGTTGAAAATATATATGGTTGTAAAAAAAAAAAAATAAAAAAAAAAGAAAAAAAAAAAAAAAAAAAAAAAAAAAAAAATGGAGAAAATCATATACATGCGGGACGCATGTACCCGGAGGCGTGGGTAATGTAGTGATATCAGTATATAGCCAATACCACTGGGTGTTCCTCATAGTTTCAATAATTTGGTTCTGTTCTGTTCTGTAACGGAAGTCCGAAATCGAAAGTAAACAAGTGTTACAGAGCGGGACGGTATAAAGTTTTAATAACAGGTAACTAGAAATTATCTTACTGTGGAATTATTCCCTCTTGTTTTTATTTAACCATTATATTGCCAAAACGCACCACAGCATTTTTTCAAAACTAGAGATCCTTTGGTTATGTAATTATCAGAGATAAAACGCCCAGTTAGCTTGAAAAGCACATACGATCGTACTTTTCCGTAAGCAATCCGAAGAATAACGAAGAAAGTATCTGCCGATAGGTGGCGTGTTGATTAGTGAGTATATAAAGCCCTTCCACACAGTCAGCAGGCCAGAATGTCTTCTGTCGACGAAGACAGCACATCGTAAAAGAAATAAATAATAATTGTTAATTATTATTTATTGTACTAATAAGGGTTAAGAATTAGTTGGTAAGTGGCTTAGGGCCGAAATGTCTCAACTTATTACCCGGGTTCTTCAGTAAGCACAGCTCACAGAAGAGGGACTATAAGTAGCAGACATTAGTGAACTAGCTACATCTATCTAATTCTTGACATAAACCCTGAATATAAGTTGTGGCTAAGAGTGTTGCAACGGAAGGTCGACAGAACAATAAGTTGTGGCTCAAGCTTGTTGCAACTAATGATCTGACAGAACAGATCTGTATTTGACAGAGTGTATTGTTGTAAATTGTTTTTCATATAACATAAGAGTAAGGACTCATCTTAAAGTATTAACATGTTTATATGTTGTGATTGAACACTGATTATTTTAAGAGCTTCAAATCATTTAAAAAATCATTTGTACTAATCAACTGGCAAAGTAGCCACTAGGAAAATTTATCATATACTATTTCATACATAATACCTGACTAGCTGAGATAGAAGCTATAGCTCGGCAGAAAATTCGTTACACTTATTTCTGCTCAAAAACATAGATGGTGGATACTCGTTAGAACCGCCTCAGCAAGGCGGTTCTAACGAGTACCCACAATCTATGTTTTGGGCAGAAATATGAAAAAAATATCAGACTTTTTATCTGAAAACTTTCAGATCTTTTGGTGGTGAAATTTTCAATATATTTGAATATGCGTGTTTTCGTAATGTTAACATCCCTTTCAACATAATCTAAGTCATATTGAGATGACGGAAGAGTGATTATGACAGGCTCTGTGCAATGATTATAAAAGCGCTGCAGTCACGAGCTGAATTCCATCTTCAGTGAGATTTGAACCGGGTCCTCATGATCAAGTCCTTGATATAACAGCAAATCCTATTTCCAGAGTTTTATGAGATTTCCCCAGCACATACTTCATCCTTTATCAGATTGCTGGGGAAGGAGCTAAATAAGCACTTTCCTTTCATTCCAATAAAATCTATAAACGTTGCCCTTGGAAACAAAGAACACATAAAAGAACAGATATACCGTACTTACCCTAAGTATTGGAACACCTTATCTACTTACCATACTTGTCCTAAAATTTGAAAAAGTCTATTTTACTACTTCCTGGTGTGTCTAAAATATTGCTGTATGTATGGCAAACAGTGCAGACCCTGATCAGATGCTGCATTTTGTGGCGTCTGATCTGGGTCTACACTGTTTGCAAAGGCCTATCTGTCCGAATACTTTGGGTTATTACGGTGCTCCAATCCCATAATTCTGTGCATTATTTTATTATCTGGATATCTGCATACAGCCCCAGATAAAACACTTTTTTTTAACCGTACTGTTATATCTCTTATTTCTCCACGAAACGATATGTTGTGGGTACCCACAACATATGTTTTCATGGAGAAATAAGATAAGTATTCTGTGAATACATAGTCTTATCTGCAGAGATGTTTTTTGATTGTATTGGGGTTAAAGGACACGTCAACCCTTGTGGGTCATTTTGTGTCATCTCCCAGAGAAAGGGTGAAAAGAGATAGATTAGATAGTAGAGATGATAGAGAGGAACAAGGAAGAGGAACAGGACTGAAAGTGAAGAAAAATAAGAAATAAAAACATTCCCCCTCTACCCTTATCTGCTACAAGGATAGCAGGCCCTGCCAACTGTTAAGCCAATATCAGTTGGACGCCCTGGTGACGTAAGATACACGACACCTTTGCCACACCCAACCACCCCCAGGAGAAAAAAAGATAGAAGAGATAGTAGAAGAGATGAAAGAGAGGGACAGGGAAGAAAGAGGAATGGGATGAAAGTGAAAAAACAGAAGAATTAAAAACATTCCCCCTCTACCCTTACCTGCTACAAGGATAGCAGGCCTTGCCCAATTGTAAGCCAATATCAGTCAGGCGCCCCGGTGACATAAGATATACGACACCCTTGCACCACCCAACTACCTACATTATACTATGTACATCATTTTTTTCTCAACCAAAACTGTTTAAATAAACAGCAAAGCCTCCCACTAGACTGCACAAGGCTGTCTATAATGTTCAATTCAGCATAACTCCAGACAAGTCGCTTTGTCAATAAAAAAAATGTTGATATCTTCTTATTTTTCCATGAAAATGTATGTTGTGGGTTATCATTAGAAGCACCTATGTCTCAGCATAGTTAATGGCAAAGTACTTTTTCAAACAAAAACATCTTGATATTATTTCTGATTTCTCCATGTGGGGACTCATGAATAAATAAGGGAGGTGCTTCTAACAAGTACACTTCAAACTCTTTATAACACGGTTTGTTATAACATGCTTTTGGATATAACACGGTTCAAAGATGGATCAAAAAATGTATAGATTATATTGAAAAATGACCATAAATGGTCATTTTTCAATATAATCTATACATTTTTGGTTTGGATATAACACTGTTGTTTAACTAACACTGTTTATGCTATGGACCCCAACAATAGTGTTCTAAAGAGGTTGTTGTGTGCCTACAATATGTTTTCATGGAACAAATATGAAAATCAAAGTCTGGGAACATCTCTTATCTGGAGCTATGATTTCTCTCTGACCTTGACCTCTAATGTTCATTTCAATCTCATCTGTCAGTCACATTATTAATAAAGATCTTTGTTTTGCTTGAAATATTGTATTAATCTGACACGTGAAGAACTGACTTCAATATTCATTTTGACACTTAACCCTTCTCTTGTTGAACACAACATGCCCCTCTTATCAAACAGTGCAGATCCAGATCAGTTGGGTTCTGAAGAAGAAGCCAACTGATATGGATCTGCACTGTTTGCCATTAAGTATGCGGATTTGTATCAACAACCTGGATCAAGTAATCTGATTGGCTGAAAATTGGAAGTGGGCATGGCATCTTAATTTATTCATTTTGACAATAATTTTGTTTGTACTGCAGATACCCTAAGTATCTGGACAGACAGTGTACACCCAGATCAGATGCCACAGAACTTTTGCCACTCATTAAGCAGTAATTAAACACATCCACAGATAGTAAATGGACCTGTTCAAATTTTATGACAAATATGGTAAGGAGTTAAGGTGGCCAAATATATAGAGTAAATATCGTAATACCTGAACAATTACAGTGTAGACCCAAATCAAAATGCGATTTCTGCTCAGGGTGAACATTGTTTGCTACCTACATAGAATAATTTGGACACATCAAGATGGTTGTAATTAAACATGGTCAAATTTTTGGAGGCTGTGGTGTATTTTTTTTTTCTGAAAATACCCTAACCCTTGTCCTGCTGAATAAATTAAGATGCCACACCCACTTCTAATTTTCAGCCAATAAGATTGCACCATCCAGGTTGTTGCTAAATATTCACATACTTAATGGCAAACAGTGCAGATCCAGATCAGTTGGCGTCTTCAGACGCCAACTGATCTGGATCTACACTGTTTGCAAAGGCATGGTATATCCAGGTTTAGCAGGACAAGCATTAATAACTCTGAATATTAGGACAGATAGGCTTTTTCACAGGGTAGACCTTGATCAGATGCCAAAGAATGCATGGTCTGATCAGGTCTGCACTGTTTGCCACACATACAGCAATATTTTAGAAACATCATCTGGTGGTAGAATGGATTATTTCAAATTTTCGGAGAAGTACGGTAAGTAGGTAAATAAGGCGTTCCGATACTTAGGGTAAATACAGTAGGCCTTATTTTCCTGAAAATTACAACAAAAGAAAAATAATAATAAAAAATAAAATGAAAATGTCATCTGCTGCAGTTGTGATTAGCACTTTAAGGGTTAAATTAGAAAGTTCTGTTAAAGTAATGAAGTCACTGACGTATTTTTATCTTTTAAAGTAGCATGTCTGGAGAATTCCAATTTCTTAAATATCAGAGGTCATCATCTGTTGATTGATTCTTAGCTCTAGATTAGGGGATATTCTAGTAAATATTTTCTTATTTCTCTGCAAAAACATACATTGTAGTTCCTCATTACTAGAAGCGCCTTGGAACAGTGATTCTAATGAGTTCCCGCAATATATGCTGTTTTGTGGAGAAGTAAAAGCAAGAGGGCCATGATGGCCCTATATAGCTCACCTGAATCATGTTATACATAGCATTGCTAACAGAGATGCAGTTCTAAAGGTCATGGTGACCTTGACCATGACCTTTGCCCTCAGGGTCATCTTCTGGTCAGAAGAAACATGCCTAAGACATTGGAGCTCCTAGCCCTAAGCATTGCCAAGTTATAATCTTGTTTTCTACTAAAGGTCACTGTGACCTTGACCTTTGCCATTTGGGTCATCTACTGGTCAAGACCAATATCCCATCTAAGTTCAAGTGTAATTCAAGCCTCAAGCACTTCCGAATTATAAGCTTTTTAGTACTAAAGGTCATGGTGACCTTGACCATGACATTTGCCTGCAGTGTCATCTACTGGTGAGGACCAACATCCCTTCTAAGTTTGAGGGTCCTATCCCTTAGCATTGCCAAGTTATCAAGCTTCTTAGTACTAAAGGTCCTGGTGACCTTAAACTTTGCCCTCAGGATCATCTACTGGTGAGCACCAACATCTCTACTAAGTTTGAGGGTCTTAACCATAAGCATAGCAGAATTATAAGCTTTCCTTGGTACTAAAGGTCACGGTGACCTTGACCTTTGACTTCAAGGTCATCTACTCTTCAGGTCCATCCTCCTTATTAGTTTGATAGTCCTAGGCCTAATCATTGTGACAACAACCCACCCCCCCACCACCCCCACCACCCCCACCCCCACTGTGGGTGGGGCCTCTTTTCACCCCAGGGGCATAATGTGAACATTCATGTCAAAGGACCTCTAGGCAATGTTACATACCAAATATCAAAGGCCTAGGCCTTGCACTTTCAGACAAGAAGAGTTTTTAAAGTTTTTTCATATATAAAATGTATGTAAAACATGTCGGCCCCGGGGTGGGGCCATTTTTGCCCAAGGGGTATAATCTCAACAATCTTGGCAGAAGTCCATTAGAGGAAGCTATGTACCAAATATCAAAGACCTGGGCCTTCTGGTTTCAGATAAGAAGATTTTTAAAAGTTTTCTCTATATAAGTCTATGTAAAACATGTCAGCCCCAGGGCAATAACTTGAACAATCTTGATAGAGGTCCACTAGGTGAAGCTTTGTATCAAATATCAAAGGTCTGGGCCGTCTGCTTTCGGACAAGAAGATTTTTGAAGTTTTTCCTTATAAAGGGTCTATGTAAAATAAGTGTTTGTTTGTTTGTGTTGAGGTTTTACGGCCCAGTCGACCCGATGGGGTCATGTCGAGCGCAGTCAGTTTTCCTAACCACACATTTTACTGGGCAGGCTTAGTCCTCTAAGTGGTTAACCAGTATTGTGCACATTCTTTCGCCAGAAACTGACAACTGATCAACTAGATGAAGCTACAAACCAAATATCAAAGACCTAGGCTTTCTGGTTTCAGACAAGAAGATTTTTTAAGTTTTCAGTTAAAAATCTATTTTTAGCTCCTGTGACCTAGATTTGCAATGGACAACTTTGAAAGAGGACCAACGAAGGATCATTCCTGTGAAGTTTGGTCAAAATCAATCTCAGGTGAGCTAAAAAAAAGCATCTTATCTCGAGCTATGTATTAGGTTCTATGTATATGCCACACCCTACAGGTCTACACAAGAGTGGGTATCAGAAAAATACTTTTCTTAATTATTTCTCCACAAAAACATATGTTGTGGGTACTCATTAGAAGTGCTTTGACAATAGCAAAGCCTTATTGTTGGAAAAAATATTTCAAAATGTTTGCTAAGCATTAAAGCAAATATGGTATCCTGCATGCACCTCTGTTCTTTGATTGAACAATATTGAAAATTGGCTGCAGCAAGCTTCATTAGTGGAGACATAAGTCTAGATAAGAGTGGCTATCAGGTAAATATTTTTCTTATTTCTCCATGAAAACATATGTTGTGGGTACTCATTAGAAGCGCCTCAGTGAGGCGCTTCTAATGAGTACCCACAACATATGCTTTCATGAAGAAATAAGGAAACTATCAATACTTTTTCGTTGTAAAAAACACCTTATCTGAAACTATGGTAGACTAGGTTTGTTTATTGGCTGCCAAATCCTACTTTATCAATCAAACTCTTTTATAGTATTAACCCTAAGTATTCTGACAGACAGGCCACTGAGGCCAGAGAGCCTGGCACCTGATCAGGATCTACACTGTTTGTCACAGACAACCAGCAATTTTTGTTTTTTTAAAAAACATCAACAGGTCATCAACTGGACTTGTTCAAATTTTAGGACAGGTATAGTATCACAGCTTCAGATAGGGCACGTTTTCGACCAAAAATTTTGATGATATGTTTCTTATTTCTCAATGAAAACATATGTTGTGGGTACTCATTAGAAGCGCCTCGGTGAAGCGCTTCTAATGAGTACCCACAACGTATGTTTATGTGGAAAAATAAGAAAAATATTTTCCTGATACCTCATCTTAACTAGAGCTATGTAGTAAGGAGGTCAGGTGTAGGAATATTTAGGATAAATATGGTATCACAAAATAAACCCTGTAAATGTGCCAATAAATTGATTGGGGACTTCATCAATACGCAGGCCATACCACCATATTATTTATCTTTTGGCAAAAATAAGAAAAACATCAATACCATAATAACCCTTAAGTACAGCATAAATGGCCTTAAGCAAGTGTCTATGGGAGAGCCAAAAAGAGCTGGTTAAAAAATAGGTGTTACTTAACCCTTGTCCTGCTGAACCCGGATATGTCCTGACTTTGCAAACAGTATAGATCCAGATCAGTTGGCTTCTGAAGCCAATTGATCTGGATCTGCACTGTTTGCCATTCAGTATTTGAATTTGTATCATCAACACAGAGCAAGTAATCTGATTGGCTGAAGATTAGAAGTGGGCGTGGCATCTTAATTTATTCAGCAGGCCAAGGGTTAATATGCGTAAATTTCTATAAATCTGCCTTTAAAGGGATACAAAAAATGGCTTTTGAATATAGGAGATTGCTTATTACAGGTAGTCTTAGGATAAGTTTGACTGCATTGGGACACACAGGCCCGAGCAAATAGTGCAGACCCAGATCAGATGCCACAGAATGTGGCATCTGATCTGGGTCAACACTGTTTGACATCCACCCAGAATTTTTTAGACACATCAACAGGTAGTCTTATTAATGGACCGTTTAACCCTTAAAGCGCCAATCACAACAATTGTCGTCTGCTTTGTCATCTGCTTGTGAATTTTAAAGTCATTTTTGCAAACAGTGTAGTCTGATCTGGGATCTTAGGAGCAGTCTGATCTGGGTCCACACTGTTTGCCAGTATGCAAAAATAGGTTTGAAAAGTTTGCAAGAATATTCAACAGACGACATAAACAAATGACATTTTCAGATGGAGGTTTTCTTGGCGTTTTAAGGGTTAAATTTAAGGGGTCGTGTTCTGGTATGATAAGGAGCTAGGGTGTCCCAGAGTTTTGAGTATGTAAATACTGTACATCTACTTTTTGACTGTACAAATGACTTATTGAAAAGTTATAGCGATCAGTTCCTTCAATGTGTATAAAAACATCAGCGGATGACAATCTGATGATATTTTTTTCTTAGTTTTCCTAGAAAATAGGGTTTAACATTGCATGCAAATTGCCTCCTGTGATCAGGGCAGAGGACTAAATATGAAGAAGGAGTATTTGATGATATATCTGGGATAATTTTTCTTAATTCTCCACAAAAACATATGTTGTGGGCACTCATTACAGGAGCCTTGGTAGAAGTGCCTCACTAAGGTGCTTCTAATGAGTACCCACAACGTATGTTTTTTATGGAGAACTGGAGAAAATTATCCCAGAATTATCACCAAATACTCCTCCTTTTAATTAACCCTTGTCATGCTGAATAAATTAAGATTCCACGCCCACTTCTAATTTCCAGCCAATCAGACTACTTGCCCCAGGTTTCCGATAGAAATTCAAATATTTAATGACAAACAGTGCAGATCCAGATCAGTTGGCTTCTTCGGAAGCCAAATGATCTGGATCTACACTGTTTGCTAAGATGGGGCATGTCGTGTTCAGCAAGAGAAAGGTTAACAAGTCCTCTCATCACTTTCTGCACTTAGGTCCCACTTTGGACATAACACTAGGCAGCCAAATCAATCTCTTTAAATTTTAACTACCGTATTCAACCTAATAGCTGCACATACCCCTATAAGTGCACAGTCAAGCGATTCCAGTCTTCAGATTACAGTCAGTGTACTTTTTGTCTACTTCTTTATAAACGCATATATTGTGGGTACTCATTTGAACTGCATCAACTTGTCGATGCAATTCAAATGAGTATCCACAACATATGCTTTAACAAAGAAAATCAGAAAAAAAAAAAACATTGCATAAACACCATTACTGAGAAAAGTAATTTGCTGATTTTTTTTTTAAACATACTTTTAGTAAGTGATTACATAGTTTACAAGTTTTCCCAGTAATTTAAAATAAAAGCACAGCAAGCATAATACCCTGCCATAGCAATTATTTGTTTATGTATTAAAGTTATCATTGCGAAAAAGTCTGGAAAGAAAAAGACGGAGGGACAGATAACAATCCTAAACCAGATCCTGATAATATCAATGCATATAGCAAGTTTGGTTAAAAGGCCTTGGTATTTACTCAAGTTATCATCCAGAAATGAAAATATGGGTGTGTCTCGGGCAGATTAACTCCGTAAAATTTGACGAAATTTGCCCATTAGCAATTCCAAACCAGATCTCCTTAATGTCAATGCATATAGCAAGTGTGGTGAAAATCCCTTGTTATTTACTCAAGTTATCGTCCCGAAACGAAAATATGGGCGTGTCTCTGGCAGACAACTCCGTAAAAATTTGACTAAATTTGCACATTAGCAATCCCAAACTAGATCTCCTTAATGTCAATGCATATAGCAAGTTTGGTGAAAATCCCTTGTTATTTACGCAAGTTATAGTCCGGAAACGAAAATATGGGCGTGTCTCTGGCAGACAACTCCGTAAAAATTTGATGAAATTTGCCCATTAGCAATCCCAAACCGGATCTCTACAATATCAATGCACATACCAAGTTTGGTGAAAATCCATTGATGTTTACTCAAGTTATCATCCGGAATTGAAAAACAGATGGACGTATGACAGACGGACGGACAGACAGATGGACACATGGACAACCAACGTGAAACCATAATACCCCAACACTATTGTGTGGCAGGGTATAAAAAAATCTAAGCACACTGTGTGGTAATTAAGTGGAATACAGTATATTGTGTTTATCCTAAATCTAAAAAAAAACGTGAAATGATAATACCCCGTCATTATCATATCCAGGGCAGACAAAAATTGATGAAATTTGACCATAAGCATTCCCAAAGCAGATCTATACAATATCTATGCACATAGTAAGTTTGGTGAAATCCACTGATATTAACTGAAGTTATTGGCCGGAAACGAAAATCCCAACGTGTTGTGGGCAGATAACTTTGCAGAAATTTGCCCATTAACAATCCAAACCAAGATCTCCGCAACATCAATGCACAAAACAAGTTTGTTAAAAATCCATTAATTTTTACTCAAGTGATCATCTGTAAACAAAAATATGGAGGTGTCACAGGCAGATAACTCTGTCAAGAATTGACAAAATTTGCCCATTAGTAATCCCCAACCAGAATTCTACAATATCAATGCACATGCCAAGCTGGTGAAAATCCATTGGTATTTACTCAAGTTATCATCAGGAAACCAAAATACAGAGGAAAGGATGGACAGATGACAGCGGATGGACAGATAGACAGACACATGGACAGACAATGTGATACCATAATACCTGCCACTAACATGTGGCGGGGTATAAAAATGCACAGACAGGTCTGTCATGCAAACAGTGACCACCCAGATCAGATGCTGCACACAGTAGTATCTGATAAGGGTCTATACTGTTTGCTACTCATCAAGCATTATTTAGACACATCAACAGGTCTTGAAATGGACTAATACAAACTTTAGGAAATGTACGGTAATGTGTTAAGGCGTAGTTAAATACTATCAGTATGATAAGGCGTTAACTTGACCTAAAAATTAGAGTAATTACTTTATAAATAGCCCATTCTGATGCTGCTGGAGATTTTTTGCACTTTCTGCTGAACAAACAGATGCTCATGTTGATTTCCCTTAGCTCCAGATAAGGTTCTATTTTCAACAGAAAAACACTAATATTTTTCTTATTTCCCCAGGAAAGCATATATTGTGGGTACTCATTAGAAGAGGCGCTTCTAATGAGTACCCACAACATATGTTTTCATTGAGAAATAAGAAAAATATTATGCAGATACCCATTCTTATCTAGAGATATGATTTCCTGTATAAAAAAAGTCTCATATCATGTAGAAAGGGATGCAGTGCCCATTCCATATGCAAACACTGACGGCCAGTAAGTACAGCCTGTGCATGCATCAGCGCAGTCTGAGCAAGACATTTGCTACTGGGCCCATTGGCCAAAGATGAAAGCCCTGATCAGGGTGCATTGGAACACAGATTAAAACCCTGGTATTGAAATACACTGCAAGCGTAAAGCTCAAGGCTTCTTTACAATGAAAAGGCTCTGAAGAATTCTGGAAAATCAATATACAATCTAAGAGTTCATAGTTCCATATTAAACCATAAGGTTTATGCACACTGGGTAAAAATGTTTAGCAGACAACATTTTTAAATATTTTTCTTATTTTTTCTAGAACACAGGCTGTGACATTTCATGCATACTAAGACAATTTACATGAAATGTCAAAACCTATTTTCCAAGAAAAAAAAAAAAGAATAGTATTATCGATTTGTGGTCTGCTTTTTATGACCTGATAGTGATAGGTTTGTTAAAAGCAAAATTGTAGCAGCTGATATTCTATTTTATTTTTTTTTTTAATCATTTTTCAGAGAAAATAAAACTTGGCATTCCATGAGAATTGTCTGCATGGCAGACAATTCTCATGGAATGTCAAGCCTTATTTTCTCTGAAAAAAAAAAATATCTGCTGCAGTTGTGATTAGCAATTCAATGATTAAATCTAAATATTTGAGCAGGTAGGCCTAAGCAAACAATACAGAACCAAATAAGAGGAGTATTTGTTTGATTTGGAGTTTTATGGCCCAGTCACTGTTGGTAAGATCATTTCAAGTCAGTCAGTTAACCTTCTTATATTTTTCCTTGGCAAACAAAACAGTCCTCTAGTATGGGTTTAACCAGTACTTCGTGCACATATATACAATGTACTTTCACCAGTAACTGACAACAGCCCTTCAGCGGAAGTGGAGAATGACGATAGAAATTATTTCATGATCAGTAGATATAAGAGGAGTAAACCAGATATTTTTTTTCTTATTCTCCACAAAAACATATGTTGTGGGTACTCATTAGAAGCGCCTTGCCAAGGCGCTTCTAATGAGTACCCACAATATATGTTTTTGTGGAGAAATAAACAAATTATCAACACTTTTTAGTTGAAATTAATATCTTATCTAGAGCTATGTAAAGAAGCAGTTTGATTAATGTCTACACTATTTGTCATTCTACCCCAACTTTAAAATATATGCCCAAGCAGACCAATGTACTTGTTCAAAACTTAGGCTCCGACAAGTACAAATAAGATACATTTTCATTGAGAAATAAAAATATCAACACTTTTAAGTGAAAAAAACAACAACAACTAAACAGCTTATCAACAGTTATGTAAAGGAATCTTTTGATGAAGGTCTACACTGTTTGCCTTTCTTGCACAACATTTCAGATTCATCACCAAGCAGTTGAAAATGGACTTCATTACGAAAACACGCCTATTCAAATATACCAGGGATCAAGCTACAGGGCGACTGGGGCGAAATAGTCGCTCTAGAGGGCTCAAAGTCGCCCTGGGAAGCCCAGAGGGCGACAAAAACTTCGCCCTCCGTTTTTGCAACTTTTGAAAAAGCTAGTACTTGTGCAAAACGAACTTTTTGTTGGGAGAAATCCAGTGAAAAATGAGCAAACATGCAAAGGTAAAAATCTGTTGAAAAATGTTGTTAGATGTATCAGAAATGCCACTGAATGAAAGTCTGATGTGATTTAACAAGTTTTGGAGGAAAACTGTTCGCCTATTAAGTGACCAAAAGATCGTTTTCATCAATGTCATTAGTTTTCGTGGGTGTACGTTTTTTCATAAATGAACCATTTACATGCTGAAAATTGGCCAGAAACAGCATTAAAAGTGCAAAAAACTAAGTTTAGAAGTTGGCAGACACTTTAGTTTAACAAATTTTTTATTATCATTATGTTTATAGCTTACTTACCAAGCCACAGACCTTGATGTTTTGACTGTATCTACTCAAAAGAATTGTCAATTTCCAAAAAGATATGAATGAACTTATGTGTCCAGATATAATGTATTTGTCCTACTCATGTCTGTGTTACTTTGCATCATTTAATTGGTTTAGAAGTAAGAATGAACAGGTCTACAGTAAAATTTGTTTCCTTCTTTGTTAATTCCCAAGACAATATGGTAAAAATTCCCAAGACAATGCAGTAAAGTGGGTCGAGAGTCCTAAATTGTCGAGCTTTCAGTAAGGCTATAGGTGAACCGAGTCTTGACTTCTCCCTCATCCTATAAAACTTCTCCCTGTTTTGTCTGGAGGGAGAAGTCACTTCTCCCTAAATTTCTGAGCCAGCTTGATCCCTGAGTATATGAACATTCTAACCACCAAAAATGAAAATTTTCAGATAAAAATTTGGATATTTCTCATACTTCTGGTCAAAACATAGATTATGGGTACTCGTTAGAACCGCCTCGCCGAGGTGGTTCTAACGAGTACCCACAATCTATGTTTTTGGGCAGAAATAAGAAAAATAATGTATACCCCTGTAAACCCCAGTTTTACTATATAAAAGTGGGGTTTAAGGGGGTCAAAATTATATAGGCATGTTTTCGTGATGTTCAAAATTTAGATTAAGTCCAAAATTTGTTCAAAATTAGTACAAGTATGGTAATCATTACGAAAACACACCTATTCAAATATATAGAAAATAGTACCTCCAAAAACTGAAAACCCTTTTCATATTAAAAACTCTGATATTTTTCAGATTTCTGCTCAAAACATAGCTTCTGGGTACTCTTAAGAACTGCCTCAGCAAGGCAGTTCTAATGAGTACCCACAATCTATGTTTTTGAGCAGAAATAAGAAATAATGCATACCCTTGTAAACCCCAGTTTTACTATATAAAAGTGGGGTTTAAGGGGTCAAAATTGTATAGGCATGTTTTCGTGATGATGAGTTAAGGTATCCAAATATTTTTAAGATAATTAGAATAATAAGGATGAAATTAATACAGGATTCTATTAATGCTATTTGATGGATTCAATTAACAAATGAGTTTTCTATAGCATCAGATAAAAGGGGTTAACCAAGGGTTATGTTGCTTTTAATTTTATTTTATTTACTGATTAGGTACATCCTTGGACATTTTGGTTCATTTGGCAAAGAAAAATGGCCGTGCCCATAATTATAGACAGTTTTGGAAATGCAAATTTTCAGTCTACACAAAATGAATAGATTGTATCTTTGCAATATCATAGATTTAATCAGGTGACCTTCTCCTCAGTCCCTATTAAGTATACCAAATATTTGTTGGTTTTGTTTGTTTTGTGGTATATATGCATCAGTACAAAACCACAGTATACCATAGTACAATTTCAAGAAGGAATTTTATAAATTACATCAGGCTTTCAAGTGCCCTCCATCAAAAAAGTAGGGCTCAAAATTTTGAAAAAGTAGGGCAAAAGATGGAATTTTAATTACGAAAAGTAGGGATAGTAGGGATGTTCTGAGAGTTTTAAGATTTAGAAAAAGATATACTAAGCAAGCAAAGTTTTCACTGAACGATAACACTGCATTATCAGGGAAAGGAAATATCTAAATAAATGTTCCAAAAAAAGTTACAATTGAAGTAAAATTATTTTATAAACTTCTGCATCGTGGCTGCTCAGATTAAGTTGATCTAATTTTTAGAAACTGCGAGCCAGCAAAGACAGCGTGGAAAAAATTACAATTTTTGGTCACTACAAACATTTTTGGACTAAAATGTATGAATAGTAGGGCATTTTCAGAAAAAGTAGTGAAAAGTAGGAGCACAAAAATAAAGTAGGGAAAAGTAGGAATAATAGGAAAAGTAGGGCCCGCTTGAAAGCCTGAATTACATCAAACTATCAATACATCGCAATAGTGACTATCATGATAGAAGAGTGGCAACAGTAATACAGTCAACTCTCGAAATCCAAGTGACTCTCTAAAATATTTCAAGATAGCCGTTCCTCGACATATCAGATCTGCCAAGTTAAGGAAAAAATAAATTGAACAACCATTATTTCAATGATGAAAATGTAATTTGACTCATGAAGATAGAGATAATTGAAAATGTTGTGGATAAGGGGAGAAATTGCTCCTTAGGAGCAATGTCCTATTCAGGAGCTATGTCTCCTCTCCCACAATATTTTGTTACCTGTTGTTAGATTTCCGTGTTAAAACAGAAACCAGATTTTCACTTCAAGATCAGTAGATATTTGAGATAAGCGAAGTCAAGATAACAAGAGTCGACTGTAGCCATCGCAATAGTCATTTTGGCCTGCAACAGCCAACCCAAATTTCTAGTTGTGGTAACCAGCCCCAAATGTTAATTTTCATGCAGAAAATGAAAAAAAATAACCATCTGGATATATCCTTCTTATGTAGAGGTGTGAATTCAACCTCTACAATACAATTTCAAGTCTCAAGTCATGGCAGTAACCAATCCTATTTGTTTTTTGTGGAAAAAATAAAAAAAAAATTATCAAGAGCTGTAAGTTCAGCCTCCTTTTCATATATCTTACCTGTATCATATACAATTGGGCAATCCTGTACTCCTCCACGCTCATCGGCAGGGATATCCTGTATTCTTTGATCAACATGGCGCCACCAGTCTCCTGTGTAAAAATAAAATCATTCATTACTTCCAGAGTTTCAGTAAAAAGTTGACTCTTGTTAACTCAAAGACTGATAGCTTGAACTTCTGCTTAAGTCAAACTAAATGAGATATACTGGTTTAGTTTACTGTAATTCATAGGTCCAGATAAGAGTGGGTAGCAGGTAGATATTTGTCATATTAATCTCCACAAAAACATATATTATGGCATTAGAAACAACATATATGTCTGTGGAGAAATAAGTAAAATATCAGTACTTTTGGATTGAAAAAAAAAACATCTTATTAATAGCTTTGTATATGTTTCTTATGATTTTAACTGCTTTTTATTTTTAACTACTGTTATCTCAGTACATGCTTTCCGGTCCTTTGGAATCAGAATTGTGTCTTTATACCCACTGTGTGAGTGCTTTAACCCTTAAAGGGCCAAGAAAATCTGCATCTGAAAATGTCGTCTGCTTATGTCGTCTGCTGCATCTTCTTGCAAACTTTTCAAACTTACATTTTGCATATAGGCAAACAGTGTGGACCCAGATCAGACTGCTCCTAAAGGAGCATGTCTGATCTGGGTTCACACTGTTTGCAACAATGACTTTAAAGTAACCTGCAGAAGACAAAGCAGACGACAATTATTGTGATTGGCGCGCCCTGTCAAGTCAACAATACAGTCAAACCTCAATAGCTTGAACACCAATGGCCCCTTTAATGGCTAATTCGAACTCATTTTTTGAGCCCCTACGAAATTCTTCCAAGAGCTCAAGAAAACAAATATTTAGGGACAGGTTCTTATTTTATCATAAAATTGTATGTTATGTGTACTCACTAGAATTGCCTCATCAAGGTGACTTTAATGTGTACACTCAACATAACATTATTGTATATAAGATTGAAAAGATTTCCAAAAATTACCACCGTTTGCTTCCTGGCCAAGCGCCATGATTTACCCTAAGTGGCTCAAATTACCTATACCTCGAATAAATTTTAATGGTCCCAAAGATGTTCCACTGTACATGTAAGTTAAGTCATATTGAACATATCTCCCTGTGAGAGAGAAAAGATCTAAAAGGTGGGATAGACAAGAGGAAACAATTTAAACAGTTTGCATTCCACACCTACTAAAAGCATGCCTGAGACCACTTTACCCTTGTCCTGCTGAATAAATTAAGATGCCATGCCCATTTCCAATTTTCAGCCAATCAGATTACTTGATCCAGGTTGTTGATATAAATTCAAATACTGAATGGCAAACAGTGTAGATCCAGATCAGTTGGCTTCTTCAGAAGCCAACTGATCTGGATCTACACTGTTTGCAAAGGCAGGGTATATCCGGGTTCAGCAGGACAAGGGTTAAAACACTAATCACAAATGAAGGAGATTTTCAGGTTTTCTTGTATTTTTTTTCAGAGGAAATAAGGCTTGACATTTTATGTGAATTGTCTGCTTGATGCCAAGCCTAATATTTTCTCTGAAAAAAATAATAAAAAAATTTATAATGTTGCCTGCTACAATTTAGCATAGGGCTTTAAGGAGTAAGTCAAATCCATAGGACACCCCAAAGCCGATAGCTATATACAGTGCTTTCACACTTGGTGACCCTGAGACTACAAAACACATGAATATATATCTCCTCCAGTTTACTCGATAACTCACAGATATATACCTCCTTTAGTTTACTTTATAACTCACAAACATCTATCTCCTTTAGTTTACTTGATAACTCACAAATATATCTCCTTTAGTTTACTTGATAACTCACAAATATATATCTCCTTAAAGACCTTTACCGGTAGTTTACTTGATACTCACAAATATATATGTACTTTAGTTTACTAGATAAGTTTATCTCTCCTTAGGTTTACAGGCACTTACTGATTTTCTGTTTAATGCTTACAAACTCAATTACAATGTACCTACTTATTAACTAGATACTTGCAATTAACTGATGTCTATATAATTCAACCGCACAGTTCCAGATCAAAACTCTTTTATCAACCATAATGTATGGAAGGATTTTGTTTTTCTCGTTTCTCCTTGAAAACATATGTTGTGAGTTCCCATTACAGGTACCTCAGCGAGGCACTTCTAATAAGTATCTACATGTCTTCCTGGAGAAATAAAAAAAAATATCAATACTTTTTAGATGGAAAAAAAAGCATGTTATCCAGAGTTATGTAACTAGTTTTTACAATTAATCCTTGTCATGCTGAATAAATTAAGATGCCACACCCACTTCTAATTGTCAGCCAATCAGATTCCTTGATCCAGATTGCTGATATAAATTCACATACTGAATGGTAAACAGTGTTGATCCAGATCAGTTGGCTTCTTCAGAAGCCAACTGATCTGGATCTACACTGTTTGCAAAGGCAGGGTATATCCGGATTCAGCAGGATATGGGTTAAATGATGTCTAAATCATAATCACACAGCTGCTTTAACCAACCATTAGTATGGATGGCTCTTTTTTTCTTATTTCTCCATGAAAACATATGTTGTGGGTACTCATTAGAAGCACCTTGGTGAGGCACTTCTAATGAGCACCCAAAACATATGTTTTCACAGAGAGAAACAAGAAAATAATTTTCTGGATACCCCTTATCTGGTGCTATATTCTTCCAACATTAGTTTCTGTTAACCTTACAGCGCCAATCACAACAGCAACAGACAACTTTTATTTTTATTTTTTTATTCATTTTTTTTTATTTTTCAGAGTAAACTAGTCTTGACATTTCATGTGAATCATCTGCTTGGCAGATGATTCACATGAAATGTCAAGACTTGTTTTCTCTGAAAAATAAAAAAAATAATTAGAATATCATCTGCTACAAATCTGGCTTGGCGTTTTAAGGGTTATAAACAGCTTTTGCAGGTAATTTGTAGTTCTAGATAAGAGGGGTTTCCTGGGCATCCTCAGAACTAGTTTTCTTATTTCTCCATGAAAACATATGTTGTGGGTACTCATTAGAAGTGCCTCATTGAGGCACTTCTA
Source organism: Anodontia alba (assembly GCA_964016985.1). Taxonomy (NCBI): domain Eukaryota; kingdom Metazoa; phylum Mollusca; class Bivalvia; order Lucinida; family Lucinidae; genus Anodontia; species Anodontia alba. The sequence goes on along the minus strand of OZ024830.1, from coordinate 93,207,436 downwards.
ATGAGTACCACAATTTATATTTTCGTGGAGAAATAAGAAAAATATTGATACTTTTTCGCTGAAAATAGGCGTCTTATCTAGAGTACACACATTGTCATTATGTCATTATTGCACTTCATGGTTTCTGTTAAACTATTTCCAGTAGATTAAGCTCTCTATTTTTTCTCACTGTCTTAAATCAAAATTAAGATGCGCAAGTCTGCACCCAATTATCTTATCAAGGCAGTCAGATCATCTATGTTATTATCACACTTTATATTTATGTATCAAATTTTAACGCTTAGCATCATGGTTAATAATCAGAAAATGATACGTTGAAATATTTTTATTATTTTTTCACACTAAAAAGGATTCGACATTTCATGCAAATTGTCTCCTGAGGAGACAAATTGCATGAAATGTCAAAGCACATTTTCTGGGAAAAGTAAGAAAAATATCATCAGCTTGCTGTGTGCTGAATTTGCCCATAGCATGCTAAGGGTTAAACAGTTTCTAGGAGATTACCCTTGCTAATTTTTTTCTAAACTGTCTTAAACGAAAATTAACACTAGTCCTGCTGAACCCAGACATGTCCTGCCTTTGCAAACAGTGTAGATCCAGATCAGTTGGCTTCTGAAGAAACCAACTGATCTGGATCTGCACTGTTTGCCATTAAGTATATGAATTTATATCAACAATCTGGATCAAGTAATCTGATTGGCTGAAAATTAGAAGTAGGCATGGCATCTAAATTTATTCAGCAGGACAAGGGTTAAATCACGGATGTCCAATCCCAGTTATTTAATATTAAAGCAGGTAGATCCGTCTATGTTATTATCACATTTCATGTTTATGTATCAAACTTTTAACCACAGGTCATGCATTTACCAGATCTGCAACTTCAGAAATCATACCTTTGAACCTATGGACCCAGTGAAGATTCAGATCAGCCTGTGCATTTGCACAGTCTGATCAGAATGGGCTGAGGCTCAATGGGAAAATTTTGGACAGCCAATTTGGATGCTAGGTTTCTTCATCGGACAAATTAAGACTCTTATGATCAGACTGCACAAATGGGCTGGCTAACTTGAGTCTTCATTGGGAGCACATGTGTGTCAGAAGATACGTTTTCTCATGTTGAAGCTAAAATGAAATGAATTAACTATCAAATAGGCTATGTCATCATATAGCTCTTGATAAGGCGCTTTTTTTTCAGCCAAAAAGAAGTTATATTTTTCTTATTTCTCAACAAAAACATATGTTGTGGGTACTCATTAGAAGCGCCATGGCGAGGCGCTTCTAATGAGTACCCACAACATAAGTTTTCGTTGAGAAATAAGAAATTTATTTACCTGGACCCAGTTGTTCAAAGCTTACGACATTGTTAGTTAACGATTCGTTAAAATTTACTTCGAGTGATACGCAAATATGCTGAAATTTTTTGCTGAAAAAATGTGAGTAGCTTGCAAAAGCTACTCACATTTTTTCAGCAAAAAATATCAGAATACTGTATATTGAATCCACTAAAACAGTTAACACAAGAATTCCGCGGAAGGCGTCATCGCACCTGCTGGCGCAAAGTCACAGGAGCCACAATCAGAATGTGGTTATTAAATAAGTTTATTTCATTCTTAGCAGTGCTTACTTGGAAAACTGGGTTGAAAAAAATGTAGACAAAGTGCCTAGTGGGGCACATATATTCTAGGCCAGTCCCATTCCCTCTAATGGCTATATCTTCAGCACTGACTTTTCTTATCATACAGCCCAATGATAATGGAACGTTGACGTAAAATGTGTAAAAGTCACTGGAGCATGAAATATAGGTCAAGGTCACGGGTCAAGATACCTGCTAATTCAGTACATCAAGGAGAAGCACAATGCAAGGTATGGTGGTTGTAGGCCTTATAGTTGAGGAGTTATCAAACATCAACGTAAAATGTGTCAAATATAGGTCAAGGTCACTGGGTCAAGGTACCTGCCAAGCCAGGGCAATGAGGTGAAGCACTATGCAAGGTTTAGTGGTTGTAGGTCTTATATTTGAGGAGATACCGAACATCAATATATTATGTGTCAAAGTCACTGGAGTGCACAATATAGGTCAAGGTCACCAGGTCAAGGTACCTGTCGAGTCAGTACATCGAGAAGAAGTGCTATATAAGGTTTGGTGGTTGAAAGCCTTACAGTTGAGGACATATGGAAGGGTGACGTAAAAGGTGTAAAAGTCAATGGAGGGTGAAATATAGGTCAAGGTAAACCAGTCAAGGTACCTGCAGAGTCCGTACATTGAGGAGAAGCACTATGCAAGGTTTGATGGTTGTAGGCCTTATAGTTGAGGAGATATTGAACGTTGACGTAAAATGTGTAAAAGGCACTGGAGCGCAAAATATAGGTCAAGGTCACCGGGTCAAGATACCTGCCAAGTCAGTACATATAGGAGAAGTACTATGCAAGGTTTGGTGGCTAGAGGTCTTACACTTGAGATCTGGAACGTTGATGTAAATTATGTCAAAGTAACTGCAGCCAAAATATAGGTCAAGGTCACCAGGTCAAGGTATCTGCTAAGTCAATACATTAAGGAGAAGCACTTTGCAAGGTTTGATGGTTGTAGGCCTTATAGTTGAGGAGATATCGAACGTCGACGCAAAATATGTCAAAGTCACTGGAGCGCAAAATATAGGTCAAGGTCACCGGGTCAAGGTACCTGCCAAGTCTGTACACCTAGAAGAAGCACTATGCAAGGTTTGGTAGTTGTACGCCTTATAGTTGAGAAGATCTGGAACGTCAATGTAAATTGTGTCAAAGTCAATGGAGTGCAAAATATAGGTCAAGGTCACTGGGTCAACATATCTGCCAAGTCACGAGGTCAGGGAGATGTGTCATGCAAGGAATGATGGTTGTTGTAGAATTGTAGTTGATTAGAATACTAACTTTGACGTAAATGTCGAACTTCGACATAACAGAACTGTTAAGAGACAGACGGACGGACGAACGGACAGACAAATGGAAAAGCGGGCACCTATGTCGCAAAGTCAGGAGGTCAGGGAGATATTTCATACAAGGTTTGATGGTTGTTTAGTCTTGTAGTTGATTAGAATACTAACTTTGACATAAATGTCAAACTTCGACATAACAGAACTGTTAAGAGACGGACAGACGGACAGACAGACGAATGGAAAAGTGGGCACCTATGTCGCAAAGTTTGGAGGTCAGGGAGATGTTTCGTGCAAGGTTTGATGGTTGTTTAGTCTTGTAGTTGATTAAAATACTAACTTTGACATAAATGTCGAACTTCGACATAAATGTTGACAGACGGACGGACGAATGGACAGACATACGGAAAAGCGGACGCCTATGTTGCAAAATCAGGAGGTCAGTGAGATGTTTCATGCAAGGTTTGATGGTTGTTTAGTCTTGTAGTTGATTAGAATACTAACTTTGACATAAATGTCGAACGTCGACATAAATGTTGACAGACGGACGGACGGACTGACGGACGGACGGACGGACAGAAAATCGGACGCCTATATCATACCCTGCTACAAGCAGGTGCGATAAAAATGACCCTTAATGAGCTTGTTAAGCTAACGACGCTTTGAACAATTGGGCCCTGATATCCACTTATCGTGACCAATGATGTCATAGAAAAATGTGGCTTTGGGCGTGTATGGGCAGCAGACGCAATTTTAAGCCCTGATCAACCTGTGAACCCATGCAGTCTGATAAGGGTCTTTAATTACAGTAAATGTCCTAAAATTTCTAACACTTTATTCCATCCTTAAATGTTAGCCTTTAGAATTTTTGCTTTTTGTGCAGTTGTTTCTTAAAATACTTAGTGGAATGGCAAACAGGGTAGACCCTGATCAGACTGCTCTTTCAGGAGCAGTCTGATCTGGGTCTACACTGTTTGCATGTGCAATTTTGTCAGACACTCTGGTGTACGAAATTTTAGGACATTTACCGTACAGTATCTTCTTACATAATCTGGGACACTAAAGACCATCATTACTTGAATCACCACTCACCATGATCAGACAGGGTAGATGAGCAAGCTGTTTTGGTTCTTAATTCAATGGTTACCATATATTCCCTGTATATTAGTACACCTTCTTGCCTTACCATACTTGTCTTAAAATTCGAATTTTACTACATGTAGTCTGTCTCCAGACTCTATAAGACTTTTCTATCATTTTCTCTTCTTTTCAAAGGTATACAATCTAGTACAGCTTATAATGATTTGACAAATTATATGTCCCCTAGTGGAAAAGATAGTCATTTCTGCAGTAAAACAGTGAAATCACTGAAATGGGATTAAAGAAATAAATACAGCTACAGGACGTAATAAAGACTAACAAAAACTGCAGAAATGACTGGTGCCAGTCTATATTACCAGCTGATGTGTCTAAAACACTAGCTACTGGAGAACTTGCAAACAGTGTAGACTCTGATAAGATGCTGCACTCTGCAGAATCGGATCTGGGTCAGCACCATTTGCTTGCATGCCCGTCTGTCCAATATTTACAATAAATATGGTATAATATTCCCTAAAGCCACATTTCTCCATGGTGTGGATCAAATATTTTTTTTATATACAATTAGTAACCAACCACTACATTCAATAATGTTTACAATCACTCTTAAAAAAACTGATAAGACTGTATTTACCCTAAGTATTCAGCATCACTCCAGATAAGAGGGTATATCTACATAATATTTTTTTTTTTATTTCCCCACTTAAACCTATGTTGTGGGTACCTTGCCAAAGAGCTTCTAATGAGTACGCGTATCATATGTTTCTGTACTTTTTTTTTCTGATTTTCTTTATAAAAGCATATGTTGTGGGTACTCATTTGAATTGCTTTGACAAGTTGATGCAATTCAAATGGGTAACCACAACATATGCCTTTATAAAGTAGACAAAAAAGTACACTGGCTGTATGTAATCTTAAGACTACGGATTTGCTTGACTGTGCCTTTATAGGGGTATGTGCGGTAATTCGGTGGAATACGGTAATACTTTTTGGCTAAAAAAAAGCATCTTATCTGGAACATTGTAGATACCATAACTTCTAATCATTATGTGACTTGACCTAAAGTTTGAACCAATCCATTTTTACTACTACTGCTGCGTCTAGAAACTATGGTATGGGTGAAAGCGGAGACCCTGATCAGATGTCACAGAATGTGTTATCTGATCTGGGTCTACACTGTTTGCTTAATCAAGGTAAATATGGTAGCTATTAAAAATATAAGGAACTTCATTTAACCCTTGTCAGTGCTCCAGCTAGGATTTGAGGGCAGAGGGGTGCCAGGTAGGGCATTTTTTGCACTGTCATACAAGAATGAGGGCACAAAGTGTCATGTGATGTGCTTAGCATCACATTTAGCTTAATAGAGTGCACATAACACTGACCTTTAAACATTGATAACATTTTTAATTTTGGTCCGATTTTCATGAAATCTTCACCAAAATGTAGGGTTTTATGTCTGAAATTGAAATAAGACTGAAGGCAGCTTAAGAAGGGCAGAGGGGTGGCAGGAAAGGGCAAGAGGGATGGCCCGCCCCTCCATAAAGGGCTAGCTGGAGCACTGCTTGTCATGCTGAATAAATTAAGATGTCAGGCCCACTTCTAATTTTCAGCCAATCAGATTACTTGATCCAGGTTTTTGATAGAAATTTTCATATTTAATGACAAATAGTGCAGATCCAGACCAGTTGGCTTCTTCACAGATCTGGATCTACACTGTTTGCTAAGATAGGGCACGTCATGTTCAGCAAGAGAAGGGTTAAGTTTGTGACAGGTCCTGCATATTAACCTATTGTAGTCGGGAAACCTGTAAAAGGGTAATTGACAAACAGTGCAGACCCAGATCAGACACCGCAGAATGCGGTGTCTGATCAGGGCCTGTACTGTTTGCAAATAGTTTAGCCATTTTTCTCTAGGAATATGTAAATCTCATAGCCGGATTTACCTAAAATTGAAATTGGACTCTTCCAATATATAGTGTGGGAGAGTCTATTCAGTATACAATGGGTTAAAATGTGAAAACAAGCACCGGAAGAATGTGAGTTGTCATCCTTGTTTAGCTCAGCGAGATACAACACCAGTGAAGCAAAACTAACTAAAAGTTTTATAGTTTGTAAATTTCATTTAGGGTGAATGCTGCAGCGGACATAAGTACACAGACAAACGAACAGACAGAAACTTGTAAGCCTAAGTCACTGATCATGCTAATGCAGGTGCAACAAAAATCAAGGCTAACCCTTAAAGTGCCAATCACAACTGCAGCAGACGACATTTTTTTTTTTTTTTTCAGACAAAACAAGTCTTGACATTTCAAGTGAATTGTCTGTTTGGCAGATGATTCACATGAAATGTTGACTTGTTTTCTCTGAAAAAATAAATAAAAAAAATTTTGAATGTCATCAGACACAAATTTTGCTTGGCACTTTATGAGTTAACATAAAATCAACCAAGTTAAGGGTGATAACAAAATCAGCAGCGGGGGAGAACTGTTATACTCATTATGTGAAAAGTCTCTCCCTCTGCTAAATTAAATCTCCCTTACCTAATTAAGTTAGCTAAAGGGAGATATCTTACTGATGTACTTCATTAGCTAATATTCTGTAATTTCATTTAACAGGTAAGTTTTTCTTCTTCTTTTTTTTTCCAACCAAAACATACTGACATTTATGTTCTTGGTACTCATAAGAAAAATATTTACCTCACACTGTGTCTTATCTGGAGGTATGGAAATCCTACAACATATGTTTTTGTGGAGAAATAAGAAAAATTACCCAGAATTATCACCAAATACTTGGAACTCCTCCTTAACAACTCCTCTGTTTAATTTTAGAATGTTACAATTTTGAACAGTACTAATTTCCAATGTCAAATTTCATACCTTTTTTCCTTTATGCTTTAAATGTTATCTCATTTTCCATAAGCCACTTTTAACAGCTCTTTCATCCTAATCATTATTCACTGCATCTTTAAAGAGCTCTTGATTGTTACAGATCCTCCAGGTCTTCCAAGTGCTTGTGAAATTCTACTGATCTTGTTTGTAGCTGATTTCAAGTTGAATCTGAAAGCAATAATGATATATTAGTAACAGGGTATGTTCATCTGTCAAACCAAATTAAGACCTAAGGTTGCAAATTAACCCTTAAAGCGCCAATCACAACTGCAGCAGACAACATTTTGAAATACATGTGTATATATATATATATTTTTTTTTTTTGAAAAAAATAAGTCTTGACATTTCATGTGAACCAGCTAACAAGCAGATAATTCACATGAAATGTTGAGACTTATTTTCTCTGAAAAAAAAAAGGGTTGTCGTCTACATTGCTTGGCAGGATTAAAGTTGAAACAAATGCATGGTTCAATACATGAATAGCTCTAGGATGCAGATAAATATTTTTCTTATTTCTCCATGAAAGAATATGTTGTGCATGGCTGTGTAAAACACTGAGAAGTATTACCCATAAGGCTTAAATTAGCAATGATGGGTAAACATTTCAGCAGGCAGTTTGAAACATCTGTCTAAATACTTACATTCTGTAGCATCCGGTCTGGATCAACACTGTTTGCTCATACAGGAGCATTTGTCCCAATAGTTATGGTAAATATAGTAGTCCTTTATAATAATGTAATCTCACTGAATTACTATGTCTCTTACAACCATTTTAACAAGAATGTACTTATAGAATATCCGCAGTGTAGCTCCACTAGATGAAGACATTTTTTCAACCAAAAAGTTCTAATGTTTTTTTCTTATTTCTCCAAGAAAACATATCGTTGTGGGTACTCATTAGATGCACATCGGTGGTGCTTCTAATGAGTACCAACAACAGATGTTTTTGTGGAGAAATAAGAAAAAATATTATGTGGATAACACCTCCTATCTGGAGCTAAGCTTCCATTTCCTGAATGTTTTATCTTATCAAATATGTGTTACATATGCATGTATGTTTAAAACTCTATATACATGCAATCAACTTACCTATTTCCCTTGAGGCCATGAAAGTGAGAAAAAGTCTTCAGATCCTCAGACATAGCAACAGATAAGGCACTTTTTTCATCCGAAAAATGCTTATATCTTTCTTATTTCTCCATGAAAACATACGTTGTGGGTACTAATTAGAAGTGCCTCAGCAAGGTGCTTCTAATGAGTACCACAACATATATTTTCGTGGAGAAATAAGAAAGATATAAGCATCAAGGTGCTTCTAATGAGTACCCACAACATATGTTTTCGTGGAGAAATAAGAAAAATAAAACGTGGATACCCCCTCTTATCTGTAGCTATGCCTCAGACTCATTTTTTAAACAAGTGGCTCATGGGCCACGATTCACTCTCCTAATAAAAACAGCTATTGCATATCTGCAATGCCAAGCAACTTCTTCCAGTAATGCCACAGCAACTAGGACATAAATTTGACCATACCATAAAAAGGTTGACGGTCATCCTTGTATCATCATTTCAATAAACTTAGTACACTTTGAGTCCCTGCGATGCTGTATACCAAGATTCAGCCTCTGAGCTTTCTTAGTACTGGAGAATAATTGGGGTTAGTGCCAAATAAAATTTTGGACCAATATCTATTATCATACCAAATATACAGTAAATCCACGCAAGGATTTAGAAATTAAGAGATCTTAAAAACTTTGACGCAAAACATCAACAAAAAATTTCTCTAAACCTTGACCTATAGGTCAGATGAGCAGGGCTGTGGATAGGGCTCAATAAAATTTTGGACCAACATCTATAATTCTACCAAATATAAACTAAATCCATCGTAGGATTCAGAAAATACGATGAGGTCTTAAATACTTTGACGTAAATTTTAACATTTTTGTTAGCACCGATGTCGACACAAATGCTGACGCCAACGCCGAGGGTAGTGCAATAGCTCTTCCTGTACTTTCGTACAGGCGAGCTACATTGTAAATACAAGATGGCAGCTGTGGCGGCTACCTTGGATTTCTGATCGGCACAATCATAGCTATTTTCAATCTTGAAGTCATCCTGTTGCTACAGTGTAAGTTTCAACTCAAATCGCGCAATAGTTCGTGGACGATATATCAAAACTATGTTTTTAAGAAGATGATTGTGGTGGCCATCTTGGATTTCTGATCAACAAAATTTTATATACTTTTGATCTACAAGTCATTCTGTTGCTACAATGTAAGTTTCATTTCAAATCCCCCAATGGTTCAGGAGCAGACATTCAAAAATCAAATTCAAGATGGCTGCTGTGGTGGCCATTTTGGATTTCCAGTCAACATCATTTTAGCTATTTTATATCTACTGTTCAGCCTATTGCTCCATCATAAGTTTTGAATTTATTCGCAGAGTGGTTTACGAGGAGATATTGAAAATAGATTTTCAAGATGGCTGCTGTGGCCGCAATGTTGGATTTCCGAACGTCACAATTTTAGATATTTTCGATTTAAAGATCATCCTGTTGCTACAGTGTAAGTTTCAAATCAAATCTCCAAACAGTTTGGGAGGAGATTAAGTCAAAAATTGCTTTTCAAGATGGCAGCTATGTGGCCATTTAGGACTTCTAATCGCATGATTTTAGCTATTTTTCATCTACATGTCAACCTGTTGCTACATCATGAGTTTCAACTTAATTCACTTTGTGGTTTGCGAGAAGATGGACAAAACAGATTTTCAGGACAGCGGCTCTGGTGGCCATCTTGGATTTTTGATCACCATGTTTTTAGCTCATTCTGATCCTGAATGCTTTCTGTTGCTACAGAGCAAGTATGGCTCCAATTGACAAAAGGTTTGGGAAGAAATGTTGAAAATTGATTTTTCAAGATGGTGCTTTGGTGGCCATCTTGGATTTTTGATCAACTCAGTTTTATTCTTTTTTGTGCCTACTACATGTAGGCAGATGCTCCTCATCAAGTTTCAATTCAATTGGATCATAGTCTTCAGAGGAGTTGGCGAAAATATGAATTGTCAAAACTTTTTTCATATAAATGTATAGGTCCCATACAAATATATGATGAAAAAAATTTGACCTTGCCAGAAAAAAATCAAATGACAAGTCATAGGATCATCATTTTAGCAAAATTGGTAGACCTCCCAACCCCGATAATTTGTGCAATGATTAGGCCCTAAGGCTTATTTGGTTCTGGAGAAGAAGAGCTTTAAAGGTATTCATCCTATATGGGCATGGTGGCCATCTTGGTCAATAGACCCCAACCATTTTAGCAATCTTTTGTTCATCCACCCCAAAAGGCTCCACATGAAATCTGAGCAGCATTGGCCCAGCACTTCAGAGGAGGAGCCATTTGAAATACTCAACATTTTTCCTATACAAATGTACGGGACCCATTAACCCTTAGGCTGCTAATCATGACTATTGTTGCACTGGGGGGGGGTCTGCCAACTCTAAAGCCTGTCAAACTTACTATATACCACATGCAACCATTCAGAGCAAGTGTTCTCATACAGAAGTGAACCTACTTTCATAAAAACACGCCACTTTTCATTAGATAGTCAGGTGCTGGATTTTACCCCCACTAAAAAGACCGAGAATACCAAATATCAAGCTGCCATTAATTTCAGCACTCACTTCAACAGATTGATCACAATTTTCTGGAAAAAAAGCCCATAACACCTGAATCATTCCAGTGAGGAAGAAGTAGGAATAACAGTAGAACCTTTGTATGTCACTTGTTTCATTCGCAATAGTACACAGTAGGCGCTGGTCCCTTGTAATTTTTTTTTTTTTTTTTTTTTTTTTTTTTTTTTTAAGTGTCTTAAATGGTTCCCGGTTTACACGTGACTGTCACGTGACTTTCTAGTCACGTGACCATCCCTTCTCCGGTAAAATGGCCACCTACGACCGGCAAATTGTATGTGAAAATTCCATGTAATTCGAGGCAAAATTAAGGGAGTAATGACTTCTCGAGTAGAGGTACCCCTCTTACAGGCTTGATTCATTTTTTTTCTTAGCAGCCTAAGGGTTAAAATGCACAAGGAAGCAAAACTGACCTTGCCTTAAAAAGGTCAAACGTCACCATACGACCATCATTTTACCAATTTGGGTAGACCTCCCGTCCCAAATGACTTGTGCAAAGATTCAGCCCCATGGCATTCTCCATGTTAGAGAAGATTATTAAAGGTGTTTACCATGTATGGGCATGTTGGCCATCTTGATCAACAGACAGCAATCATTTTAGCAACCTTTTGTTGCCCGGATCTAAAGAGGCTCCATATGAAATCTGAGCAAAATTGGCTCAGGGGCTTCAGAGGAGGTTGTTTGAAAGTGTTAATGGATGGACAGATGAAGGGACAACCAGACCACCTCACAGATGCACACTTATTGGGTACTCAATGTTAAATTTCTACAGACAAAAAATGTAAAAGTACCCAAAAGTAGAAAAAATACCCAACAAGACCCCTCATTTTTATGGAAGGAATAAAGCAAACTCTAGATAAAGTATCCAATATATGCCCTACCCAATACACTACAACCTCTTTATAACATGGTTTGTTATAACACGGTTTTGGATATAACACTGTTCAAAGAAAAGGTGCACCCAATATTTAGGGTGAATTACCTATTACATAGAGGTCATGTTTTATGAGATACTTAGGGAAGATATATTTGCAAAAATTTTAGTTCTAATGGTGAACCTGCATGTACCCATATTGACTAATAATCCCTGCTTTAAGCTTTGAAGCCTTCCTATTGAAAAAGTTTAACACTTCATAATCTTGCGGGATAAAAATTTCAGCAGACAACCTTTTTAAATATTTTTCCTTTTTTTTTTCCTCCAGAAAATAAGCTTTGGTATTTAATGCAAATTGTCACCTATTTTGCATGAAATGTTAAAGCCTATTTTCTGGGGAAAATAAGAAAAAATATTTCTAAATAGTGTACTGCTTAATTTTTTCCCAGCATTCTCTAAACATTAATGAGTTCTTTTGAATCTGACTGTTAAGACCTATCTGTATCCAACACATGCCCTTGCAGACTTTGAAGGGCTTTGCATGCTGGGTAAAAATTTCAGCAGACAACACTTTGAAATATTTTTTCTTATTTTCCTGAGAAAATAGGATCTGACATTTCATGCAAATTGTCTCCTTAGGAGACAATTTGCATGAAATGTCAAATCCTATTTTTAGGAGAAAATACGGAAATATCATCAGTTTGTCGTCTGCTGAATTTGCCCATAGCATGGTATGTGTTAAGCACGACTTGACTGTCAGGCTTTTTTGGAGTTTACTTAGTAAGATAGGATTAAAAATTAAAGCGCCATATTTATCCTAATAATCACCGGGTAACCTTTAATATGCGCCATCCGACTGGAGACCAGGAGGTCGCGGGTTCAACCCCCTCCGAGGTCGGCAACATTCTTTCATAGAGACTGATCATGAAATATTTTCTACGGTCATTCTCTCCCTTCCACTGATTCAAGAAGGGCAGTTGTCAGTTTCTGACGAGAGAATGTACACAATACTGGTTAACCACTTAGAGGACTAAGCCTGCCCAGTAAACGTATGGCTAGGTAAACTGACCACGCTCGACATGACCCATTGGGTTGACTGGGCCGTAAAACCTCAACACAAACAAAAAAACAACGGACATCTGGTAGATTTTCTGCCATTTTGTACCAGGAAGATAACGTGATTTAGTTTGTGTTGAGGTTTTATGGTTCAGGCAACCCATTTCGGGTCATGTCGAGCACGGTCTGTTTACCTAGCCACATTTTTTTCTGGGAAGGCTTAACACAGTCCTCTAAGAGGTTAACCAGTATGTCTGCTCATTCTTTCTCCAGAAACTGACAACTGCCCTTCTTAATTCAGTTGAAGGGAGAGAATATACCCAAAGAAAATATTTCATGATCAATCTCCAGAAAATAAAGTTGCTAGACCTAGCAGGGATCAAACCCTACATCTCATCATGAAAACAGGCCTATATACTTTTGACCCCCTTAAACCCCACTTTTATATAGTAAAACTGGGGTTTACAGGGGTATACATTATTTTTCTTATTTTTGCTCGGAAACATAGATTGTGGGTACTCATTAGAACTGCCTCGACGAGACGGTTCTAACGAGTCCCCACAATCTATGTTTTGAGCAGAAATATGAAAAATATCAGAGTTTTTTATCTGAAATTTTTTAATAGGCGTGTTTTCGTAATGTCCTGATTACAAGTTGGATACACATTCGACTGCGCCATCAAGGCCGGCATGGTTGTGTAAGGTAAGGATGGCAAGGTGTGAAACAAAGTCCAGCTGAATCTGGATATGTCCTGCCTTAAAATTGCAAACAGTGTAGATCCAGATCAGTTGGCTTCTGAAGAAGCCAACTGATCTGGATCTGCACTGTTTGCCATTAAGCATGTAAACTTGTTTTCAAAACTCTTGATCAAGTAATCTGATTGGCTGGAAATCAGAAGTGGGCGTGGCCTCTTAATTTATTCAGCATGGCAAGGCTTATACAATCTACAGTATTTGATTATACATGCTGGTGTGTCTTTTCAGTTGAGGTTTATTTACAACCCTTAAACAATGTTTCAGTCATGTGAAGCTGTCTCCCAGAGAGAGGAAGAAAAGAAAGGGGTAAATTTATGAGAAAAAGGCCCCAGCCCCAAACTTGCTTCAAAAGAGCAAGAACTTTCCTGCCGAACGCCAAAGATGGAAAGACCAAATGCTAGGTGAGTGGCAAACCATGTAGACCCCAATCAGATGTCAAAGTCTTTGGCATCTGATCTGGGTCAACATTGTGTGCTCAGGATTCAGCCTGTTTGCCCCAGGGTTATTATAGAACTTCGATATCACCAATAAATATAAACTTTTAATCAGAATTAAATAAGTGCCTCTCAAGAGATGCCTTAACTGGCTCCACAGTCTCTGAATGATAAAATCTCTTTGAATGAACTCTAGCATGCTGGGTAAAAATTTCAGCGGACAACAATATGATATACTTTCCTTATTTTTTCCAGAAAACAGACTTTGGCATTTCATACAAATTGTCTCCTCAGGGGACAAATTTGCATGAAATGTTAGAGCCTGTTTTCTGCGAAAAATAAGGAAAATGTTGTCAATCTGCCGATTCTGCTGAATCTGCCCAGAGAGTGGTAAAGGTTAAAACAAAAGTATTTCCATTCCATATTATTTATCTACTACACTTCATAGATTGCTGATTGTTTGAAGTTTAGATAAAAAAGGACAGTAATCAAATTGATGAAAACAAAAAAATCCTTATAACCCAGTTTACCCTAAGGCCTGAAATAGAGAGGCATAGATTTCAGGTTACCCAACCATGCCTAATTTTTCCCTGCCGATAAATTTTTTTTAAGGATTTTTAGGGGGATTTCCCTGTTAGCCAATATTGTTGTCCGATCAACCCATATAAAAACATTGAACAAATAAAATATTTTCCAACATGCCATCTCTGTTTTAAATTTCCATGTAACCTGAAACACCCATACTACCGTATTCAATCTAATTACCACACTGTGCGCTTAGGTTATTCAAAATTACTGGGAAAACTTGTGGTAAAATATGTATCTACTTACTAAAGATCAGCAAAGAACTTAATTACTTCATGATGTTTATGCAGTTTTTATTTTCTTATTTTCTTACACAGGCATATGTTGTGGGTACTCACTTGAATTGCCTCAACAAGTTGAGGCAATTCAAATGAGTACCCACAGCATATGCTTTTACAAAGACAATCAGAAACAAATATTGCGTAAGCATCATTAATAATCTGCTCATGAAGTGCTCTGCTAATCTTTCTTTAAGAGTGCCCTTATTAGATGCATATTTTACTGATAGGTTTTCCCAGTAATTTTGAAAACCCTAGCACCATGCGGTAATTAGATCAAATATGGTATCTTATTTCTCTACGAAAACCTGTTTTGGGTGCTCATTAAAATCACCTCACTGTCGTGGAGACTGATCATAAAATTATTTATGTGGTCATTCTCTCTGTTCCTCTGATTCAAGAAGGGCACTTGTCAGTAATTACTCATATATCATAATATCAATTCATAATCAGATTTTTGATTAACGTGCAGGTACAGGGGCAACATCCACACCAGTGGGCCCTCTTCCAGATAGCTGGCTTGCTGAATGTATGGCAGATCTCACACCAGATCTCCAGGTATGTCTATCATGAGGGTTGATGGCCGACAGCTTCCACTCTCTGCAATCCCTCTCTGTCAGCTGTTTCCATGTCATCTTGGGCCTCCCAGGCCCACGCTTTCCATCAACCTGAATGTCAAAGGCTGACTTGACTGCACCATTGGAGTGTTCCACATGTCCATACCATCAGAGTCTTCTTTCCTTCAGAATGAGGTCCAGATTCTCAATGCCAAGCCGCACAAGTAGCTCATTGGACCTGGTGGTGACAATGTCTTGCGGTCTGACATTGCAGATTTGTCTGATCATTGCCCCTGTCATTTCGCTGCAGACGCTGGAGGTTTGCCTTTGTCAATGGCCAAGTCTTGCTGGCATGGAGCATTGCGCTCCGCACACAAGAGCTGTACACATGGCCACGTGTTTTGAAAGAGAGGTGGCGTGAAGAGAGAACTGGTAGCAGATCCCTGAACTTCTTCCAGGCAGTTTTCACATGTGTTGTGGTTGAAAGTTCACAGCCACCTGCTACTGAGAGCATCCCCTAAGTAGCAAAAGGAAGCTACCACCTCAAGCTTGTCAGGTCCAACCTGGACTTCCTTCTGTGGTCTGCCATCCAAGGGGCGTGCAGTTCCCAGGCACCGTGTACATCTGTAGTCAGGGTCTTTTTTCAAGCGCTTGAGCCCACTGCATTTCTTGTGCACCCATTGCTTGCAGCCATTGCAGAAGATGCTGTTGCTGCCCACTCCAGTGCAACAGACGGCGCATGGAAACTCACCTGAACTCTGCAGGAGGTCTAGTCCTGTACCGCAGATCATAATCTTTGTCTTTCTTGCATTTACCCTCAGTTCTTTCTTCTCCATTGCTTCTTTCCGTGTCAAGAGCCTCCTGACACATTCCTCAAGCGATTCAGCGATAATAACAAGGTCATCAGCATAGAGGTCTTCCCAGGGGACCCAAGAGCGGAACTCTCGTGATAAGGCTTACTGGCGAAAGTATTTGCACAATACTATATAGTTGACCGGCCTTGTTGGCTCAGCTGGATGCGCCGTCTGACTGGAGACCAGGAGGTAGTGGGTTCAACCCCAGCCGAGGTCAGCAGCATTCTTTCATGGAGACTGATCATGAAATATTTTCTACGGTCATTCCCTTCTGCTGATTCAAGAAGGGCAGTTGTCAGTTTCTGGCGAAAGAATGTGCACAAAACTGGTTAACCGCTTAGAGGACTAAGCCTGCCCAGTAAACGTGTGGCTAGGTAAACTGACCGCACTCGACATGACCCCTTTGGGTTGACTGGGCTGTAAAACCTCAACACAAACAAACAAACTATATAGTGACCTGTTTAAAGCACGAAGTCTACAAAGGAAAAGTGTGAGTAGGTTAACTGATCAACTCAACATGACCTTAACTGTGTGTTGATTGGGTTATAAAACTCCAAATCACATAAATCTGTTAGTTACAAAAAATGCCTAATATACAACTTAACCCTAGTCCTGCTGAACCCAGATATACCCTGCCTTTGCAAACAGTGCAGATCCAGATCAGTTGGCTTCTGAAGAAGCCAACTGATCTGGATCTGCACTGTTTGCCATTTAATTTTGTTTTTGTAAGTGAATTTACATCAACAACCTGGATCAAGTAATCTGATTGGCTGAAAAATTGGAAATGGGCGCGGCATCTTAATTTATTCAGCAGGTCAAAGGTTAACTCTGATACCGTATTTAATATTCTCTATATATTCAGACCCCCTACCCCCTTACTATATACTTGTCCTAAAATTTAAAGAAGTTCATTTTACTCGGTGACTTATCATGGAGGAGCATTTAATGATAATTCTGGGATAATTTTTCTTATTTCTCCATGGGTATTCATCAGAAGACAAAAGTGCCTCACCGACAGGCACTTCTAATGAGTACCCACAAAATGTTTTACACATGTTGTGGGTACTCATAAGAAGTGCCTAGGTGAGGTACTTCTTATGAGTACCCATAATATGTTTTTAAAGAGAACTGGAGAAAATTACCCCAGAATTATCATCAAATACTCCTCCTTATCAACTCCTCTATATACTACATACTGTATTTGACCTAATTACCGCACATACACCTATAAGCGCAAAGTCAGGTAATTCTGTAGTCTTCAGATTACAGCTTGTGTACTTTTTGTCTTACTTCTTTATAAAGGCATATGTTGTGGGTACCCATTTGAATTGCATCGACTTGTCGATGCAATTCAAATGAGTACCCGGCCACAACATAATGCTTTCATAAAGAAAATCAAGAAAAAAAAAACAAAAAAAAAAAAAAAGAAAAACGTAAACATCGCATAAACACCACTAGATGTCATTTGCTGATCTTGTTTTTAAAACGTACATACATTCAGTAGATGAATACATATTTTACTACTTGTACAAGTTTTTGAAAAAACCTAAGTGCACAGTGCGGTAATTAGGTCGAATACGGTATATAGCTATCTGCTGATTTGTCTAAAAACGGTTGGATTAGTAGCACCAGTGTGGACCCTGATCAGACACTGCATTCCGCAGCATATGATCTAGGTCTGTTGTAACTTTGTTCTTTAACATACGTATGTCCGAGTGTCCCAGTACCATAACTGGACCAGAGAGCTAAGGCAGTGCTCCAGGTAGCTCTATATGGAGGGGCGGGCCGTCCCTCTTGCCCTTTCCTGCCGCCCTCTGCCCTTTTTTTTAGATGCGTTCTGTCTTATTTAAACTCCAGACATAAAACCCTACATTTTGGTGAAAATTTCATGAAAATTGGACAAAAATTGAAAAAGTTATCAATGTTTAAAGGCAGTGTTATGTGTACTCTTATTTCTGAGGTATTTACTGTAGAAGGGATTATATTTAGCAACATGTCTTGATACATAGCACATTACATGACACATGGTGCCCTCATTCCTGTATGACCACACAAAAAAAGCCCTACCCCGTGCCCCTCTGCCCTCAAATCCTAGCTGGAGCACTGTAAGGGTATCTAAATGAACAAACCCAGTTTACAGCATCTCCAGATAATTATTATAAGGCACTTTTTACAACTAAAAAGTAGTTATTTTTCTTGTTTCTGCACAAAAACAAAGTCTGTGGTACTCATTAGAAGCACCTCCATTACAGAAACATGCCTATTCAAATACCGTATATTGAAAATTTCACCACCAAAAACTGAAAGTTTCAGACAAAAATTCTGATATTTTTCATATTTCTGCTCAAAACAAAGATTGTGGGTACTTGTTAGAACTGCCTCCCGAGGCAGTTCTAACAAGTACCTACAATCTATGTTTTTGAGCAGAAATAAGAAAAATAATGAATAGCCCTATAAACCCCAGTTTTCTTATAAAAAAGTGAGGTTTCAGGAGATCAAAATTGTATAGGTATGTTTTCGCAATGTCCATGAGGTGCTTCTAATGAGTACCCACAGCATGTGTTTTTGTGCAGAAATAAGAACTGAGTATCAATGTTTTTCAGCAGAAAAAAGGGCACTTCAGCTGGTGCTATACAATACTTAGGATAAATACAGTCCTTATTGGATGTACAAAATGTCTACTCCGGAACTCTGATAATCTCAAAATGCTAACAGTGCAAATTTAAATGCTGCGCAATGCAAAAAACAAAGCATGTGACAATGTGCATTACCTTCCTAAAAGTGGCACAAATGTATAAATTCACACATTCTGTTCAAAGCGTAGATCACAAACTTTGCAATGAAACAATAACACTTGCAATCACAGCAATATCTTTAATTTCAAAAATCTAGTCCATTATGGTTCGGCACTTTTCATTATTATTGAAATTAACATACCGTGACATTTAAACAAATCAATACTGGTATCCGGAATTCTGGCAAACGGATCAATGTTGGAAACCAGTAGCAGCAATTCACATTAAGCCGGTTCTCAGCTCTAATAAAGGATAGAATTTAGCAATGCTTGTGTGATTCAATGGTGGAAAAAAAACCAATATCATCTGCTGAAGGGGAAAATATATCAGACCTCTGTCACATCGAGAGCTTCAGATAAGCAGACAATAGTTTTCTTTTAACACTTTGCATTGCGGGTAAAAATTTCAGCAGACGACATGTTAAAATATTTTTCTTATTTTTCCTAGCAAAATAGGAACTGGCACTTCATGCAAATTGTCTCCTTAGAAGACAATTTGCATGAAGTGTCAGATCCTATTTTCTAGGAAAAATAAGAAAAATATCAGTTTGTTTTACTGCTGTACCTGCCCATAGGTGTAAGTGTTAATGTTTCTTTATTAATCCTTTGAAGGCATATTACAAAATTACATTAAATGTCCTAAAATTTCTGGCAGTTTATTCGATACTTAATTTCTGGCCTAAATTTTGCTTTTATATATGCAATTGTTTCTTAAAACACTCAGTGGAATGACAAACAGTGTAGCTCTTGATCATGAAAAAATAAGAAAACTAGAAAGGCATGTTTGTAAAACACTATACCCTCAACTATAGGCTTGTCCCTACAAAGACAAGAATTCCGCGGAAGGCGTCATCGCACCTGCTGGGGCAAAAGTCACAGGAGCCACAATCAGAACGTGGTTATTAAATAAGTTTATTTCATTCTTAGCAGTGCTTACTTGGAAAACTGGGTTGAAAAAAATGTAGACAAAGTGCCTAGTGGGGCACATATATTCCGGGCCAGTCCCATTCCCTCTAATGGCTATATCTTCAGCACTGACTTTTCGTATCATACATGATACAGCCCAATGATAATGGAACATTGACGTAAAATTTGTAAAAGTCACTGAAGCATGAAATATAGGTCAAGGTCATGGGTCAAGGTACCTGCTAATTCAGTACATCAAGGAGGAGCACAATGCAAGGTATGGTGGTTGTAGGCCTTATAGTTGAGGAGTTATCAAACATCAAAGTAAAATGTGTCAAATATAGGTCAAGGTCACTGGGTCAAGGTACCTGCCAAGCCAGTGGAATGAGGTGAAGCACTATGCAAGGTTTAGTGGTTGTAGGTCTTATATTTGAGGAGATACCGAACATCAACATAAAATGTGTCAAAGTCACTGGAGTGCACAATATAGGTCAAGGTCACCAGGTCAAGGTACCTGCCAAGTCAGTACATCGAGACGAAGTCTATATAAGGTTTGGTGGTTGAAGGCCTTACAGTTGAGGACATATGGAAGGGTGACGTAAAAGGTGTAAAAGTCAATGGAGCGCGAAATATACGTCAAGGTCACCCAGTGAAGGTACCTGCAGAGTCCGTACATTGAGGAGAAGCACTATGCAAGGTTTGATGGTTGTAGGCCTTATAGTTGAGGAGATATTGAACGTTGACGTAAAATGTGTAAAAGGCACTGGAGCGCAAAATATAGGTCAAGGTGACCGGGTCAAGATACCTGCCGAGTCAGTACATCTAGGAGAAGCACTATGCAAGGTTTGGTGGCTAGAGGTCTTACACTTGAGGAGATCTGGAACATTGACGTAAATTATGTCAAAGTCACTGCAGCCAAAATATAGGTCAAGGTCACCAGGTCAAGGTATCTGCCAAGTCAGTACATTGAGAAGAAGCACTTTGCAAGGTTTGATGGTTGTAGGCCTTATAGTCGAGGAGATATAGAACGTCGACGCAAAATATGTCAAAGTCACTGGAGCGCAAAATATAGGTCAAGGTCACCGGGTCAAGGTACCTGCCAAGTCAGTACATCTAGGAGAAGCACTATGCAAGGTTTGGTAGTTGTATGCCTTATAGTTGAGAAGATCTGGAACGTCAACGCAAATTGTGTCAAAGTCAATGGAGCGCAAAATATAGGTCAAGGTCACTGGGTCAACATACCTGCCAAGTCACGAGGTCAGGGAGATGTGTCATGCAAGGTATGATGGTTGTTGTAGAATTGTAGTTGATTAGAATACTAACTTCGACGTAAATGTCGAACTTCGACATAACAGAACTTTAACAGACAGACGGATGGATGAACGGACAGACGAATGGAAAAGCGGGCACCTATGTCGCAAAGTCGGGAGGTCAGGGAGATGTTTCATACAAGGTTTGATGGTTGTTTAGTTTTGTAGTTGATTAGAATACTAACTTTGACATAAATGTCGAACTTCGACATAACAGAACTGTTAACAGACGGACAGACAGACGGACGGACGAACAGACAGACGAATGGAAAAGTGGGCACCTATGTCGCAAAGTCAGGAGGTCAGAGAGATGTTTCATGCAAGGTTTGATGGTTGTTTAGTCTTGTAGTTGATTAAAATACTAACTTTGACATAAATGTCGAACTTTGACATAAATGTTGACAGACGGACGGACGAATGGACAGACATACGGAAAAGTGGACGCCTATGTTGCAAAGTCAGGATGTTAGGGAGATGTTTCATGCAAGGTTTGATGGTTGTTTAGTCTTGTAGTTGATTAGAATACTAACTTTGACATAAATGTCGAACGTCGACATAAATGTTGACAGACGGACGGACGGACGGACGGACTGACGGACGGACGGACGGACGGACGGAAAATCGGACGCCTATATCGCACCCTGCTACAAGCAGGTGCGATAATAAAAAGGGACACAACTCTCACAAATTAATCTGAGTTTTTTCAAAAGTTAATCAGATGATCTACTCCAAACGATTGCTAACATTAAAAGAGTGACAAACTGATCAATGAAAAGACAGACGAATGACCCAAAAGTAATACACCCCTCCAACTTCTTCGAACTTGGGGGGCTGCGAGTTGGGGGAATAATTATCATCAATTTGTCATCTGTGCTGAATTTGGCCAGAGTGACACAGGTAAAGGTTAAATTCCACTTAAATTTCTCAGGCTGCACATAGTTTATAAGGATCCTGTCAGTTTTCATTTTGGTTTTATTGTAATAGACAGGCAGGCCTTCAGCAAACAGTGTAAACCCAGTTCTGATGCTGCAGAATGCAGTGTCTTATCAGGGTCTGCACCATTTAATTGCCATTCATTCAATTTTTGAGGCTTCAAATCAGCTAACAAAATCTACTTATTACTATTCTGTTTGAGTTGGAAGTTTACAGCCCATTCAACACTGCTGAGATCATGTTGAGCCAGTCTGTTAATTATAACCCACTCACACTTTTCCTGGTCAGGCTATATAGTCCTCAGTAAGCCTCAGTCGCTAAGCAGTACTTATGCACATACATGTACTTTTGCCAGTAACTGACAACTCTGTGCCCTTCTTGAATCGGCAAACTGGGGAAGATTAATTATTATGACCACAGATTCTAATGATTTCATGATTAATCTCCATGAAAAAGTTAACCCTTGTCATGCTGAATAAATTAGATACTACGCCCACTTCTAATTGTCAGCCAATTAGACTCTTTGATCCAGATTGTTGATATAAATTCACATACAGAATCGGCAAACAGTGCAGTTCCAGATCAGTTGGCTTCTTAGAAGCCAACTGATCTGGATCTACACTGTTTGCAAAGACAGCTCCTGGTTCAGAAGGACTTGGATTAAAGTTATGTAGCTGAGCTGGAAATTGAACTTGAGACCCCTGGATTGCAATCACACATGCTACTGACAGCACGATATAGCCTGGATTATCAATATTTTAGGAAAACAATGGTAAGGTGCAAATTTAGGATATTAACCCTTGTCCTGCTTAATAAATTAAGGTGCCACACCCACTTCTAATTTTCAGCCAATCAGATTACTTGATCCAGATTGTTGCTATAAATTCACTTACTAAATGGCAAACAGTGCAGATCCAGATCAGTTGGCTTCAAACTGATCTGGATCTACACTGTTTGCAAAGTTAGGGTACTTCCGGGTTCAGCAGGACAAATGTTAAAATTAAGTACAGTATCTGCAATAACTGCTGCTCAATATAATTTTATATACATTCAATGAAGAAAATCCCTTACACATCAGTTTTATTCACATAGTCCCAGATAAGAGCGGGTATCAGGAAAACAATTTTCTTATTTCTGCAGTAAAACACATGTTGTGGGTACTCATCAGAAGTGCCTCAATGAGGCCCTTCTAATGAATACCCACAACATATGCTTTTAAGAAGAAATAAGAAAATGTCAAGTTTTTTTGTTGAAAAAAGCATCTTGTCTGGAGTTTGTCAGCTCATCTCAATTGAGAATAATATTTTTTGATAGGTTTTCAGCTGAATTTCATATCTAAATTTGGAAAATAGCTTTCAATGATCAGGGGAATTACCTCAACAAGCAATTATGGTTTCAAACCACACAACTCCAATTTATCTTGTAGCTGTTTTTGCAATTTGCAAAAAAGATACAGATTTATGGGTAAAACGCTATTATGGCCAGACCCACCTTCATCGCTCATTGTCACAAAGACCAATGCTTAAATGTCTCAGTAATTACTAATTAAATTACAGGGATTATTCATTTGTTGACCAGAAATATCAAAATGTCATTAAAATTTGCTAAATGGGAGAAAAAATTTCGGAGTAAAACATAATTTGGCTGAGGATCTTGCTACAACAATTCTCTGAAAATTCATAACTCATCACGAAAACATACCTACATGTATATAATTTTGACCCTCTTAAACCCCACTTTTATATAGTAAAACTGGGGTTTACAGGGGTATACATTATTTTTCTTTTTTCTGCTCAAAACACAGATTGTGGATACTCATTAGAACCGCCTCACCGAGGCGGTTCTAACGAGTACCCACAATCTATGTTTTGAGCAGAAATAAGAAAAAAAAAATCCAAATTTTTATCTGAAAATTTTCATTTTTTGGTGGTAAAATTTTCAGTATATTTGAATAGGCTTGTTTTCGTAATGATTTCTGGCCAGTTTTGGCTAAACGAGATATTTTCTCCCATGATATTCTAAGCCAGAATTATCCCTGAGTAACTGAAGGAAACTTCAGCACATTAATAACTTATTGATATTTTGTTGTTTTCTCAACACTTTTTTCCGAAAAAATTCGAAAAAAAACATCATAGACACTGCATGACACCCTGCCACTGTGGGAACCCGCCAATCCCACTTTTTATTCCAGTTACTTGATGGGCAAATAATATCAGGTATGGGAGCAGACTCACAGAGCTCCGCTGAAGCCCTTTCTAATGAGTACCCACAACATACACTGTATGTTTTGGTAGTACAATGTACATACTGATAAATCTTGTTCTTTAAGTGACAAATTGATTCAAATACTAGTTATTTTTCAATATATGCATCAGTCAAGACTCTTGCCCCAATTTCTGACCATCCAGAACATATTATGCTTTTGCAAAAATGCGAGTCTTGTCCCTAATTTTTGACAGTCCAGAATATAGTATTGCCAAATGGGAGCCAGGAAAAACTCTGGCATGTCTTTTCCAGGCTTGTCTGTCTGAAAACTTAAGGCAAATATGGTATTTTTGATTGAAAGATTATCTAGGGAATTGGATTTTGTGTTGTGATAGATCCATCACAGCTCTAGATAAGAGGGAACATTAGATAAACATTTTTCTTATTTCTCCATGAAAACTTATGTTGTGGGTACTAATTAGAAGTGCATTGGTGAGGTGCTCCTAATGATTACCCACAACATATGTTTTCATAGAGTAACAAGAAAAATATCAATAATTTTCGGATGACAAAAGTACCTGATCTGGAGATAAGAACCCAGGCAGCATTTCCCTAGTGGCTCTCCATCTTCTCGAAGTACGTAATTGGATAAAATGAAAAAGAAGTTGGTTTTAGTTTTAACTATTTTAGGAAATGGTACTGATAAATAATCGACAGTTCTGACAGTTCAAATCAGAGGAAATTCTCTTAATTCCAAAGAGAACTCTAGATAAGATGTCATGGCTCCTGATAAGATGGGTAGCCAGATAAATACATTTATTACATTTTCGGCAGTAATTAACTGAGATTTGTCAGTGAATTATAATCGATAATTGATATTCACCGAGTGAATTATTTCATTTCCAAAGTTTTTGAGGTCATTATTGCTAGGCGACGTTGCTGACGTTGTTGGTAACAACAATAACAATAATCAACGTTTTGTGGAAAATTTGATAAAATCATTGAAATCAGACTGCAATTTACACATCCAGTTGGTGTTTTTGAGGAAAAACCTGCAACCTAAAAATATAAAGTATGATTTTCTTGATAATCCAGTTCTATTTTCATGACATTGTTGTGTCTGTTATTCAAGCACAGGATGATTTTTGCATTAAGGTGAAAACAAGATGGCGACTGATTTTCAAACTAAATTAAAACACGCCTCCTGAAATTCATGCACTGACTGGAACTATTTTGGTAGGTAATCATAACGGGTGAATGTGGAAATTCAAAGATAAAACATGAATGAAAATGTAATAACAGTTCATTTTGTTGATTTGATCTATTACGGAGAAATAATTCACTCATGTTCTAGGGTTTGCTTGTAAAAAACTCACTTGCTTCGCTCACTCGTTTTTTATGTGCAAGCCTTAGAACACTAGTGAATTATTTCTTTGTAATCAATTAAAACAACCAAATAAGCTCTATATATTGTTCGTATTTCTCCATGAAGACATACATGCACTTGTACCTTAGATATCATATATGCCCTAGGTACTCACCGAGATACTTAGAATTAATGATCATGAGTACCGACAAACTATTTTGTTGTTTTTTTTGTGGACAAAAATATACACCACAACCTCTTTATAGCACTATTGTTGGTGTCCATATCATAAACCATGTTAGTTAAACAACCGTGTTATATCCGAACAAAAATGTATAGATTATATTGAAAAATGACCATTTATGGTCATTTTTCAATATAATCTATACATTTTTGGGATCCACCTTTGAACGGTGTTATATCCAAACCCGTGTTATAACGAACCGTGTTATAAAGGGGTTGTAGTGTATCAATGTTTTGGGGTTGAAGAAAAGTGTCAAATACCCAGATCCAGATAAGAAGGGGTATTTTCTTCTTCTCCTAGAAAAGGTATGTTCTGGGTACTCATTAGAAGCGCCTTTCCAAGGAATTTCAAAATATAATGGGTACCCACGATCAGACCTGTTACCGATTACGTACAAATGTATTTGATTACAATTACAATTACTTTATAATTTCATGATTACAGATTACAATTACAATTACATCTTTCCTGAATGCAATCAATTACAATTACAATTACATTGCAATGTAATTGATTACAATTACAATTACTTATGGGCCACGATATACATGTATGCTTTTTTGGAGACACAATATCAAAATTTAGGGGTAGACTAGAACCCACTTTATATACAATGTATCAGAGCAACAGATAATTTTGGGGGCATTTGGGTATTTAACCCCATCAAAATTTAGTCAACTGGGTAAAATCACATTATTATTTTTCAGTTTGAGTAAAGATACCCCGAAAATGAAAAGTAATTGGGTAAAACTTATAAAACAAAAAGAAAGAGCACAAAAAAAAGCCTGATTTAGGTATTAAAAACATGTTATTTCTTTATACCCTTTAAATATTATGGTAGTATTTGTCATATGAAGACTAAAAACACCTATGTTATGTGCAGTAATCACAATATAAAACAGTAATCAGGTGCTTTACTGGCCTTGAAATTTTAATTTTCACCCTTGAATTTGGTAATAATTGGGTACTTTGTCAAATCAATTGGGTATCAATACCCAAGTTTTTTAAAATAATTGAGTATTTGCTCAAAACATTAGGGTATTTTACACGGATACTCCCCTTATCTCTTGCCCTGATGTATGTATGTGTTTGTAAAGAAACAAGAAAATAGCTGACTGATATCCATCGTATCTGGTGCTATAGGAAAAGATGTCAGCTTCCTTGGAAAAGTTTATATCCTCATCTACTATGCAGGAAAATGTTCATTTCCTTGCAGGCTAACGCATCAAATTCTAATAAACTTGGCTGAATCAGCAATTTCTACACAATTTATGTAAATAGCAGCCGAGGAAATAAGAGTATTTTGTGACAATTCTGGGATATTTTTTTTTCTTTTTTCTCCATAAAAACATTTGTTGTTCATACTTACCAGAAGCACCTCACTAAGGTGGTTTTCAAAATATGCAGAACATAATATAATTTTATGGAGAACTGGAAAAAAATTTCCCAGAATTGTCGTCAAATGCTCCTCAACAACTCCCCTGAAATGGATAATGTAAATTAATATAGCTTCAATATCAGCTAGAGGGTTATCGATAAGATCTATCATTTTTTTTTAAATAACCCTAGTCCTGCTGAACCCAGATATACCCTGCATTTGCAAACAGTGTAGATCCAGATCAGTTGGCTTCTGAAGAAGCCAACTGATCTGGATCTGCACTGTTTGCCATTAAGTATGTGAATTTATAGCAACAATCTGGATCAAGTAATCTGATTGGCTGAAAATTAGAAATGGGCATGGCATCTTAATTTAGCCAGCATGACAAGGGTTAAGAACTGCCAGAGCTCTAGATAAGGCCACAGAAGCCAACTGATCTGGATCTACACTGTTTGCAAAGGCAGGGTATATCAGCAGAACAAGGGTTAAATACTGTATCTGTAGAGTAATCTAAGAAAAACTAAAATCTGGGGAATCAGAAAAGAGTTATCAGGAATGGGACGTGGCTATTTTTGAGAGTTGACTGTTCATTGCAGTACCACTGTACAAGCAAAAGTTTCAAATGGATTCCTTGAAAAATTGTACAGGAAATAGTGATTACACAAATGTAAATAGCCCAAAACACAATGCTACTTAATTTATGCCTTCTCTTGCTGAATATGACATGCCCTGTCTAAGCAAACAGTGTAGATCCAGATCAGTTGGCTTCTGAAGAAGCCAACTGATCTTGATCTGCACTGTTTGTCATTACATATGTGAAATTCTATCAAAAACCTGTATAAGGTAATCTGATTGACTCAAGAATTAGAAGTGGACATAGCATCTTAATTTATTCAGCAAGGCAAGGGTTAACAGCCTAAATATATGTAATGGAAGAGACAGGCCTGAGTAAAAAAGTATAGACACAGATCAGATGCCACAGAACATGGCAACTGATCAGGAGCTGTCTAATCTGCCACTCATCTAGCAGTTTTTAGACATGTAACTAGGCAGTAAAATGAACTTGTTCAAATAAACGTCAAAAAGATTGCTTTTGGAAACAAAGAACACACTACAGATTAGAAAATGGGAGTCTCGGTTTTATTGAGACCCTTCACAAGCAGTAATGAAGTTTGCAACACTGCTTACGCCCTCTAGTGTATACATGAGCAGAACTCCACTTTCAAGGATTCCACAATGGGCCCAATGATCCCAAAGGAAATGAAATATAATCTGCACTATGGTAAAGTACAGGGAGACCTCCTACTGCCGCCACACGACACTAATATCAGCTGCAGTGTAATAAAATAAACATCAAAAATATTGCCTTTGGAAACAAAGAACATACTACAGATTAGAAAATGGGAGTCTCGGTTTTATTGAGACCCTTCATAAGCAGTAATGAAGTTTGCAACACTGCTTATGCCTTCTTGCATATACATGAGCAGAACTCCATTTTCAATGATTCCACAATGGGCCCAATGATCCCAAAAGAAATGAAATATAATCTGCAAAGTTTAGGACAAGTATGTTAACTTAACCCTCTAGTGCCCTGCATATCATATATGATACATGCATATATTTGGTGCCACGACCAGGATATTTCAATATATTGTTGATATTTAATGCTATAAAGTATGTCAAGATGTGAGGTCATAAGAAAATACAGTTGATTATTCTATGGTTTAACTTAAAATTTGTTTTTTTCAGCCATCAAAGTGAAAAAAGTTGGATGTATGATACATGTACACTGGGCAAAATTTTAGCACAAAATGAAAAATTGCCCTGCCAACCACATTTTTAGAGAAAAACGTGATATGTACATTGTATTTTCCAAAAGAATCTTTTTAATAAATGCAAATATTGAAGCCACAAATAAATCCTAAAAGATCTTTTATTCTGGAGTTATTCACCCTTGCTTAGGAACTCTTAATGCCCAATGTATTATATATGATACATGTACATATGTGTATCTCTGTGACCTTTGATGACCTCCCAAAAATTTCAAGTTAGTTTTGTAATATACTTGCCAAAATTAGTCACTGTGGGTAATATGAAAGTTTCTGGACAATGCTTTCTATGGTTGGGCACTAGAGGGTTAAGTAGTCCTAATAATTAGCGTATTTTTGTTTGAGACACAGGAGAGCCTTACCAACACCCTACAAGGCTACAACCAATACAGTAAACTTAATAAGAGCTGTTGCAGAACTGTGGCATAGCTCGTCTGAATTGCGCTTTGCCTCTAAAAACTTTAACATAAATTTTTGTAAGTCTGTGACCTTGACCTCTGGTCACTCGTCCTCAGGGTCACTCTTGTGGGTCGGGATGGTGCTTCATAGAACTTCAGATAAGTATCTAACACCAGGGAAGGTATGCACTAGACACCTGAACTAGTTACCGTACATGTTCTATGATTTGAGAGAGTCCATTCCCCTGCCTGTTGGTATGTCTGAAATTTTGCTTGATGCGGGACAATTAGTTCGACCCTGACCTGACACCACATTCTGCTGCATCTGATCTGGGTCCGCACTGTTTGCACAATATATCTCTGTACTAGTAATTGAGTTTATTATAGTACTTCCATTCCGTGTTCCAGCAGTGCTTGCAACATCTGGAAGTCCTGGTGTTCAAATTTTTTCACTCACTTTCAGAAATTCAACATCAATATTCTTAAACTCTCATTTATGGAGTAAAACCGCCATTCTTAAGCTAAACAACACATATATTCATTCAAAATTTTTGTTATAAATGACTAAATATCTTTACAAGTTGGGAGTCCCAGACTTCCTGGCACTGATTTTTGGAAGTCCCAGAGCAATTTTGGGAGTCTCTGACTCCCAGACTTCCCTTAATGCAAGCACTTTTAAAAACTTTAACCAATGCCAATGATGTGGTGACTGCTATAACTCTATCTGTACTTTCATACAGGAGAGCTAAAAATAGGGGTGAGAATTGTCACTAATAATCAATCCTGAATATAAAAATTCAGTCCAAAAACTATCAATATTTTTCTTATTTCTCAATAAAAACATATGATGTGGGTACTCATTAGAAGTGCCTCGCTGAGGCACTTCTAATGAGTACCCACAACGTGTTTTATTGAGAAATAAGAAAATCATTATGTGGCTACTCTCTCTTATCTGGTGCTATACAATTAAATAATTAGTTTTTAAAGTTATTTCAGGCGTATACGAACCCAAATAAGTACTTTTGACACAATAGGATGGTCTTGTGAACAAGTGTAAAATTGAAATTTCATGCTCAAAATGAAAGTTTCAATCCTGAAATCAGGCTTATCATTAATCCTGAAGTTTCTCACCCCTGTAGAAAGCTGAAACATTGTCAAAATCTACTTTTTGACCATCAGAAAGCAACATACAAAATATGTTCATCATATGTCAATATGAATCATTGGAATAGTGTATACCTTAAAATGATTTAAGGGGAATGGACATACTTTCAGATGCGGCAACTCTCCCACAATATTTCTGGTCATCTTCTCAAAAAGGGTCTACTCTTAAAGGGAAGAATTTGCTCCAAATGGGAGCATATTTTCTGTTTAGAGTGAGCATTTTTCAGAGGGGACTTGATGTGCAAGAAAGCAATGAGGAAGTTACAAAAGTTGCCTCCCCTCAAAAAAAATGGTGGAAAATCTAGTAAGTTTATTGAGTCCCTTTAATACTTGAAAAATATACAAAACAGGTGGTAAGAACATATTTCATTATGTTTATTGAGTCCTTTAATTACTAAAAACTGTACAAAACAGGTGGTAAGAACACAAACTTCATACATTGTACCCTCATCACTATTACTATAATGACACTTTGAAAAGCTGCTACCTGACCATAAAAAACACACACACACCAGTGCTTGCATTAAGGGAAGTCCGGGAGTCAGAGACTCCCAAAAATTGCTCTGGGACTTCCAAAACTTAATGCCAGGAAGGCTGGGACTCCCAATTTTTAAAGATATTTAGTCATTTATAACAATAATTTAGAATGAATTTATGTGTTATTTAGCTTAAGAATGGCGGTTTTACTCCATAAATGAGAGCTTAAGAATATTGAGGATGAATTTCTGAAAGTGAGTGAAAAAATTTGATCACCAGGACTTCCAAATATTGGAGCTAGGAAATCCTGGGACTTCCTGATTTTGACAGTTAGTGCAAGCACTGCACACACGCACACAAAATAACATGCATGTGTTTTGTGCAGAGGCCAGTGCTTGCATTAAGGGAAGTCTGGGAGTCAGAGACTCCCAAAAATTGCCCTGGGGCTTCCAAAAATCAATGCCAGGAAGTCTGGGACTCCCAATTTTTAAAGATATTTAGTTATTTATAACAAAAAATTAGAATGAATTTGTGTTATTTAGCTTAAGAATGGTGGTTTTATTCCATAAATGCGAGTTTAAGAGTATTGAGGTTGAATTTCTGAAAGTGAGTGATAAAATTTGATCACCAGGACTTCCAGATCTTGGAGCTAGGAAGTCCTGGGACTTCCTGATTTTGACAGTTAGTGCAAGCACTGAGAGGCAAAATGATTCATTGAAATTGTATGGTATCATGATACTTTTTCTGATGATATGCATATCATATCATTAGGCTAGTATCGCAATACCTGACGATACGCCCAGAAGTACAATTTCCAAAGAAAATGATAACTTTAACATATTTCAAGACCATTTTTATAACAAATAACTAAGACCTATAATTGTACTGAAATACACTGATCACTTATCAGACAAACAGAGGCATCATACACAGGCATTGTTATGCAAGAATGATTGTCTGAGATGGTTTTGAACCTGTTTTCCAAGAGTTTTCGAGCTGTAACTTATGTCTGAAAACAGTATCAAGACATGCATCTTGTTTTGAGGCAAGTATTGCAAAGCTTATCATATCGTGAGGTGACTGATCATTACAGGCCTAGTTTTGTGTGCCATTAACATAATGTTCCAAACTACCATAACATCCCTGTGTATTGGAACAGACAGGCTTGAGCTAACAGTTCAATGCATTGTTCAACATGTTTAAAGGCATGAACCTCAGTTTGTCACTAGAAAACATTGCTGATTTCTTCAAATCTACTATATTGAAATTGTGTGGATGGAAAAACTGATCCAGAACAGGCCAAATTTGATGTCAATGTCACGCATCAAATTACAACTGTCCTTTCGACATCTCTTGGAAAGATGGTTTTTTAGCTTGGCATTTTGTTTTAGGTGAAAATCTTTTGTTCTGATTCACTATATCTTATCAGAAACTATTTGTCTTTTCTGTTTTTGTGTTTTATTCTCAAATATTTACACTAAAATTAAATTTACAGCCAAAAGTTGGTCTGACCTATGCAATTTCTTTAGTGAAGTGATTTTTTTGAATTTTTGTCTAAGAAAACAGTTTTTACTTTTCTTTGCTGAATTTGAATTTTGGATGTTTCACAACAATATTGTGAAAATTTTAGAAAAAATGAACAAGTGGTACTTGTTGAAAATCTGGCTCCAAATTACCTTCCCTGTAGATTTCTGCAGGATTTCATCACGAAAACCTACCTATATAATGTTGACCCCCTTAAACCCCACTTTTTATAATAAAACAGAGGTTTGCAGGGGTATACATTATTTTTCTTATTTTTGCTTGAAACATAGATTGTGGGTACTCGTTTGAACCGCCTCGTCGAGGCGGTTCTAACGGGTACCCACAATCTATGTTTGAGCAGAAATATGAAAAATATCGGATTTTTTTATCTGAAATTTTTCATTTTTTGGTGGTAACATTTTCAATATATTTGAATAGGTTTGTTTTCGTAATGTGGCTTCATTTTCACTATGGGGAAAAAGTTAAAATATTTGATTTATTAAAAATGAATGTCTAGAATAACACTTTTTGTACATAGGTAGTAACGACAAATGGTTTTACACAAAAGTTTGCAAATTCACTTCTTCTATGTAAAGAGTGAAGCAAAAAACAACTTTCTGAACTATGTCGAAAGCACAGTAAGTAGCAAATTATCATCATGCTAAGCAAACAAGGTACAGAGGTTACTTTACATGCATGTGTCTAATAATGGTTAACTAGGACTTTTTTTTTTTCTTTTTTTTTTTGCAGAGTTACCTTGAAATTAATGTAAATTTACCGATGAATCTGTCTAACGACAACCAGTACCATTCGAAAATGAAATCTATTCAATACTACTGATCAGGGATTTTATCTAAATATTTTTTGAAGCGCGCGAAAATGCAGAAAAAAAAATCTGAAAAATAAAGGTGGATAAATGCTGTCAAACTGACCTTTGCTTCGACTACTTAAGCACAGACAAGCAGGATTATGGACAAATATTGACAACGATAACCCTACGGATATCACTTCCTACACAATATGTTAATTTTTATGCCGCTTATAACGTTCACGATACATTAGGCTATCAGCATAACTCTCGTGCCACAAAACATCACTCGCAGAAGGGTACAGTGAACTAATTATTTTTCCCATAGAGCTCCATAGTAATTCCACCCTTTTTGGTGCTTAAGGGTTCATTTCAGGGTATGGCTGGGCTTCTAAATTTTGTTTTAATTCAAAGCCCAGGCTTAGTATAGCAAAATAAACAAGGAAAAATACCACCATCACCAGCACTTTCAGGGACTTTTTGGAGGCTGAATGTAGCAACCCCTCAGTTGGCAGGTATCAAAAATTGAAACCTTGCAATTTCACCACTTCTTCTTTGGGCTCCAGCAAACACACACAGAAACATTTATTTCTTTGAAACAATCAGAAAATTACAAACAGACATTTTTTTCTTCAAATTAGAATGATGAGTTTTAATTCATCTTTATTATTAACCAATCACAGGCCCCCTTACACAAAATAACTACCCCGGGCTTCCCTACACTTTTTTTGCACCAATCAGCAGTCCTGTCACAATTGGTTCACTGTGCCCAGAAGCGCACCTGGGGTTGAATATGGGGTTGGATAGTTGAATGAATAAATTTAAACTCGACCATAGATAAAAGGGTCAAGGTCGTGCGTGTGTAGTCAGGTACCCGCTCTGACGCAGCTCCAAAGTTAAAAAAAAAAAAAAAAAAAAAAAAAAATATATATATATATATATATATATATATATATATATATATATATATATATATATATATATATATATATATATATATATATATATATATGTGTGTGTGTGTGTGTGTGTGTGTGTGTGTGTGTGTGTGTGTGTGTGTGTGCAGTCCTCTGCTTGTGCCAACTTGTGCCAACAAATCGTGGCAATCCTCAGTGATTGAGGAGTGCTATTATTCTCAAAGAAGACAAAAAGAAGACATTTATCAGACTGAATTCATTTGCAATATCACAATGAGAAGTATTCCAGGTAGGAGTCATTATAAACTCGAAGACTGTAACAGAATTTAAAGGCCAGTGCTGTATATCCATAGTAAAGACCCAAACTAATCTGCTGGTATAAATCTTCACTATCTGTAGAACTTAACCCTTTCACCACTGAAGTTCTGAAGTGGACTCTTCTATATCTGAATTTGGAATATCCATTGTCTCAAATGGGGGTGTCATTGAAAAATAAAAAAAACGAAATGGCAAACAGAGTAGATCCTTAACCATCTTATCAGGATCTACACTGTTTGCAAATGTATATTAGTCTACAGTATTGAAAGTTATCTTATAGATGTTCGGGTTAAATTGCGTGAGCACTGTTTTATAGACTTTGCAAAATTGTAAATGCTAATGACATAAGAGAAATAATAATAATAATAAATGAACAAGCGCTATAAAAGAGTTTATTTCATGAAAATATATTCAATCATAAAATTGGGACACAAGTGTATTAGAAAATAGTGTAAACCCAGATCAGACTGCCTCTGTCATGGTCTGCACTACTGCAACATGTAAGCATACCACAATGGCTCTAGAATTTGGGCACTGAGCATGTGCTGTAATTGTGCTAAGATTTGAGCAAGTGGATT
Source organism: Anodontia alba (assembly GCA_964016985.1). Classification (NCBI taxonomy): domain Eukaryota; kingdom Metazoa; phylum Mollusca; class Bivalvia; order Lucinida; family Lucinidae; genus Anodontia; species Anodontia alba. The sequence continues at coordinate 93,172,312 of OZ024830.1, read as the reverse complement.
TTACAGCTTAGTAATTTGCCCGAAAGTTTTGTACTGACGGGATTAAGTGTGTACACCCAGATCAGACTGCTCTTATCAGTATCTACACTTTTTCTCAGTCAAATTATTAGACTGTAAAATCAACTTTTTCAAACTGTAGCACAATTACAGCACGTGTTCCAATTTTAGTATCATTACGGTTGCTGTCTCTGCCACCACCCCATGCATACACCCCTGCTGTATTGTTTCTCATTGCATTAATAATGATCAGTTACTGTGTTAATTATAATTATTTAGTGCCGCACGTTATTAACAGCCGTGCATTAACCGGCGAAAAGCCGTGTATTAACAAGGCAATTCACGCGCTGTTAATGCACGGCTACGCAACTTTCAATATGATCGTACCGAGGCCACAGATTTGCTGCCGTTACTAGATATGTACTGCCCGGCCCTAGTACGAGCATATAGTCAGTGGAAATCACGTTCGCAAGACATCGGTGAAAAGGCGAAACAAAATAGTGCAAGAAATAACGCGAAATATAGCAAATGTTTTCAGTTTTTATGCAATAATAGCGATCAAACATGGTTTTTAAATGCATTAACATTCGCCAGGTCCCTTGGGAGGTGTTGAAAACCGCGGCCTTCGGCCTCGGTTTTCAACACTTCCCAAGGGATCTGGAGAATGTTCATGCATGAAAAACCATGTTCGATCGCTATAATGAAGATACCCAGGAAATGCCGCAATGACGAAGCACACCCTTCACTAGGCACCAAAAGAAGGAGAGATGAGGAACAGATAATGGCAAAACAAATGCCATATATGAAGCCACCGATGCACCAACAAAGAAGAACTGCAACAGAGGAACCGCCTTTGAACAGTCAGTTGAAAAACTACTTGTATAGAATGTCTCCATCACATTTCCACTTGATCGAGGTATCCACATAATAGTATGTTTTAGGTTTTAGGTTTCTTAAGTCCAGATATCCTGCGTGGATTCTTGACATCTTCAAAATAGTCACACTGATGTATGCTCACGGCCCACATTTTCTTTCCAGTTACATATTGTTAACATTGATTTAAGTTTGTGTACCTCTTCACTGAATATTATGCGTTTATCATGATAAACCAATGCTGCATTATTGAATGACTCACGGCTACATAATTATCAGGTGTCTTGAAAATCTGCAACTTGTTTTAAGGCTGCAGATAATAAAGAAACTGAAATTGCTACTAGTGTTGCCACTGATGTTCGATTATAATCGATCATCAGTCACTTTTGCCTCTTGTGACTGATGATGGAAAGATTTTTTATAGTCGACTAATCGGAAAATTCTATTTTCTAAAACTTATTATTCTACTTTTTAGCTTTATAGGCAAGTTGTAAAGAAATGATTTTCACAGCTGTATTTAGGTCATTCTAGATTTGTGCTCAAGAAAGGTGAAGAAATTTGATAAAATAGCCTTAAAGAAGACGCTTGTTTCAACTGAAAAGTACTGATATTTTTCTTATTTCTTCGTGAAAAACATATGTTGTGGGTACTCATTAGAAACGCCTCGCAGAGGCGCTTCTAATGAGTACCCACAACATATGTTTTCATGGAGAAATAAAAAAAATATAATCTGGCTACCCCTCTTATCGATCTGTAGCTATGAATTAGTATCTGCAAGAGGGCTAAATTAAGAATGACTATATTTTCTACATGTCGACTATTAGTCGATGATCAGTCGGTTTATAAAGCCGATGATCGATTATGAGATTCTGGACTATTCCCAACACTACTTGCTACAGATGTAATTATCCTCCGATATGCATTCAGACTAGGCTGAACAATCTGCATGATTGCATTGATGATGCTTTCGAGTATTGTCACGTATCTGTGTCAGTTTTCTCAGTTTATCACAACACAATATGCTGCAGTCTTTAAAGAAGCAGCCTTAGTCTGAAAGCTCTTCATACCATGTGATCCATCAATTTCTTTGGTCCTGAAGTTACACTTTTCAGTACATATGTATTTTGACTATGCCCTTTATTGCCTTTTATGTACCATTAGCATTTTGATCACCAACACGTTCTGTCGATAGATATTTATTAATTGAAGATTTTTGTCATGTCCAAGCATTTTAATGGTCATATATTTGTTCTCGATTTCCTGGTACATCTCCAGTAAGTTCATGTCGTTGTCTGATTGAATCGTCTGTTTTTTTGTGTTTTTTTTTTCTTTAAATAACCTGTGCTGAAACGACTTCATGCGTTGTTCCACCTAAAGCGATAATAGTCAGCGTAAGTATTATGTTTTCTTGTTCCATGTCTCTCGCATCTGTAATAACCAGCTCTTGCAGCTATTCACGGCCCGTATAGTCTTTCTGTAGCGTTTGTCCACAGACACTCGACTGTATATTTGTGATTGTTTTTACATATTATAAAATATTAGCCTATCATTACCTTTCTATCAAATTTCAAATCGATCGGTTATGAAATTAGTTATTTGCAAAATGTCATTCCCATAGACAATAAAACACTGTAGGAATATGTTTTACATCTTTGTTATTTCGCAACCGATCGAATTGCAACTTGACAGTGAGCTAGAGGATATTTACAGATCTCATAATCACAGATCTCATAATCTGTAAAAAAAAAAAATATTCGAGGGCCTATGCGTTTGTCGGGTCTTCCACGAAAAGCACCGCGGTCACCCATCCAGCTACTAACCTCGATTTCCGTTGCTTAACTTTATGAAAAAAGCCAACCACTTTAACGAAACACCAATGAACATTTCGACCAATCGAGACCTAAAGAACTGACCAATAACTAGATGTTTCTTCAAAACTGATACAAACTCGGCTTGATTATAGAGCACCAACCAAGACTGGCCAATATCGCCCAACATTGATGGGCCGTGCAATATCAAGTCCAAAGAAGTCTAAGAGGTTATGGGTATTTGCAACAACATGTGCAATTTCGATGTTCAAACCACTTTCCATAGCTTACTTGGCCGCGCCATGCGAAAATGTATCTTCTGGTATCTACGGACAGCGAAGGCCCAGGTTGTTCTCCACCATTACGAAAACACGCCTATTCAAATATATAAAAAATTTTACAACCCCAAAAAAGGACGATTTTCAAATCTGATATTTTTCATATTTCTTCTCAGAACATAAATTGTAGATACTCGTTAGAACCGCCTCGGCGAGGCGGTTCTAACGAGTACCCACAATTTATGCTTTTCTTTGGCAAAATAAGAAAAAAATAATGTATTCCCTGTAAACCCCAGTTTTACCCTATAAAAGTGGGGATTAAGGGGGTCAAAATTATGTAGGCGTGTTTTCGTGATGACTAACAGAAACACTGGATACTACAGACTGTTGGGATGGAGAACAAAGGCCCGGGTGATATTTTGCGCATGTAAATGATGGTCTGAATCTGCGCATTTTGCGCATGCTTGAAGACACCTTTTCGCTTGATGCGGTCCGCTTGGTAACAGCCTCTGTTGCTTCACAATAAGTATTCTCAACATCTCTAAACATGGCTTCACTACAAAGACCAAGTCCAGCTTCTCTACGTAAACGTTCATATTCCATTTACAGTCGAGCCTGTGTTAATCAAGCACTTACGGGAAACCCAAACGGTAGTTGTTTATCCCAAATAAGCCTAATGAATTTCCCATCCTTATACATTGGGTGAGCCCATTTGTCATTTAAGGGGCGTCAGGTGTATTTTTCATTTTTGTTCTATTTGTAATTGAAAATCCTGTAAGCAAACAGTGCAGACCCAGATTATGCGGCGTCTGATCTGGGACTGCACTGTTAGCCTATGTCCCACAAAAGGGACGCCGGGCTTATTTGGGTTAAGACATGTGCTTAAAAAACATAGGTTAATTCACAATTATTTTTCTTTTATGGGACCTGAAAACTGGCCTTTAAATACAGGTGATTGCTTAATACAGGTCACCTTTAAGACTGGTTTGACTGTATCGCAATCTAGAAGACTTAATTCTATAAATCCACAATGCCCATTAGAGCAATTCATAATTAATTTCCCAGTATGTCCAGAAGTCAGAAGTTCAGATAAGCTAAGTAATCTTTAACATCTGAGTCCACGATTTTGAATGCCGTGTACCATATTTGTCAATGTGGTCAGAGTAACTAGAAAAGTATTCTCCTATGTGTTACTTGTTCCACTGTACAAATATGGATAAAAGTTATTTTACACCTAGTTTTCTTCTGTTGCATTCTGAGCTCATTCTTTTAAATCCATGATGTTTCATGAAGAAGACATGCAAGTACATTGACCATTATAGAATAATTACTCACGTTGGAAACTTCCTCATTTACATATACTTTTGCTTCATCTATTTTATTCACGAATTCAGTCTTCTCTTTTTCATTAGCCACATAAAATCTCACTCTCACAGTTCCTGATATTATGGGAGCTTCATGTAGTTTATTGTTCTAGTTCTTTCATAACATCTGCATAATTATTTTACGCTTCTTTCCTCCGTGACAGCTATATACATGGACCATAAATAGTGGTGAACATCTTAATACGGTACAGAAAATAATTACTTTGTTCATAATAAAGCATTCAATAGAATATTAGAGTTAAGTTCTGTAGAAAACTAAACAAAAAAAAAAAAAAAAAAAAAAAAAAAAAAAAAAAATCTACCTTAGTTTCAATCATTTACAAGATTAAGTTTGTATTCTCTGCAACAAGGTATACTAGTATATATCGGAACCAGAATTTTACGGCGACTTAGTGTACAAATTGGAAAAATTGTGGGAAAATTTAACTTTTCGGAACAATTCTGAAAACTAATTAATCGTTATAAAAGAATTGGCTATAGCCTGGATATTATGCAGCAGTCTGCATGTCTAGTTATCAATTCAATCATTGTTGATGGCTATGCTTCACTCTTTAATTGCACGACGGCGGTTCGGGCCTTAGACTCAATGATGGCCTGTTCGTAAAACTTTAACTAGTGGGTTGGGGCTTGACGATATGTCTTTGGCTGGCCTGCCGTGGTTCAACTATTGGTTTTCATTTACATTGGCACACAGTAGAATTAACCATGAGTATTCGTCTTTGTTTATCATAGTGATTAATTTGATTTTTTATGTTTTCGCTTTGATGCATTGACTGAGTTGGGAGCCTTTAAGCGAACCGAATTTTTATGTATTTCTGCATTAAGAGTAGCATCGGGACCCAGGGTGAAGTTGGCTGGCTTCAGTGCTCTAAAGCCCACGGTGGCTTATTCTACTGACCGTTCTAAGACGGTGGTCCCTGCGGTTTTGGTCTTACTCTTTGTTGCTTTGTGGCTTATTCTACGCGATTTGTTTTAAGTCTTACCGTGTGTTATTTTGTTCTTGTATTTTCCTTTTAGCATTGCGATTACCTCGCTTGGGGAAGAAAGAGCTAATCTTAGTGCTTTCTCGTACGTTTGTTCGATTTGCGTTTGTTTGATTTTGTCTGTTTCCTCTTCCTCTTGGTGTCTGGGAAGGGCTGTGGCTTGTGATTGTGGCACTTCTTGGACTTCTCTCTTACCTTTTCTGCTACCACCATTTTTGCTTAAAATTTTAATGAGATAATGAGCAGCAGTTTTTCATAGATTTAATACTAATGTCAATATAGAATTATGTGAATTTCAACTAACCTTAACTATCTTGTTCAAACGTCGAGTTCTGTATGATCATATTTGTACAGAGCTCAGTGTTTACACCTGCATGCAGATTCGTCATGTGTTTTTGCAATTATAGTTTGTTTCATGAGACTCACGTCAAAAGTGAAATTCACATACAACCGTCATTTCGTTGCTCATTCACACAAACACTGAACATAAGTGATTAAATTTAGCATTTCTGGGATATTTGTTCCGTGTATTATGTTTATCTAATCTTGAACATGGTATGTTAAAGCACTTGCATAATTTGTTTCAAAGGAAATGGTAGGTGTTTGATGTTAGAAATACTGACCTTCTTTCTTGGACAGTGTTTGAACTTACCACTATTATCATTTTGTGGACGGAGCCTGTCCTTGTCTACTGAAGACTGGGATTAGCCTAAACTGGTTAAGATACGGAAGAACAAACGATACAATTTATCAGACATCTTTTGATTGCTCACAACAGCGTTCACAATTAATAGGTGGCGATTACAAGAAATAACGATTTGTGAGGTAGCCAAATAGTAAGTGTAGATTTTCGTTTTACTCTAAAATACCCGACCATCTTCCTCCTAAACGTAAAGTTTATTTTCGGCATTTGAAGAAGGGAATCCAGGAAAATCCTAAAAAGTATGTTTAGGTTCCACCCGACAAAGCTGCTAACAGTATTGTTGTTGTATGACGGCTACAGTTTATGCAAACCATAAAACAGGAACTTGGTAGCGCAAAACACAAATAAATGTACGAGTACTTCTACTGATTAGAGGTTTGTTGTTGATAAACACTTTTGCCATATAGCTATTGAGTTTGCAGCAGGTATCAAAGAAAATCAAGACAAACTTCCCACTTTGTACTGGTTGATTGGGCTTCATAAAAAACGTACAAAACACGCTTTATTGCTAATTCTAGTTTATGCACTTCTGTTGAATTGCTTGAATTATTAACTTCCTGCCTCACTGCCGTTACAAATTGTGTAATAAAATAAACGTCAAAACGATTGTCTTTGGAAACAAAGAACACACTATGGATTAGAAAATGGGAATTTTGGTTTTATTGAGACTCTTCATAAGCCGTAATGAAGTTTGCAACACTGCTTCGCTCTCTAGCGTATACATGAGCAGAACTCTATTTTCAAATATGCCATAATGGGCCCAATGATCCCAAAGAAAATGAAATATTATCTGCACTGCACTATGGTGATGTACATGGAGACGTTCTACCGCCGCCACACGGCACTAACACCAGCTGCAGTGTAGAAACATTGTGAAGATAGTTAATGAAAGGAATAATAAAAGCCTCTTTTGCTCTACAGAACTTCAGGTGAGATTTATTATAAATTGAAATCGAAGGACTGTCGAATTTTTTCAATTTATCCATATGGGTTTTCCACTCTTTATACTACCTTACATGTACCTCACAATTTGATTAAAGTGAAAACGACTCACTTAATTGAATGGGCATTTACTCGAGAAGGCACGTCGTATCTGACCTGTAATGAGAAACGTTCTTTCTTAACTTCCGAGGAGCATACAAATTATAATTTATGGTTATGTCCAAAAGTCTGTGAAGCCCTTATTTACCTCTTGAACAATATATACTGAAAGGAAAAAGAAACACAGGGTAAATTTTATTCCTAAATTTCAATCAAGTTTGAAAAAAGTTTGTTAAATATTTTATTATGATTACAAAACGGTACATGTATGGAACAAAAGTTCCAAATTTCATTGGTTTGTGATCAACAAGTCTCGAGTTATTGAAGTTCATTGGTAGCTATCCCCCAAATCTTGAAATCAAAATCAAACTGAAAATCAATATCGGGTGTGCCCCACCCCCCCCCCCCCCGCCCCCTCTTGCTGCCGTTGTTGCCCTAACTGCCCGCAGTAAGGTATAGGGATGAGATCTTGCGTCCTGTTGCAGTCCCGCTTGTGCAACAACGTAATCTGATTCTGCAGCAGGACAATGCCCGACCACATGTTGCCCGAGTTTGTCAGGATTTCCTGGCAAACAATAACATCGCACCACTAGCATGGCCACCGTATAGTCCAGATTTGACCCAACAGAGCACATATGGGATGAGCTGGACAGAAGGGTTAGGAAGCGCCAAAATCCCCCCGCAACTCTCGCACAACTAAGGAATGCGTTGATTGATGAATGGAATAACATCCCGATGCGAACTGTCAATGCTTTGGTTAACTCTATCCAAAGGAGAATTAGGGCAGCAACGGCAGCAAGAGGGGGGCACACCCGATATTGATTTTCAGTTTGATTTTGATTTCAAGATTTGGGGGGTAGCTACCAATGAACTTCAATAACTCGAGATTTGTTGATCACAAACCAATGAAATTTGGAACTTTTGTTCCATACATGTACCGTTTTGTAATCATAGTAAAATATTTAACAAACTTTTTCAAACTTGAATGAAATTTAGGAATAAAATTTACCCTGCGTTTCTTTTTCCTTTCAGTAAATCTATTGGGTACGGCTTGAAAATTATATATAAATCATAAGTATTCCGATGGGAACAAACTGTGCTCCCTTTGTTGTAGATTTGTTTTTATTTTGTTACGAGAGAGATTTCATATTATATCTCAATGACAGAAAATAGGCCGATGTTATTGAAGTTTTAAATTCTACTTCTAGATACCTAGATGACCAGTTCATATTGAAGACGTTTTTGTTGAACAAATGATTGATCAGTTCTATCCCAATGAACTTCATTTAAATAAAGCTAATTCTTCTGATACAGAAGAACATTGTTTTGGAATCTATCTTTATAAAATGGTATAGTTTCTTCATAAATTAATGACAAACGTAATGATTTTGATTTTGACATTGTTAATTTTACGGTAATATTCCTCTGTCTCGTAGAGAGTATACATATCTCAACTTATTCTTTTTGCAAGGGCGTCTTCTCATGTAAATGATTTTAACAATCATAATAACGTCTAGACTGCATAACTCCTTAACAAGGCTATCGGTATCATAACCCCCTCCGACCCACCCATAAATATATATATATATTCCCCTACTCCCCCCGCCCCCCCCCCCCCCCCCACCCCCTGCATAAAATATATATATATTTTCGAACTTTTGCCGCCGACGCTCCAAACTGATTGATAAATATAAAGTTAACTTTAAACACTTCTGCATCAAGGAATGTCAGAATCAGTTTTACGGTGACCTAGTTTATAAATTTAGGAAAATTGCTGTGAAATATAAGTTTTAGAAGTATTAAGAACAATTATTAGCTGTTATAAAAAGACTTGATTTAACATAGATATTATGTGATTGACTGCACGCTTAGTTTTTAACTCAGTCATGGTTGATAGCTATGATTTCCTCTTTAATTGCATAGCGGTTGGTCGGGTCTCAGACTCTATGAATGTGCTGACCTAAACCTGTCACCAGATGGTTGATGTTTGATGTAATGTCTTTGTTCAAGCCCTCAGCGGTTAAACAAGTGGTTTTTATTAGCTCTGACTGCCAGTGTCTAAGGTAATTACCATAAGCCCTTATCAGTGTTTCACCACTGTCATTTGATTTGATTTTTTTTTTTTTTTTTTTTTTTTTTTATTTTATTTTGTGCAACATTTAAACTAGGATGATAATGAAACCAGTAAATCGATTTACACCCAACCCCCGGTAATATTTATTGCTGCTGGCCGTTCTATGGCGATCGTACTGGTATTGGTTGTTCTTTGTGTGCTCTTGTGGCTGTTCGCTGCGGGGCTTTGTTCATGTTTTGTTCATGTTCATTCTCTTATGTTGTGTTTAGTGGATCCTATCTAGAAGTTGTTGGGGAAAAAGTACTGGCTGTTTGTTTTTTCGTTGGTCTGTAGCTTGCATACTGTCTGTCATGGTTTATTTGCTCTTCCCTTGGAGTCATTGGTAGGCTATGAGCTGTGATA